>OY744523.1:148580588-148590588 GCA_963556195.1 Sepiola atlantica
CTCTCGTAGACAAGCTCCAAAAAAAAGTCGCTAATCTTATAGGCCCCTCACTATCCACCAAGCTCCAGCACCATCGCTGCAATGTTGCAACCTTGTGCTTGTTTTACAAGTACTTCAATGGAATGTGCTCCAATAAACTAACTTCTCTGGTGCCCCCTCGACGTAAATCAGTAAGACAATCAGTTAAATCCAATCCATTCACTGAGGAGGTTCCCACATGCTGGAGGGCTTTCTACTCAAATAGCTTCTTTTCATCAAGCTGCCAGCCTTTCGAATCCCCTCTCACTGCACAACTCCTCACTTAAGATGTCCCCCTTTAAAATCTGGCCCCTAATCCACAGTGGCCCCTTACGTCTCAGTGGCAATGTGCCTTGTCTGAGGTGAATTCAAGTTGAAACATATATATATTCACACTTATCCATAAAAAAAATGGACATTAGTTGAAGTGTGAATATCTGTAAATGAAACTAATAAGGTTTCATGTTGAACAATACGAGATTTTTTGATCAAAATCTAAACAAGAATTAACATGAGACTTGCATAAATTTAAACAAAATCTTTCAACATATTTGACACCCGGGCAATACCGAGTTGTTCATCTTGAAAATAAATATATTTTTAGGAAATATGATTCCAAAGGGCATTCAGTAACTAATTGGTAAGAATATTAATATATGGTAACATAAATACCTTTATTGATTTTTAAGAAAACGAAAGAGAAACACTTGACTCTTGAAAATTTTAGTGGTAGATATGAAAAACCTATCTACAGAAGATATTAAAAATTATTGCAGAAGAAAATATCAATTTTATTTATATCATTATTGAAACAAACATGACATTTAATTATGCAGTGAAAGTGTTTAAGTATATATTTTTTTTAAATGGAATTACTGAGAATTTAAATAATGTAATAATAAAGATATAGAATACAAGAGCCGAAGGGAACTGAAACAGCCAGAAACCCCATAACATGACACTCACTCACCCACCCCACAAAAAAGTGGTGAAGGAGGAGAGACAGAAGAAAGAGTACCAACAAGACCTCCACTGGAGAGTACTGGAATCTTGGAGATGCTTATTGTCACTCAAATTTCGTTGCTAGCAAGAAATTAATAGTGAACGGCTGTTGCGATGATCCAAAATGATTTGCAATGGTTATCGAAAGAGGTAGAGAGGGCTGGAAATCTGAGGAGACTCCAAGTGAACACCACTCGTTATTGTTAGTGAACAATCACTGATGAAAACTCCCAGTGAGTAATTAATAAATAATAATAAAATACTAACAAGACATTTATATTTCAGTTGTTATCTATGAAACTCAAAGATCAGATAAACTCACTCTGTCTTCATTCATTTAATGACTTATCGTAAGCTGGTAACTATTATGATCATTAATTACGCCAGAGAGTTTTCTGATGGTAACAAATTTTTTAAATGTTTGTTTATAACACTTAATAATCTTAAATGTCTGATAAAGTTTAATACTGAGTTATGTGCTGAAATCAGTTTACTCAATGCAATAAATATAAACTTACTTTAAATAGAAATAGGATGCGAGTGGCCTAATGTTTATCAATAAAGCAAGCCAAATTCAGTTTACCTAAACTTTGATACTATTAGGTATGAACATTCATGAGAGTTTTGAAAATATATTTTGGATCTTTGTTGGAAGGACAAATCAATAAAGTAAATTGTTTTTAAAATGTCTACAATTTCCAGAGGAGATAAAATCCCAAATAAAAATAAATTTCTAATTCTTTTTTTTTTAAGAAGTATTTGAACATACTTCCCCTAAACACATGATGGTATCACTTTTAATAATATCAACTACTAGCAAGGGACATAAAAATGTTATAAACCATCTGTTTATGTTATAAGGCATCTTTCAGTCTTAGAAGAATATGAAGTTGCTCGTGGGGTCTTTATTCTGGCTCTGTGACTGGCCAGTCTGATGACTTAGAAATGACAGTCTCTGCAACAAACGGTACAGATAAAATCGGATGTTGGTCTGTCTGCTTTTCTTCTTATTCTCTTTCCATTATGCCGTTGAGTGGTGTCTCTTCAAGCTTGGAGAAACCTTTCTGCCTCCAGGTTGACCGTTTAAGAGTTGTTGCTTCCAAGTTGTTTTTGTCTAGGTTCAAGCTTTTAGATATCCTTTAATTGTAGCTGTAGTCTGCCTATAGGAAGTTTTACCTGCACAAGTTCTCCATAGATGAGGTCTATAGGGATTCACTCATCATTCATGCACACAATATAATCGAGCTAGCACATACGTCAGCGGGTACATGTTGGGGCATCCAGCTCTTTCTAGCACAGTGCTGTTTGAAACTTTTTTTCATGCCAGGTGATTTTCCGAATGTGCCAGAGACTACATATGTGACAACCATTGAGCTTTCACTCTTGTCAGGCACACAAAGACCAGGACTCGCTGCCATACAGAAGGGTGCTCACAATGCAGGCTCTGAAGATCTTGATCTTTGTGTGTTCAGTCAGTTTGCTATTTCTCCATGCTTTCTTTGCTACCGCCTTGACCATACCCAGATGAGTGGGGAGTTATTACTGTGCAGCCTGCAAAGAGGTAGTCACACAGGTATCACAATCAGATTTTAATTTTGGTTTTTAGTCTGGAGAGGTTGAAGAACTTGCCATTTGTCCTGGTTTGGAGGTAGATATCTGCAGCTGCAGGACAAAATGTATATTTGAGCATCACATCAAAGAAAATTCCAAGTGGAGTGTGAACTAGGATGCAATTCAGTTTCACTATGGTTTGTATGCAGTAGGCAGTTGATATTGAGCCATCGAAGATAACAGTGCCGTTTTCATGGATGGATCAAAAAAAGGTTATGAACCATCATTCTATTAACCTTACACATTTTGAAAGTGACAGTAAAACCAATTCTTCATGAACACATACTTAAAACGCGTACACATAATTTTGTTAAGAAACAACATAAAAAAGAAGGCATTTCATACACAATGTTTAAAATACGACTTTCTTTGTTCGAGTAAAATTTCAATGAACTTAAATATTATCTGTGAAAAGCTGAATTTTTTTTACTTAAAAAAATAATCAAAACGTAAGGCAGAATGAGACAAGTCAAATATGGAAAAAAATTAGGGAATGCAAATGGCTACCACTAAAAAATATGGAATTGGTAAACTAAGTTAAAGGCATACATGTCAAGTTCATATATGCACAAATATTCTTGGAAAGGTATGAACCCACACGTGTTCATATATGTATATATATACATATATATATATCGTTGCAAGGGAAAATATTTTCCTACAATATGCAAAAGCATAAAAATACCGAGTACCCAAATGACAAAAGTTAAACTAAAAATATCCATTCTTTTTCTTATTTCTTGTATTTTTAACTATTCCGAATTTTAATGTTGTTTTGTCAGAAAAAGAGAAAGATTTGCTCTATGTTCTTCATAGAAATGAACAAGGTTGCATTTAAGGTACTGAATCAGATGTACCCCTCACTGAAATTCTGGTTTCAAGGAAATATAAACCATAGCTAAATTACACACGTTTATATTGATTCTGAAAATGTTAACGAATTTCAATTTTTTTATTATTTTCACACAATCTGTTTTAAAAACTAATGGCCTTAGGTTCAAGAGTGTCTTAGTAGTATAAACTCATTGTAGAACGTATATTCAAGATAGTGAAATTAATTTAACAAAAGTTTCTGCATTTCTGAGATGAGGATAATTTTAATCATTAGGATTTCTATTCTCATCCTCGTTGTTATTTTACATTTCAGCCGATGTAAGTTACGACCATATATATATATATATAAATATAAATGGCATATCAGTTATATAATACTGTGATTTAATGTCAATTTCGGAGCAAATAAAACTTACACACGTTTCTGGATAAATGCAGAGCACACTCGAACAAATTCAAGTTGCCACATGAATATCACATCTTCAGAGTCATTTTCCAAATAAAAATCATACAATATCCAGGCAAAAATTCATAAAAAGAAGCTTTCAGAAAATGTCACTGGTATTATATGGTTTTCATTTGGCAACAGACTCTGAAGACGGGATATTCATGTGGTAATTCTAATTTCGTCAAGTATGCTCTCATTTTTTCCAGAAACACGTGTAATTTTTCTTTGCTCCGAAATTTACATTAAATCACAGTATGATATAACTCTGATCTGTAATTTTATTTATAACCCTATTGCAATTTTTGAAATAACTATTTAAATGTTTAAATATTGAGCTTCATTTTGCATCGGAAATTGATTCTCATGAGAATCGATCTGAACTATATAAAAGAATTGTTTTATATATTATCACCTATTACTATATATAAAATTCCAGCAGAGTGTTCGATTAATTGAGAATTAAAGTTAAAAATTCAAAATTAAGAGCATAATATTTATTTGTTTTGGTACAGAAAAATTAGTACAACATTCGTACCGTCGGTTTCAAGCACAGAAGGACTTAGCCATCCGAAACAGATGACAACAGAAGCTGAAGAGAGCCGAATGGCTAAGTCCTTCTGTGCTTGAAACCGACGGTACGAATGTTGTACTAATTTTTCTGTACCAAAACAAATATATATATATACAGGGTGTCTCAAAAAAATGTACTCACTCTTAGAATGATGAGACGTTTGCGAATCCCTTGGTGCGCGTTATCAGCTTTGTTTGAACAATAATGGTCATCAGTTTGAACATTTGCGAACATGATTCTTCAATTACATCTGTCTCATGTATTCGATGCTATTTCATTTCACTCTATGTTCATAAATAAAAGTTTTCTCGTCATTCTACGAGTGAGTACATTTTTTTGAGACACCCTGTATATAAATATATATATATATATATATATATATATACACAGTAATAATTAGTAATACTACATATCTAAATAAGATTAGGTTTAAAGCTCCCAATATGCATACACAAATTGTCTACATGGGCCCGTGGTACAACTGTTAAAGTGACAATCTTCTGGGGGGTTGAAGATTAAATAAAGGGTTCAGTTCGAAATTCTGTATAGGTTCCAGAGTTCAACAAAGATTTTCAAGTTCGAAAAGATGCACATGAAGAAGGTCAGAGATTACATCGGCCGAAAACTTGTGAAAATAACAACCAAGGTGAGAATAGTAGTCTGATCAATACAAATGAGCCAAATTAAAAAAGAATTTAAAATTAAATATCCCCTAAACAGATAGACCCAACAGAAAAAGAAAACTCAAAATACTCTAAAAAGAGCCAAGCAATGTAATTGTCAAGTTCAAAAATATTGTTTCTGAAGCAGACGCGAGATGTACACGTTTTAAGTATTTGCTAAGAACTTTATAGCCAGAAATGTTTATTTCACAGTTTCAATGCTTCAAAATTCCTTTCAAATTTTGAACACTCACACAAATCATTCATTCTTTGTTTTCTTTCAACTTTTAACAAAAGATTTAAATGACTGATCTTTTATGAAGAAACGGAAATGCATTCTGGTGGCTTGAATTCCGTAATGAAATTATTTTTTAAATAGAATTTTTAAAGAGTTTTAGTATTTTATGCTATTTCATTTTTTCTACATAATAAAATCAATAAGTCAAATAAAGGTGAGATACACAGAGACACGAGAATTGGTAATATTATTTTATTACTATAGATTAGGTTCAATTTGCTTTGTCAGTTGAGCATAAATCGATCAGCCACATTACAAGTGACGTGTGTACAAACGGCATGGAAATGTTTTGATCGTTTTTAACTAGAATACACAAAAAGTTTTTCGTGTTTCTTTAACTAGTGGATGATCGATATATGATGAACTTACATAGCAAATTGATTCCTGCTCCCTCGTGAAAATTAAACAAGCTATTTTCAAAAAATCTGATGTTTTATCAATAGTAATCTGAAGACGGTATTTTTGGAAGCATTTTATGCCTGCGCATTCAATATTATTATCGTAGAGGAGACGTGCCTGCTAAATACAAATATGTTATATCAGTATGTTTACGTTTGCAGTGGGGCATGTGTTGGAGACTCTTCTCCAACACGAGCACTGCCATTTTGTGTGTTGTATTATAATGAGCATGACACATGAGGCTTGAAATAAACAAAGGTAAAAGAATGATAATTAAGAGACAGTTGGATTTATATATATATATGGAAAATGAAAAATGGAAAATGATAAACAGAAAACCAAAATCATTAATGTATTCATTAACGTTTCGTTTTTATTTCAAGACTTCCTTTTTTTTCTTTCTTCAAATCAATCATCCCAAGGAAGTCTTGAAATAAAAAGGAAACGTTGATGAATACATAAATATTTTTGGTTTTTCGTTTATCATTTTCCAGGCAATTTTTAATGGCCAGAGTGCTCACCTTCTCGGGCACTGGTTTATGAAATCCCACTTTCCCGACCTTGTGTCATATCTTACCTTGTGGGAGGTAGATAAATAATATATATAATTTATTTTCATGGAGCCAGTTTGTCAAAGATAAACGTAAGAGGGGTATATGAAACATGAAGGGGTGAAGATCACGGACATGATTATTAAGTGAGAGAATACACCCAAAATCGAAATACATTTGTTGCCAGGGTAAGGTTGTTTTGTTTTACAGCATATCAACCGTTTTCGAGTTATTTAATGCTGAATCCTGTCATTTCCGTACAGAATGTTATATTTTAAGTTCTTTATATCTTCAAATACTTATTCGTGGTGCTGGGTTTGGTTGTTTTGTAGAGGAAAATTGTTTTTGTTTTTAGCTTTGCAGAACATGATTGAGTTTTGCAAAAGGAGAGGAAAAAATAATAACATCAATGTTTTCTTGGTATCTTCAGACAGCCTGATCTGGTAGCACCAGTTGCCAAGGTAAACGAATAGATGAAGATATGCATGGAAAATGCATAAATATTACTCTCACTGGAGTCACACTATTCTGAGGGTCTCACCTAACTACGGCTTCACACGATGTGGCATCAAGCTTTATGAAAGTGTCCAAGTCAGAAAGAGACAGAATATCTGGCCTTCCAAATTTGCTCTTGGGTTGAATTTTTAGTTTCCGGGAGTAAGAGTGTGCATTCTTTCATTGGCTAATAATGATTTAGGAGAGATAACTTAAATATGATTCAAGGGAGCTCACCGTGATGATCCTGCTTTAACAGGTCTCCTGGGAATAGATATGCAAAATGTTCAATAAATTTAATATAAGTAAAGTTTGAATTATTTGCATACGTCATAATAATTTTATTTTGTTTCAGATTAAATTTAGGTTATTATCTTTCAAATACAATCAGATAAAGATTTTACGAATAAAATTACCTGAAATTATTACAAATCCATTTTCTTGAATATCCATGAAAAAAAAATTCAATAAATTAAAAATTAAAAATAAATAAATAAATAATAATTTTCTGGAAAACTGCTCAAAATATATCTCATAACATTTCTGCTCCTGCGAAAAACGCTCTCTAAGTAGAAGAGGAAATTTCAGACATTTTGAGGAGGAGGTTTAACTTATAAACTTCGGACACTGTATTATCTTTTATTCGATGCAATGCATTAGGTAAATATAAAATCAAAAAATATTGAATTCATCAATATTATCTACTTTCACCTCATATGATTTTCTATCAAACAGTGTCTTAAACGTGATATCGCATTGTCACTGCCATCGATACTCAAACTTTCTAGACACTGCGCACAATGCTTTAAGCAAACTAAATCACCCTTTCGTTTTTTTTCTAAACTAAATTGTTTGCAACATTATACCAACCATTTTGGCACAAGGTGTTTACACAAATCATTTCTACAATTGACAAAAGTTCCTTTCTAAGGGAAAATAAATTTTTGAAGAAAAATATTAAAGACATTTCATACTCTCATGTTATGAGAACTTTTATTAGAAGGAAAGAAAAATAACTTAAAATTTCTTGAATAACTTTACTCACATTTTGTTGAAAACTATTTTGATATACACTTCATTAAAATGTACTTCTAGTTGTGTAATAAAATAAATCTATCATATTAAATCTCTTTGAAATTGAGTTTTTACAAAAATCGGACATTTTAGTATGTTTATACAATGTGTAATACCTAAATTTACTTGAAAGTTAAACTAGTTTTCAGTTAATCTGGTTATTGAGAGCCGACTTATGAGCCTTTTTTGAATCTCTATGATGAATTAAGGATTCGATCATCATGGTTGTCATACCTTATAACCATGAAAACAATAGTTTTTTTTTTTACATTTTGTCTGGATATATTGTCACTTTTATCCATTAAGATGTTGATAACAAGCCATTTAAGTAAATCTGCTTTTTGTGTGAAAGAATAGACAGAGTACTCCACAAAAGACAGGAAATTTTCCATCTGAACGCAAGTCTCTGACTTTACAAACAATCAAGTAAGGGCCATAATTTTCCCTTTTATACTCCATAAAAAAAGGGAAAAATTAGCAAAAAGAAAAACACAAATGTTAGATGCTTAATGTAACCTTTCTGTGTGCAACTGCACAATGGTGTAAACAGTCTCGCCAACTTCCAGTCACCTTTTGGATTGTTTCAAATTGGATATTGTTCCAAACTTCCATCAACAGAGTTTTTAAGGATTTTATGTGTGTGACTTCTGTCATTGAAGTCAATGTAACAATAAACTTCAAACAGTAAAATCCATGAGATAAGGATCTGGACTTTTGTTTGGTTTAATGAAGTATAATGGAGCATTGTTTCCGAGCCAGGCAACAGTGACTTCGAATGTATGGGTCTTTGATTCATCTTCTTTTTTAACACATTGATGAAGTAAAATAGACACACAAAATTAGCCTACATCTAAATTTCCTGGTTTCTTGTGTAATTGGGGTTCCAACATGACATACTCTATAAAAGGTCCCATCGTGTCGATTTGAGTCCGTTTTCAAAAAATAATCTATCAACTTTCGCTTCCATTTAATAATCACCACTGTAGTTTAAATCAAATAACTTATTTTCATTTACTTTTAAGTAAAATAAAGCATATTTTAATTAGATTAAACCTTTTTCTTCATATTTGGTCATCGTAAAAATGTTGCTTTTTCTTAATATATTTTGCAGAGCGCTAGTAAACATAAAATCAAATTTACTAAATTTAATTTTCACGTTAAATTTATGACACTATTCTTAATAAATAGCATTTTTCAATTAATTCTGTAGTGTAAAACGTTACTTTATTATTAGAATTATAGTAGCAATTAAACAGTTTTTACCTGTTAGAGAAACAAAATTAAGGTATACAAAAAATACAATTATCATTAATGTTGTACGAATAAAAGTTTCATAAAAATATTAAATTAAGTTTAAACGAAAAGTGTTAAAACTTCCAAGTGACTAAAATGAGAATCTTCGGATTTTGTTGGAGTAAACATAAATTAAAATAGGAATTCCAAAGGAAATAGAATAAATAAATCTTATACTTCAATTAAATAAAGTAAAGTTACTTCAAGTGTGAGAGAAAAAAAAATCCTTTGAATTTCTAAAGACAACTACAGCAGCGATTAAAAACAAATAAACGAAATGGCTATTTTTTTTAAATTCAACACAGGCATAATCTCAAATGGTGACATGGTCTGTAAACTCTAAAATCCATGTTATTAAAATCTGTGAAAGCATGCATTAATTATATATAAAATAATGGTTGATTATCAGTAATAAACTAAACAAAATATTTTTGTCTTTTTCAGGAAATAAATGGAGTTACAAAGGTAAAGTAGGTAAGTCAAATTTCAAATATACACAATCATTTGTCATTTAATCATTAAATGTATTATTGGTCCAAATGATAATGAATTAAATACAAAGAAGAAATAAATAACAAAACATTAACTCTGAGAAAAAATATATAAGTTGATATTTATTGGCATTTAATCCAATAGTGTCCCCTACATGTTTTAGAGAGCTATATAATAAAATGTTTCAAAAAGTGAAAATTCAATAGCGACACAAATGCAATCATGTTTCGGCCCAAGTTTTTGACAGGACTG
>OY744523.1:148595588-148625588 GCA_963556195.1 Sepiola atlantica
ATTCAAAATGTGGGCTCTGTTACCCAAATGAAAGTGAATGTTGCACAGGAACTTTGAATTCAAAATGTGGGCTCTGTTACCCAAATGAAAGTTAATGTTGCACAGGAACTTTGAATTCAAAATGTGGGCTCTGTTACCCAAATGAAAGTTAATGTTGCACAGGAACTTTGAATTCAAAATGTGGGCTCTGTTACCCAAATGAAAGTTAATGTTGCACAGGAACTTTGAATTCAAAATGTGGGCTCTGTTACCCAAATGAAAGTGAATGTTGCACAGGAACTTTGAATTTAAAATATAATTTCTTTGAAGATATAATGATAATGTCAGCATGTCAAAGAGACGTTAAATCGATTATTATGATGCTGATTGATCAAAATACTAAACTTTTATCTAAGTGGATGAAAGAAAAAAAAACAACACCTTTCTACATTAAAAAAAATGAGGGTGAGGGTGATGTTAATAACGATAGAGACTGGCGATCAGAGTGTGCCAATTTCGAATCCAGTCAGTTTCATAGCATCACTTTCACTCATGGATGTTAGCAACCTCCTTGTGATGTTTCCTATAAGTACCTGATTTCAGAAAGAATCGAAGAAACCAATGCCAACAACAGAATCAAGACAGTCAAAAACTTGTACTATGCTGATTTATACGCATTTACTTTACTAATAAAAAGAAAATGTACAAAGAAAGTGTATAGTATAAAACATAATCAAATATAATTTTCCTCTCCCCTATACACACATGCTTTCATATACTGAGACAATAAATCTCTTCACATCAAAAAATCATAAATATTGTAGATGAGTATACGTTTTGCACAACAACTTTCCATTGACATCTGTATTTCATTTTCAGGTAAATAATTAAAAGAAGAAATCAGCACTCATTTCCTTTCTCTTTATTCTACATACATTTTCCACATTTCTTGCTCCCGTCTTTTTCTTTGCCTCTAAATTTACTTTATTTATTTGTAATATTGTATTCAAATTAGTAACAGTTGTTTTTCTCGCTTGGCTTATATTGAAGAAGGTATACATCTTAACGATGCGGACTGGGTGTGCCGGGTTCGAATCCAGTTCGTTCCACAGAAACACTTTCATCAAAACCATCACCTGACCTTGTGTCTAACCTTCTGGAGAGGAGGTAAATAAAATGCATCTTACCGAAACGTCATATGAATTGAATTTTTAAAAAAATCATTTTCCAGTCATTATTTATACCATACTTTCGGATATTTCCACCCCAGTCTTATATATATATATATATATATATATATATATATATATATATATATATATATATATATATATATATATAATAATAATGGTAATAATCCAGGTAAAAAATATCCACAGGGTGGTAATCCAGAGAATTTTAACCGGGTTTATAAAAAGTACTCAATATCAAAATAGAGCTTTATATATGATAATTTTATTTACACAGACATGTACAAAATCTGCGACACTGGCATGTCGATGTTATCGATCAACAATTACTATAAACTGAGATCTCATCAGGCAGAGTTAGAATCCGATCTTAACCTCAGGTTCTCTCCAAATATGATCTGAGGTTAAGATCGGATTCTAACTCTGCCTGATGAGATCTCAGTTTATAGTAACTGTTGATCGATAACATTGACATGCCAGTGTCGCAGATTTTGTACATGTCTGTGTAAATAAAATTATCATATATATATATATATATAGTCTCGGAAGTTTTTCAACCATTAAAACTATATGGAAAGGAAAAAGAAAAAAAAAAAAAAAAACACTTTTTCACAAGTCCTTCGGTGGAAAACTACTTTTCTCGTAAGTCAATTTACTTTTTACAGTCACTATATTAGTTTGCTTCCAAGAATTTACGCTAGTCTTAACACACACACATATATATATATATATATATATATATATATATATATATATTTATATTAATGCTGAGTTAATTAATGTTTGTTTCTCTAAGGCATCCTTTTCATCTTTTCCTATATATTTTAATCACACAAAATATATATTTGGGATTGCGTTATGTTTGACAAAGCTTCCATTTTAATTGTTCAAACGAACCGCAATTTGCAATTACCTTACCAAGTGCCCCATCTCTTATTAAGCTTCTATCTTTAACTCTCATCCTCTCTCACTGCCCCCCCCCCACGCATACTTATCTTATATGGTATCTATTACTCTCACTTTCATCACTTTCTCTCTCCCTCTGTTTATTAACAGTTGAAGGTACTAAAGAAAGAAAAGAATACAAAGATTTGAATAGTCCATTATAAACAAAAGGGAATATCATCACTGGCAGTAATACTATTTAACCCGTAGCCATAGAAGTGAACTTTTCATATATTTCCATATTTAACTGGCTGCGCTAACTCAATTTTTCTTCATTCAAACAATCTAATCAGAGCGCAATGGATGACCCAAAAAGTCACATTTTTCTAGTACATACACATACATATGTATGCACACTGTAAATATCTATTCCTTTGAATATAAATTTAATCTTCAAAGTTTGAATTGGTATTCTAATGATTAAAGACTGTAATTAATATACTTCTGCCGATTGAATGTCTCATGTAACTGCAGATAAACCAAATTTATTATTGTTATAGAGTTCTATCTGAAAGTATATAGAGACCTTTGTGAATGCAGTGTCTGCCATCTTGGCTACCTTGTGTAAAGTATACACATATTTAATATGTTGTTTCCTATACATACATTTCCCGTAACTTCAATGAAAAGAAAAAATGTATTATAGATTATAATTTACTCAAATGACAAAGAATCGTATTTACAATTGAAAAATGTTTGAAAACTTAGAATAAACATTTAAATTACATTCATTTTGTTACTTTTCAGTACGTTCACCCAATATTTGCTTACCTTTTGTTCAAATAATATTTCGCCTTCATAAAGCCATTGGTCTTGTCCCGATTAAAAGAATATTCTAAAAGTATGTTAAGATCCAATTTATAAAATAAATATTTACGTTAAAATGTATGCTAATTAAAGTTTCCTGGTTCATGGCAGGAGAAGTTTTTGTTTGTTTTGTTTTTGGGGAAGACAAAATAAGAATTAACATCTTAATTATAATTATATTTTCATGTGAAAGTAAAGGCAGTAAAAGGTTTATGTATCAGAGTACAAAATCGACTTCGCAATCTAGTGGGGGATGATCTCTTCTCGTCCCTACAGTTTCTTTCACACACAAGAGATGTATCTAGCCTCTCTCTGCTGTGGCGTTATGTTCATGTGGGGCTCAACAGTTTAAAACCCTGCCCCCCCACCACCATTGTAAGAAATTCACAGCAAAGAGCTTTCCCTTCTCTCTCTTTACCAAAATCCAAACGAAGCTTCCATGAATAAAGTTTCTTTCCTGAAACATCCCATCTGTGGAACAAGATACCACAAGACTGCTTGCCAACCGACTATAGCATGGTAGTCTTCAAGTCTAATGTAAACAACTTGATGAGCCATCAGTTTGAATTATCAATTCCTTTTAAATAATCTTCTACCCATCTCACCAACTGTGACGATCATCGTCCAACTGACAATCTCTTTAACCCTTATTCTTGAGTGACCCCGGCTCTGTATAAGCGTTGACCATTTGTAAAAAAACTATATATGAGAGAGAGAGAGAGAGAGGGAGAGGGAGAGAAAGAAAGAGAGATAGAGAGAGGGGGGGGAGAATACAGCATTGATACAACTGTCTTTACTTAGCAATAAGGTATTGCTTGTAAGAAGAGGTATACTAGGTGTTTGGAAAATCGATGGCATAACATTGGAATTATGTTCTAGGTGTGTTTATAGGTCCGGAAACATTTGGATTCCGAGTTACACGCCATTGAAACAAATACTGATGAACATTCTTTGTTGTAAACATCTAACATGTGTGTGACAGTACATTGTTATTTCTTAATATGGGATAGATAAACACTATCCCTATGACAGGTTCAGGGGTAAAATAAGCCTGGGCCTGGTGTTTCAACATACACCAAGAAAACCAAGAAAAAATGGCATTAAACAAATATAAAAGTTGTGGGGCTCAGAAGAAAGATCTGACAGTCATGATTAGCAGGAGATCCTTTGATAGACAACATGATGAACCTGGTCGGTCAGCTACCTGCGAATGTTGGCTCTTTCTATTTTAGGTAACAGAATACAACAGACCAAATGCATGTTAATAAATATGATCAGCACAAGCTAAACACCACATAGAGGAAAGAAATGAATCATAAAATAAATTAGACTAGTAATAGAGTGCTATTACAAAAGTAACCTCTACACAAAGAGGTTCTTTTACACATATATAACATAATCTTGAAGTTATACCACCGACTTCCCGAACATTCATTAGATGTGTTTGAGTATTAGGATGCTTAAAAAGTGCTACTTATACGATATAACCCAGTACTATATGTCACATAGTTGGGTCAACATCACCTAAGCCTGGTCTCCTCTACTGAATTCGTTTGGTGAGATGAAAAATAAGAACTGTCAACAGCCATCTAGATCAAAGGTACAATGTGTAGAGACATAGAAATACCAGGATGCCGTGGCACACAGCGATGGATCCATTAGCATTTGTTAAGACATTTATCTAGGAAAAGGAAAATTGATATAAAACTCACTTTCAATCCTAATCCGGACATCTCTGGATTAGTTGGTGAGATTCGCTACGGAGTAGTGCAAGCTGCATATGACTATACTTTAGTACGGGTTTCACTGGCATTCATCATCTACCATTGCTAGTGATGATCATACTCATAAAACGCATTGATAACCTTGATATTTTCATGTAATACCGGCAATGTATAACAATTGCTGAAGGTTTTATGTCTGTCATAAGTATTTCAGTTTAACATAAGAAACCAGTATCTATAGCTGCCATACACGGTGTAATGGATAATGAGTTAGCTACATTGTCCATTATGATGGAGTTTAATCTACAGGAAATTCTTCCAGTCTTGCGCTAAATAAATGTCGACTGCCTTGTTTAGTGTAATGGATAGTGAATTAAACTAGCAGACAATTACTAATGCCAACTAATTTTCTGATTCTTTGATCTATGTGCAAAATTAAAGCAAAGAAAAATACAGTTGCTCTAGCTAGGAATGTGGCGTTAAAATCGGAAAAAAATGGCCATCTCTGACTAAAGAACGAAAGAAAGAAAAACAAAGTGATAAAAATGTCCCAAAGCAAAAACTTTTAAAATCTGTCTTACATTAAGTGTTTTTTAATAGACAACCACTTAATAATAACAATTTTTTTACTTTTCTTTTGGTGAGGGGGATTTTTCTTCCAGTATTAATTTTTATTAGTAAATACCTATATCTTTATATACCAGCAATGCTTCAACCAAACTATTATACCCTTATACGAGGCCCGTCTACAACATATCTGACTTTAGGCCAGAAATAATATTTCAAATACGTGACGGGGTTGGGACCCTAATCCCCTTCAAAGTAGGCCCCTTGTGTTTGTACACACTTAGCCCATCGATCCATCTACTGCCGGAAACACCTCTGGAAATCTTCTTTTGGAATGGTGTTCGTCTCCGCCATCGCGTTCTGCATTATCTCTTTTTTCGCACCCTCTCAACAACAGTTGCACTCCGAGTAGTTTGGGGCCTGCCAGAACGCTCGTCACTCTCTGCTGATGTGCAGCCATTTTTGAATCGGTTGAACTACTCCTTAATTTGTGTTACACATTGCATCTTCTCCAAACACCTGCTGAATCTAACGCGACGGCAAAGATGAACACCATTAGAAAAGAAGATTTCCAGAGGTGTTTCCAGCAGTGGATAAATCGGTGGGTTAAGTGTGTGCAAGCATGAGGGGCCTACTTTGAAAGTGAGTAGGGTCCCAACCCTGTCACGTATTTGAAATATTTTTTCTGGCCTTAGGCCGCATACTTTTTAGACAGGAATCATTATATATATATATATATATATATATATATATATATAGCAGTATGGAACTATACCTATGGCAAGTAAGCTACACAGAAACGTACGAAGGTATTGAGTATAAATCAATTATATATAACAGTTTTCTGGGCGGTTTAAGGTTCAATACTTACTATTTAAAGGCTATAATTAATAACTAAAAATATTTTGTTTTTAATTGCTTAACACTTCTATGTGATCAGGGCTGCTGGGACGTGAACATTCTACTGCATAGATTAAATAGAGGTTGTTTGAAATTCTACATAAGTTTCAATGTTTGACAAAGATGCCAGAGTTCAAAAAGATGCCTCTGAAGAAGGTCAGAAATTATATCGACCGAAACGTTGTGAAAAAAAATAACATCAAAGATAAGAATAGTAGTCCGAATAATCCAAATAATACAGGAATATACGGATAAAACTATCTTAAATGTTCGATCAGATAGACTCCAAAAGTGTAAAGTCATTCTTTTACCATTATTTTTAAATTCATCCAGTTTATTCTTTAAATTTTCGACACTAGTGTTATTTTTATCTGATTAGCTAATTTCTTCCAAATGTATATTACTCTATTAGGAAAGAAATGTTATTAATCTTTTGCCAATAGATTTGCAGACTAGAAATCATGAAATTCTACAAGTTGGAATATTTTTACTGCGATTATTTAACACTATTTTCTGACACAGTAAATTATAACAAAAAACAAAAGAAACTTCAAAATATACCATTATAACATTTATAAGATGAGACGATCCATTCATTCAATAAAGAAATGCCATCTACGTTGAAAGAGATGAAAAGGGAAGAAATATAAAAAAAACGTTTTTTTTAAATCTAAATAAATAATATGCATCACATTTTTTACTGATACACTCACTCACAGACACACACACACACTCTCTCAAATAAAATAAAATATCTTTCTTTGTGGAGGGGTCTTAGCTTAATGTAACAAAAGCTTTAATTTTTGATAAATGTTATTTATTTAGTAATAAGTTATTTATTCTTGTTTGTAATCTAATAAAATACTTTGTTTATTTTTAATTGTTTTTTTAATGACAATTTTAAGTAAAGACATTTGATTTGCAAAAGACTGGTATTTCTAGTGTAATATACTTCTTTTTTTTTGTCTAGTTTTATTGTTGCTTTTTAGATTAATTGTTTTCATGGTGTAGCCAGAGAAATTGTTTTGGATTTTACTTTTTTAATCTTATTTTATGACTTTTTTACTTCATGATTTTTTATAACCTTTTACATAATGTAAACGATTTTGGAGGACTTGATTTATCCCTCAAAACAATCTATTGACTCAATAAATAAATGGTATCTAAGTTCATTAAGTAACAAAGTTTAAAAAGATAGAAAGGAGAGAAATCGAAAAACCCATTTTCATTTTTAATCAAAATAATTATTCAATCAAGAAAGGAAATTCTTGATTTCATTCTTAAATACTTATTTCCCTGATAGCAACTTGAAGCATTATAATTAAGTTAATTACGAAATAAAGTTATTAACAAAAACAAAGAAAAATAAACATTTCTTAAAATGTTTCCTCATTCAAATTGGAAAAAGTGGAAAGTCTAATCCTAATTTTTTTTTTCTTTCTTTAGAAGCGAAAAAAAATGAATATTTTCTTTTTGTCTACTCATTTTGGTAAGATTTAACTCTCAAACTAATAATGTCATTCGGTACTCTGAGTTAAAAAAAAAACGAAAAAATAATGACTAAAGTTGAATGTCTTTGAAGATCTTTTTTTTAAGTAAAATGTCAGAGTTTGCATGCATAAGAGAAAAATGTTATTGAAAAATATTATTGCAAACATCCACTTGCTCCATAATGAGTCCTTTCATATTAATGCAATTTTTCAAATGGACATCATTATAAACGACGGTATTTTTAATGCATGTTGTCTTCAAATGAAATTCAAAAGCCAGAATCTTTTAACGTGTTTGCAAGTCGATTTGAAAACAAACACATTAAAATGTTCCTGCTTTCAAATTTTATTTTATTTCCTCACAAACTTAAGCAGGCAAACGGTGGACGGGACTATCTTCTTATAGAGATGAACAAATTCATATATGGAGACACACACTCGCATAGAAATTATATTCAGTTGAAATTTACTTACATGTCTAATCTGAATGGAAATTTCAGTTTAATATCAAAATTATATTTGAAATATAAATATATATCAAACATCATATTTCCGACTGAAGAACTCAAAGTACAGAGCAAATATTTATAAATAAAGGACAGAGCAAATATTTATAAATAAAGGACAACAAAACTTAACACATATCAGATAATAATTTACTGGTCTCTTTTAGGTCTTCGAGACTTGAAAGAGGCCAGCAAGTTTCAAATACAATTTTTGTCTGGAGTGTATTAAGTTAAATGCAGTGAACACATCAACCCCCGTTAATCAAACCTTCGACAGTCCAACGCCTTACCCTCTGAGCCAACTTGCATTCTGCTGAGATGGAAGAAATTTATATTCCATTGAGACACATTTTTTGTGCATTCATTTATTTACTTACCGTAGAGGATACAATTCTTTTTATGGAAGAACCTTGCTTTTTATCTTAAATGGAAGCCAGCATTTTCTCCATCAGTTTATAATAATTCAATTATAATAAATATTTGTTATTGTTTATTATATACGTACGTATACGTTTCATCCTTTTTTAATCAGGACTCATCAGCATAGAGATATGACTATTCACTACCGGTCATGCGACTCGAAACCCCGGATTACAAGTATTTTGCAACTCAAATCCGACGCCTTAACCACACGGCCAATTTTAAATAGCGAATAAACGGTGATAATTTTAACACTTTATCGGCGGGCTTAACGTCCAGAGCGTTCTACTTCTTTAATGGAAGGAACGATGCATACATACATATATATGTATGTGTGTTGGGGGGGGGGGGCGTCTGAGCAGAATTGATATTCTTGTGTTCAGCAATGAAAATGGAATTTTAAATTTAAACATGACACATCAACGGACAAAGAAGACGGAGCTTCTTATAAAAATGTTTGGACATATCTAAAATTGTTATTCCCAACTTAAGCATGACAGATCGACGAAAATGCTATTATATGGTAGACAAAAGAAAATGGCATTTCAAAGTTAAGCATGACAGATCAAAGAAAGAGGCGTTCCAAATTTAAGTGTAACAGACGAATCGATGGATAGAGAGGCTTTGATGCATCTAAAAATAACATCCCCAATGCAGGATTTTGCAATCCGTTTATGAATTACGAGACGGACCTGTGACCCGCTGGGTCACAACTACTACCACTATTCTACTTTGATTTTATTCGAAAATTCATAAACTGTGACATATCTCTTATGACACGTCTCTTATGGCACAGCTCTTATGGCACATCTCTTATGACATTCTTCTGGCATAACTCAAAATAATAAGTCTCTTTATTTCTACGTTATACTTAATATGACTAATATCGAAGTTATGGGACTTATTTTGTCATCTAATTTACATATCTGTTTGTGGTGTGTACATTACTTATGTGAATTAGATAGCAATGCTTAAAAAGAGAGCCACTCTTTATCTAAATTCTCAGAGATTTAAAACGATTAGAGAGTTATTGAATGAACAGTGAGAGGGTGGAGCATGAAAAATACATAGATAGCTAAAAGAGAGATGGGTGACTTTTTCAGTTAATTACAAATCACGGCTAATTAAAACAGAATTTTTTTAAAACAAAACTTAATCTCGTGGTTAAGATTTATTTTAGTATGTATTTTGTGTGATTAAAATATATAGGAAAAAAGACTTGAAGAATAAAAAACGTTCGTTGACTCAGCTTTAGTATAATAATAAATTATTTTCTATCTTTTTGAACTACATACTAAACCACGGCGATTGTTGACAAATATTTTGTAAATCGATTGCCTTTTTGCATACACTATAGAATTTATAGTGACACACACATTATATATATATATATATATATATATATATATATGAGGATAAAATACAAAATATATCATAAAATGAAATGCCGTAGAGACAGGATTGTGTAAAAAGACAAAAGGAAAAACAAATAAAACACAGGAATAAATCATCAAAAATGTGAGCTTTACTGGTTTCGTTTGGATTAACGAACGTCTTCAGAAAAAGTGAAAATCTTAAATTTATTGAAAAACGGCAAAAACATAGGGGGGAAAAAGACGCACAATGGGATGTTTTCGGCACGTGCATAACTATTTGAAAAATAAAAAGAATTATGCAGCACATGCGACAAAGACATTTAAATGGGAAAAAGGGGAGAAAGAAAATGAAAAAAAAAAAAAGGAAAAAGGAAAATGGAACATGGGTGAAATACAGTAAAAAAAAGTAGTATTTTAACCGGGATCAGAGTTTTTTATGTAGTGGCGAGGTATATTGCATCGTTTGAGTGCAGTTTTTGCCAGAGGAACAAGATCCGAGTCTAAGGTTTATGTTAGATTGTGATGAGAGAAGAACTACAGAACTTTCAATGCATTTGCAGTGTGGGAGAAAGATTCAGTTTTGTGGAGGGTGCAGTTTGTAAAGTCAAAATTGTGGGTAAAAGTGTTTCTGTGTATGACTAATGCGTTAGTGGAATTATTGTGTTTGAGGTGCAGTTTGTGTTCGTAAATGCGGGATTTTATATTTCTGGCAGTTTCGCCGATATAAAACATTGCGCATGAGGCACATTTTATTTTGTAATAAATGGCAGCTAGGGAAGAAGCGTCCTTAGGCTGTAGGTGGGGATGGGGTTCGGTGTTAAGTAAATCCTTAAGTGTTTTAGAAGTTACTTTTTTATGTCAGCTTTGAATTGTTTTTGTAAGGAAATAGATATGGGATTATTGGGGAGAATTATTTAAGATTCATTTTTATCAATCATGTCGGTGTTGCTTGTGCTGGTTGCATTGTTATAAGGGGAAATTTTGATAGTGTTAGTCTGCTTTTTTGTCATGGATATTAAAGGCATTTAGCGTTTTGGAGATTATATATATATATATATATATATATATATGAATGAGAAAAGAAATCCGGCGTAATGGGAAATGAAAAAGGAAAAACCAAGAGATATTTTTTATATATTCATCAACGTTTCGTCTTTATTCTAAGACTTGCTCAGGGTGATAATTTGAAGAAAAATGTCATCCAAGTACATCAAAATTTTGGATTGACATGATGGAGAGATAAGGCAAGTTCAATTATATTCTCTCCCCCCCCCCCCCATTTCACTGCTACCTTAATGATATCCACTCAAAGTTTTCCATATTCATTTCATTCTTCGCCACCACTGACTTCTCACAGCCTGGACTCTCCTCCAGCGCTCACAGTAGCCACGGCTACTACTTTCCTTCATCTCTCCATCATGTCAACACCAAATTTCGATGTACTTGCATGACATTTTTTTTCAAATTATCATCCTGAGGAAGTCTTACAATAAAGACGAAACGTTGATGAATATATAAAAAATATTTCTTGTTTTTTTTCCTTTTTCATTTCCCATATATATATATATATATATATATATATATATATATATATATATATATATATATATATTTATTTATTTATTCTCTTTCCTTTGATCTTCTATAGTACAGAAGAACAAAAATAAAATTCTGTGTGGTTTTCCTTAATGGAGGGATTCTAAACAAAAGAGAAACAAAGTTGAGATACCCATCTAAAGAGAAAAAGGAAAAATGGTGACAATTGGCTAAGATCAAAGTGTAGTATCTGTTCCGATGGATACTGCACGCCTGTCCTGTGCAGTTCTAGGAGGTCCACCCTCCCAGGCTTTGCCTTCTCTCTTTGGGGAAGAGTAAGTTTATTGCTTACTGTCTGAGGCGCCCCTACCGGGGAATGCCGACGGGGCTGCCTAGGCAATTTTTAAATGGCCAGAGTGCTCACCTCTCGAGCGCTGGCTTTTCAAACCCCACTTTCTCGACCCGATCTTGGGTCACATCTTACTTGTGGGAGTAGGATAAAACTGGCCTTGTGCCTAACTCCTGGAGAGGAGTAAATAATAATTACTTTTCGTATTGCCTTTCTTGGCCTTTTGGCGAAGATCAAAGTGTAGTATCTGTTCCGATGGATACTGCACCCCATAGACTGGTATTGTCTTGGCCTTCGGGGCTTGATTTACGCCGCTCTATGGGTCTGTCCTGTGCAGTTCTAGGATGTCCACCCTTCCAGGCTTCGCCTCCCCTCTTTGGGGAGCAGTCAGTTTATTGCTTACTGCCTGAGGCGCCCCTACCGGGAAATGCCGACGGGGCTGCCTAGGCAATTTTCAAACCCCACTTTCCCGACCCGACCTTGGGTCACATCTTACTTGTGGGAGTAAGATAAAAATTGGCCTTGTGCCTAACTCCTGGAGAGGAGTAAATCAATACTTTTCTTTGAATTATTCGAACTACTGTTATCATCTTGGGTGTTATTCTCACAATGTTTCAGCTGATGTAACCTCCGACCTACTGTCAAACTCGAGAATCTTTCTGTCTAATCATGAATCTGTACAGAATTTTGAATGGAACACTTTATTTAATCCCTGGCGGTAGCTTGCTCTCATTCCGTCAGCCATGAGTGGGTAGAAGTTTTAAGTAATTCGTAATTGTATTCTTAGTATTGCCCACACTGAAGATTGAACCTTCAACCTCCAGAAGACTGTCACTTAGAACTGATTATTACTTTAGCACTTTATCAGTTACGCACCAGATCCTTGCAAGAATAAAAAGTTTCAATCCTCATCTCAAAAATTCCGAAACAAAATTACTTTTTATTTATTTTGTCTGAGTATGTTCAGTTACAGCTGTCAGCAAACCTGCTTTTTTAGATGTATTTGTCGTAAATTAAACGACGAGTAATGATGAGATACTTTTATTCCTTAGCCTGATTTGCAAAATAAAAACGAATCCATAGTAATGACTTTTGGACTTTTAACTATTAATTATTATTTGGAGATCTTTTATAGTTTCTTAATTCTGGTTATGAATGTATTTGAAACGGGGAAAAATGTAAATTCTAGAACTAAAACATTCAAGACAGAATAAATCAGCATAGAGTGGGGAAAATTATGTTTACGGGAAGAATTTAAGAACAAATTCACAGATAACTTTTTAAAAAAAACAAAAAAAAACTTGCTGATAAAAGCGTAACGGTTAGGATGAAAAATGGTCGAGTTCCTCCAGACAAGGCAGAAGAAAATGAAGAGTATTCATCAAACTTGCCACTAAGTCTGAATGTGACACAAGGTCGGTGTAATATTGTGAGTCCAGCTACCTATGAGTTAATTTGATTGTACTATTTGGTATATACATTTTTCCCCATTCATCTCAACATTATATTTATGTATATAATTTTAAAAGTTAAGACTAACCCTATAGATCCAACCTTACAGCAGACTTCTGTAGAAGAGTTGTGACTCGAGAACTCTATAAAATAACGTTTAAATAAATACCATTTCATTGTTTTTTAAAACATCATTTTTCTATTCTCATTATGAACTTTTAAAAAAATTTATACATTATACATATATATACATATATATATATATATATATACACACGTTATACATACATACATACTTATTTGGTAATTAATATATTTTTCTATAGTTTATCACAAGAGAAAATATAAAAGTTATATATCATAAAGCAAAATAAAATAAATATTTTTTTTGTTTTTGAGAAAGAAATTATTAAAATTGGACTTTCCACTTTTCCAAATTGAACGAGGAAACATTTAAGGAAATGAATGTTTGCTTTTCTACTTTGTTTTTGTTAATTACGTTATTTCTTAATTAACTTAATTACCACGCGTTAAGTTGCTATTAGGGAAATAAGTATTTAGGAAGGGAATCAGAATTTCCTTTCTTGATTGAATAATTATTTAGATTAGAAAGATTTCTCTCCTTTCCATCTTTTTAAACTTTGTAACTTTATAAAGTTAGATGTCATTTATTGAGTAAATAATTTGTTGGGGGAGGAGGGTAATTCTCTTCCGAAATCGTGTACAAAAATTATGAAGTCAAAAATGTCAAAAAGTCATAAAAAATTTTTATTTTTAATTAAAGTCACAAAAATAAATCCAACGTCAAAGTCACAAAAATAAATCCAACGTCAAAGTCACAAAAATAAATCCAACGTCAAAGTCACAAAAATAAATCCAACGTCAAAGTCACAAAAATAAATCCAACGTCAAAGTCACAAAAATAAATCCAACGTCAAAGTCACAAAAATAAATCCAACGTCAAAGTCACAAAAATAAATCCAACGTCAAAGTCACAAAAATAAATCCAAAGGCACAAAAAATTCCAAAATGTTGGAGAAAAAAAATCCGAAACGTTGCAAAAAAACTTCCCTCACAGAACCATTAAATAAGATAGAAGAAAAAAATAAATATATTTTACTCAGTGGTATACCAGTCTACACCGGGTTTCTCAAATTGTCCTCTTCTGCCAATCAAATATGTCTTTACTTAAAAGGGTCATTAAAAAACAATTAAGAATCACTCTTTTTTACCAGAATGCATTTTATCAGATTACAAAAAAGCATAAATTACTTATCACTAAATAAATAACATTTATCGATAATTAAAACGTTTGTTAAATTCATTTAAGACCCCTCCCCCAACGGAAGATTTTTATTTTATTTGCATGCGCGAAAGAAAGTATCATAAAAAAATCTGGCTTCTATTTTTTTTTTAACTGAAACTTTGTCTCAGCATCAAACGAACCCATAAGTAAATTTACAGATTTTAATATGACGAATCAAGTATTTGCTAAATAAAAAAGAAAAACTATTTGTTGTGCCGAATTTAAAAGAGAATTATCTCCCTTATTTTTTATAGGTCATACAGTCAGGGTCCATTGTTTAAATTGAAATTCGATCAATTCTTCATTATGTCTTGTTATATCTAATCCTCAATGTAGTGATTTATGATTTATATAGGTTTTAGGCCTACATTGGATGGGTAAAATGTGCTTTATCCATCTAGATCTAAAATGATCAAAAGTGAACAGACACAATTTTCATTTTTATGTATAGATTACAAAATTCATAAAGTGGAAAGAATCTAGTAATAGGGGTGGGACGTAATGGGTGAAAATTTCAGATTCAAGCGAGTAGTATTTTTTTGTCTTCATTTATACATAAATAACACTAAACAATCAAACATTTTGAAAATTTTGCAAAATTCAGAAGGTGCAGGCCAAAAATAGCCGTTAGGGCTCCACAGGACTCAAAATCCATCATTTTTCGGTGAAAAAGTGGTTTCATGCGACATTGCAGGTCCTAAAACATCCTCAAAAACTATGAATGAATATAGATGGTTAAATCTGATATAGTACTTTAATTAAGAACCTTGTCTGGCTGTGAAAGGGTTTTCATGAATGTAAAATAGCCAAAAACTAGTGGTCTGCACCTTCTGAATTTTGCAAAATTTTCAAAATGTTTTTGATTGTTTAGTGTTATTTATGTATAAATGAACACAAAAAAATACTACTCGTATGAATCTGAAATGTTCACCCATTATGTCCCACCCCTACAGTAAAATAACAATAATAAAGATGTCTAATTTACAAATTAACAATCGGATAAAGGAAACTAATACTCCCCAAAAATGCCACTCATGGAACTGTTAATAAAATACACAATCCTTTCTACAATTCAACCATATTTGGTACGCATAAATTTTAGTCTATGCCTGACTTGTCCACAAAGTTCCAATCATGAATGTCCGACAGTCTTTATTTTATCATTTAACAGCAATAAAATAAAAACTGTTGGACATCATAGCTGAAATTTGGTGGACAAGTCAGGAATAGACTAAAGTTTATGTGTACCAAATATGGTTGAATTGTGAATTTTATTAACGATTCCATGGGCATTTTGAAGGGTCACAATATAGTAAATAAGAGTAAAACTGCTAAATACAAAAGTTCCAACCAAAAATATATTTATTTTAAAATTAAAATAAATAAAGCTTATTTGATTTCTTCTTTCAGCTCCACATTGTGAACTATGATCATTCGAAATATACAAACCTCCATGAAGCAATGACTAAAGAATTTGGGCTTGCTGTGTTGGGAGTCATGTTCAAAGTGAGTTGGCATTTTAACATAAACATGCATCATTATTTAATTTAAATTTAACTCCATCTTTGTCCCTGTCCATAATATAATGAAACATTCTAAAAGGAGATACATTGTATTCAGCCGGAAGATCGTTTTTATGTGTTGCTTGGTGGTTTTATTTTATGGCATATCAACCCTTTTTAGGTTGTTTAATGACGGATCCATTCATTTTGATAAAAAGATGTTAAGCTTCAAATATCTTTCATATATATATTCATGCTGTAAATCTATGTTTTGTATACGATTCATTTATAAATTAATTTGCTTTGTAGGTATAAATTCTGTAAACCAATAGTTTGTAAACGATAAACTATATTTAACTCATAGATTGGACCTTGACAGGTACTTGCACTGGATCAGAGTGAACCTGGGAACAATGGCAATTAACTGGAGTTTCATCACTGGATGCAGTTTTGTGTCATAACCAACACTTTGTTTATGTGTATGTGTCATATATATATATATATATATATATATATATATATATATTTATATATATATATATATTACACTCACACACACAGCGATTTTGTACAGTAAATGTACAGCAAAGCTGGCAGTGGACATTTGAAAATGTGGACCTGCCATTGATTTTGCAACATACTGTTCATATTTGCAGAGTTTTAAAGAGCAAACACACAGAAACCTAAAGATTAGGTTCATCTGCAGAGTCAGCCACCCATCATCAAACATGACCTAAACGAGTTTTAATTAAAGTCTTGGTGACATTATAGCTTTCAGCTAAGTAAACGTTTAATAAAAAATCTCAAGAAATTTTTCTCACTTGGAGTTTTTTTCTAATACTAGGATTAAAAAGGAAACAGAAAAAAGAAATGGAAAACTAACGCTGGTTTTCTGCATAATAAAACACATTCATTTAACTCGTCATGTTTTCTGGTTTCAGTCAATACATGACAAGATCATTTCAACTATTCATTGATTGTTTTTGAATACAAGATTTGTCTGAAACACAAATTTTCTTTAAATCAAGAAATGTCTGATCATGATTTAACATTAGTGATCAACCATAAGTTGCTTTTTCTGACATAATGCAAAGCTCTTCATAAAAAATAGAGCACTCTTTGACTGCTGATATTGATCATATAAACAGAAAGATTTCTCTCCTTTCCTTGCTTGCTTGATTGGACTGCCAAAAACAAAAGAACAACCGGGTTTAGATCTCAGCCTGAGGCACTCACATATTTAGCCACATGCAAGAGCTGTGATACAGCGAAACACACACATATATATATGTATATATATGGATGAAATAATTCATTTGTCATTATATTTATATATATATATATGTTGTGTATGCAATGATTATATGAGGATATATGATAAACAAAAAAATACAGGAAATCCGAACAAGAAAGGTGAGTACTTAAACTATTTCAGCCTTCGCTAACTATAAAGTCTCAGAAGTCAAATAGTAAGATAACACTAGCTAAATTGGTCCAGCCCCATAGATAATTACTATCAAATACTTTGGCATAGGCATGCTGCCATTCATCATCTTTTGTTTCCTCTCATAATGACAACTGTAGATTTTATTGTCTAATAAGTGGACAGCAATCATATATATATATATATATATATATATATAAATAGTAAAATAATGTTAGATGCACTGCCATTATTATCTATAGTGAGGATTTTTTTCATGATTTATATTATAAGAGAGGAATAAAGAAACACGAGAAGGGGAACAAAGATGAATCACTTCGTAACTTTTTTCTTTCTCTATGAGGATGTTTTTTTTCTTTTCCAAACGAGTATTGAGAAAAAAAAAAGGTAAAGAAAATTAAATAAAATTACCGAGACGTCTTTCAGTCGACCCTTTTCAAGGTAATCATCGACTATATATATATTAGCAATCCAGGTAAGGTTTGTATCAACAATGTAACATGTGGGGAGCTATTTATATATAATAGAAGTTTTATTTATACAAACATATATATATATATATATTCATCATAAGAGAGGAACAAAAAATCCACCATAATTTTATGAAGGCCATATAGCATGTCAAACAGTAAAATTTAAATGAACCACCTAAACTAATCACTCAAAAAATGATAGTTCACAATATTTGTCCCTTTTTTATTTTATTTATTTTTCATTATTTCTAAACTTTAAAAAACAAAGTTTGCAATGATTAAAATAATGAACAAAAGAAGCCGAAAATTTATAAACATGCCTGTCTGTAAAACTAACCTTTCTTTCTTTCTTTCTTTAAAAATGTTATCCTTAAAACTCAGCTTGAGAGCATATACAAAAATTAAAGTTTTAAAATAAAAAAATGTCAATGGTAAAATTTGAATGAAAATGAAAAATGAAATATAGAAAAATTATAAATACGAAATTAACAAATTCAATTTAAACCTTCTCATCAGGTGACAGATGAAGATAATCCAGTGCTGAATCCAATTATCGACGTGTTTGAAGAAATTCAAAAGCCTGGTAAGTAATTTACAACATATACCTATGTACGATGCAACATTTTGAGACCTATATTTAAAATTAAAAATATATTTCTACAAACAGACTAGTCTATCAAAAATGAAACTTGCATGATACATGGGATATATGATTACATCATCTGTTGCCTATGAACTTTAAAGTTGTGCACAATATGCTTGATTGGATGATACATAAATATTTATGGTACGTTAAGGTAAAATTGAATGCACTGAAATGAATCAAAGTGCTTTTAAGAAAAAGCATTTTTAGATTGAGTTAATTTTCTTTAATTTAAATATATTTTGACATGTCAAATAAGAGCATCAAGGAAATTTAGTGACAATCATTTTCATTAATCGTCTACTTTTGTTTGTTTTGTTTTATGGCATATCATCCCTTTTTCGGGTTATTTAACGCCGAATCCTGTCACTTTGGTAAAGATTTTTATGCTTCAAGTTCTTTATATGTTCAAGTATAAATTCATGGTGTTTGGTTTGGTCGTTTAGTAGAGGAAAATGTTTTTGTTTTTGGCTTTGCAGAACATGATTGAGTTTTACAAGGGAAAGGAAAAAACAATAGCATTAATATTTGGTGCATTTTTGGTCAGGAAGCCGGTATCTTTAGACAGACTAATCTGGTAGCATCAGTATGGTGAAGAGGGTATTTATTTTTCAATACTAAGGATGCATTGAAGTGGCAGTCAATACCTGTGCAGATTACCGGGTTTGAGTTCTACTGCATCACTTTCATTGGAAAAAGTATGAATTCATATATCCTCCTGCATTCTATGAACTCTGCAACTAGTATAGAAAAAGGAAAACTCCAAAATAACATTTTTCTCTGCTTAGCCCGACATTGCTTCCAGATGTCTTGAACGTCTTCTTGCCACTGAACTCAAACAAGGCTGGTTCAGGAAATATGCAATTTGGAATTGTGCAGCCATTGCTTCACTATAGACTCCCCACATAGGTAACCCTTATAGCGGGGGTATCCATTGTCTGTCAAGACTGAAGGGAGGTCTTTTATAAATACTAATCGTATTTGGGTTATATATTCACTTTATTATTCAAATCTCACGATAGATTATAATTGAAAACTGTATTTGTATGAGGCTTAGAAATTAGGATAAACCGAGGAATACTAATGTTTTTTTTTATCACATGATTATTTAAATGCAAAACACAGAAAAACAAAAAAACAACCTTTCGGGAAGATTTGAACTTTACTTCCATCCAATATTCTAGAGTATAATTACACCTTCCACATGATTACACCTTC
The DNA here is from genome assembly GCA_963556195.1 of Sepiola atlantica. Classification (NCBI taxonomy): domain Eukaryota; kingdom Metazoa; phylum Mollusca; class Cephalopoda; order Sepiida; family Sepiolidae; genus Sepiola; species Sepiola atlantica. Next base: position 148,615,416 of record OY744523.1, read on the forward strand.
CATATTGACCTACTAATTTGGTTTAAGTTAGATCTAATCATAATTCATAATCTTGACAGAGAATACATTTTCGGTACTGTCTTATTCCGCGTCTTAATTGTTATAAAATATGAAAACAAACGATTAATGAATGAAAAATTAAAAACAGTGAAAAAATTAATGATCAAAATTTCTGTATTTCCTTTTTGTTTAAAATTTTTTTTTTTTTCACCATCTTTGAAGAATTCTTATTTCAATCTATGCTTCGTAACACGGAGAAAATAGGAAAATCAGTCGACTGCGAGAATACAAAGAAACATAAGTTGAATAGGAAAAGCAAACAAAAACAATTAATGAACTCGACTCTGATACGATATTTCTTTTTCTAATTCAAGAACCATATCACATTGAGTAAATGGATTTCTCCTAAAACAGTCAAATATAAAACTTGAAATGGATCATTGCTAATTTGTACAAGACAATAAAAGCAGAAGAAAAAAAGATTCCTGTTTCAGCTCAAGCAGACATTTTAGCTCATCTATGGAAGTACTAGCTGCACCGACTCAGCGTTTCCCCGGGAATCTTTAATTTCATTTTGTTTTCTTTTTATGTTGTTATGTATAAAATATGGGCTGGTGCATCATACACTAGTCTCTCCCTCTTAGACAAGGTTAAAAAAAGAGTCGCCAACTTAATAGGTCCCACACTATCCACCAAGCTCCAGACCCTATCCCACCGCCGCAATGTTGTTTCCTTGTGCCTGTTTTACAAGTACTTCAATGGACTGTGTTCTGATGAACTTGCTGCTCTGGTGCCCCCACTACACAAATTCATTAGACCAACGCGACAATCTGCCAAATCCCATCCATTCACTGTGGAGGTCCCCAGATGTCGAAGAGCTTTCTACTCCAAAAGCTTCTTTCCTCGTGCTGCTGGACTCTGGAACTCCCTCCCTGCTCCCTGTTTTCCTGACGGTACTGACATGCAGAAATTTAAATCTAATGTAAACAGACATCTCGCTGCACAGCTCCCAATTTAGGTTGACCCCTAAAATAAAACAAAGAAACAAAAAAAACTTTCACCCTTTTTCTCAGTAGCCCCTTACGTCTACAGTGGCGGCTTGTCTTGTTTGGAGTGAACTATGTTTAAAAAAATTTTTTTTTAAATATCAAGAAGGCCGAGAGTGTCTAGGCATCACTCAGCAAAGACCTTTATAAACCACTCTCCCGCCATCTATTTAGAACTGTATAAGTCTTGTTCCAATATTGAATAAGCTACAAATAAAGTTTGATATTCCATTAAAACTGTAAACAGCTATGGTGCGACCACACTTAGAATTCTCATCACTAGTCTGGAATCTTGCTCAGAACATTGACCGCCTCGAAACTGTTCAAAGACATGCAACAAGCAAATCTGATATATAGATCTGATTTTCATTGAGAACAGTAACCACTATACAATATTTTAGTCTGATCAGATAAATAGTTTTTGATTTATCAATGTTTCCATCGCATAACTTCGGGAATTCTTCATACAATATAAAGAAGTAAGGCCCATCCTTACGTTGTTAGGCAGAAGTATGCAGTCTCATGATAGATTTATGTTCTTGTTTTCATAATGTGGGCAAGCCCAATAACAGCCTATCGAAACAACTGCCTTGAAAATTTATTTACTCAATTAAGATAAATTGATAGTAGATGTTATTATTTTTATAGACTATCATAGTTACATATATTGAAGTAAGAATTTCATCAAACATATTGAACCCCAACGTCAAGTGTAAAAGATGCATGGAATAGGTAAGCTCTATTAACGGTCGTCTCCACAAAAAGACAGTACTAGACGACAATACCCTGGAGTTAGTAGACTCTTTCTGCTACCGAGGAGATATGCTGAGCGCAGGTGGTGGATGTGGACTCAGTACAACCACAAGCATGGGTGAAATTTCGTGAGCTGTTGCCTCTGATAACATCGCAAGCTGTCCCTTTCTACATCTGGGATTTGTATAGCAGCTGTGTCAGGAGAGCTATGTAATATGGCAGTGAATGCTGGGCCCTCACCCAGTCCTCTCTCGCTCGACTGTAGCACAATGACAGATCTATGATTAAATGGAACCGTAATGTAAAATCTGTCCAAACCCAACACATTAGGTCAGAGGGTTTACGGAAAGCACTACATTTGGCTAGCATAGAGGTTATCTTAAGAACGAATCAGTTATGCTGGTCATGTGGAGCGTTCATCCTCCTGGATAAATTGTTGCAAAAGCATAGGTGTATTTAAGCGCAGGAAGTTTGGTCGACCAATGAAAAGTAGGTAGCAAATGATAAGACAAGAGCATACAGAGTGAAATTTGGAGACCGCTGAACCGTGAGAACTAGACAGTGAGCTTTTTAAATATCAGAAAACGTATGACCCCATAACAAGGGAAAGCGACATTAAACATTTTGATGGAATGTTCAGTTCACTTAAATTTTAATCGAACTCCTCTCATGTTAGTTGAAGAAGATCTTAGATGACAATTTACTATTTAAATAATTATATATAGCATATCAAATCGACTTTGCAATATCATAGGGGATGATCTCTTCTCTACAGCTCCTTTCTCACATTGGAGATATTGTTAGTCTTTCTCTACTCTATCGTTATTTCCATGGACGATGCTCAACTAAGTTCATTTTATTTCTCTGTTTACCTAAAACACAACGGAACTTCCATGAACAGAGTTTATTTCGAAGAACTTCCCACCTGTGGAACACATTGCCACAGGACTGATTCTTTGTAGACTACAACATGATCATCTTCAAGTCCAATGTAAACAAATACTTGTTAGGCCGTCCACAAATCATAAAATGTTGTCCATTCCATTCATAGTTTTCAATCTTCTCATAGTATTGTTCATCATCCAACTGACAATTATCCTTGAGTGGCTTTGACCTTGGTACGTAGTGACTCATTAGTGTAAAAAAAAAAATCAAAATTGACTAAAGATAATAGTTGGGCATACAATTAAATAATAAAACAATTTTTTGTAGGGAGTTCATTTATCGTTATTTAATTTTCTGTAGGGAGTTCATTTATCGTTATTTAATTTTCTGTAGGGAGTTCATTTATCGTTATTTAATTTTCTGTAGGGAGTTCATTTATCGTTATTTCCAAGAAAGGTGTATGACTGAACTCCAATTTTTAGTTTCTCTTGGTAAGACATTCACAGCAAGAACTCGTCTTGGTAACACAACAAAAAGAGACTTTCCTTTCTTCCTCCATGTGCCTCATGTCAGGTGGAATTTCCATGGACAAAGATTTTTTGCAAGAGCTTCCCATCTGTGGAACACATTACTGCAGGACTCCTTCTCTGATGATTACAACTTGGCCACCTTCAAATCCGATGTCAACAAATTATTGTCATAAACCGCCCGATAAGTAATCAAACACAGTTTATACCATTGATCAATGTCAACACTCCCATAGTGTTTCTCATCTTTAGGTTGGCAATCATTTCCATCTCATTACCACTGTTGACCAGGCATATGTAAGCAGAGTGATGATGTATGGAAGTGAAACTTGGCCAGTGAGAGCTGAGTACATGCATTTCATAGAGAGAAATGATATGATAGGTGGGTAATGTGAATTTTAAAGACAAGTTTAGATCTGATGACCTCAGAGGAAGATTAAATCTGGACAGTATAGGGAGATGTGTGCAAAACAGGAGAGTTCGATAGTATGGGCACGTTGAAAGAATCGATGAGACCTCTTGAGTTAGATGTAGAACAATTGTGGTAGCAGGGTCAGTTCACAGGGAAAAGCTAAGAAAAACATGGGAGGAAGTGATAAGGATGGACTTGAGAGAAAGAGGAATAAAAAAAATCTGGCCAGAAATAGGTTAGTTTTGAAATTAATTTCTAAAAGCCGTCCAATGCCTGCCAACATGTAACACAAACGTTAAACCAAATATGATGATGATTACGATAACCCTTACTTTCGAGTTGCTCTTGGCCTTGATAAGTGGTGACCTAATAATAAAAACAATAGCAAAAAAGTTAGGTGATACACAATGATGGTCACCACTGATGTTACTAATATACTGATCATCAGCAACATTATAGTCCTAACCAAGGTCATATTAATTTTTTTTTTTAGAATCTTATCAAAGATTTTTGGCCAACACACATTCTCTTTTGTTTCTATAGATGAAATCCAGTCCTCTAAATGAGAGGTTATATCAACAGTGCCAAAACTGGTTTATTTTTCAAACCATGTTTTCTATTTCGGGAAAATAAAGTAAAAAAATTTAAAAAATAAATAAAACCACAAAGACAAATAATTTTCTCAAATTCCGCACATATATCCTGTTGAATAATCCAATGCCAATATTTTGAATAAGAAAGGAGAAATATTGAAAGACAGAAGGAAAGAGGAAACCATTCGAAATTCTATCCATTTTTCTGATTCTTATCCTTCAATACCTCAAATTCAAATTCCGGAATGTCAAGAAATGTTAAGAATGTTACTAAAGAATTCTTATTACAATTGATTTTCAAAAAGATTTTTAGCCCTCCCTCCCAAAATATATCAGTTTCATCAAGAGATGGGGGTGCTTTTGAAAGAATAGAGATGAATCAGGTTTGATAAAAACGAAACAAAAACACAAAAGGAAGATACATTTTTAGTCAACAAAATTACTTATGTTTTTCTTGTAATTTGATTATTAAATAAAATATTTAAAAAGAAAACATTTTTTTTCATTTTGTTACAAGTCTTGAAATATTTTTCATTGTAATCGAAATGATAACACAAGGTATAATATATATGCACACACAGAGCATATATATATGCACACACACACCAACCATATATACATGTAATATATACATACACATCTGTGCACAGACACACCACTTCGTTTTAAGCATTTATCATTTTCTGCAGGATGAGTCTGCTTAGTATTACTTGCAAGTGCTTGCAGTACCATTTATTTGCATTATATATAGCATATATATCAACAGAACTCATAGTAGGTCTAATAGAGCCACAGAATGCAGTTGAAATAAATTATTACCACAAAATTATGGATTTTGAGATTTCCTTACACTCTTGTTATAAATATTGCTCTGTACTTTACACTCAGCTCCTTACTCTAATTTAGCCTACAAAGACTCTGTAAAGATCTTCCTATATCAAACCCATTTGAATCTACCGATCGATTGATTATATATATATATATATATATAATGTACAGTGTAATCTTCCAAACTAGAGAGAGAGAGAGAGAAAGTCAGAAAGAGATAGATGTACACACACACAGACACACACACAAACAAACATATGCATATTTTGCAGGATATATTTTGTAGATTCAGTTTCAGTGATGTCTCTATTAGTTCAAAGATTTCAGACAGAAATATATCGTTTCAACAGAAATAAAAATTACCTGTTGGTTACATTTTTGCATCTTTTTAAGAATTCCCATACACTAAAAAAAACCCAACTCCTTTTATATCTTAAATGATGTAAACTGTGAAATAAGACTTCTGTTCATTTGATTTGGATGGTGTGCAATATACTTGAGAGGCCCTTGACCCGCCCTTGACTTTATAATTAGAACTAATATGCAAGATGTTCATATGACCACGGTTTATTGCCAGACCGTGTGTAAGAAACCTAGGAGTAGAAGACATTGTCAGACTTAAACTATAACTGGTTTAAAATAAATATTACAGATGTTTGACAACCAAGGACTTCTGCCTCCATGTGTCAAAAATGATTGAGAAATAAGGTACTTGTTCGTCTTTTACCATAGTCCGTTTTTCGCATCTTTTTACTCACCATTTCGGTGTACACTTACCTATGGTAGGTAATTGTAAGCAGAAGAAGAATTTAAAAAATTTGAGATGGTCAAAAAGAGGGGGAACAGTCTACGTTGAATTTACATTGAAAACTGATCCCCCGTCTTAAAATCTAAATTTTTTGAATTTTTTCCCCAAAAACCCCGGAATTCTCTATCAACATGATAGGTAATTGTAAGCAGAAAAACAATTTTTTAAATTTGAGATGGTCAAAAAGAGGGGGATCAGTCTACGTTGAATTTACATTGAAAACTGATCCTCTGTCTTAAAATCTAAATTTTTTTCCAAAAACCTCGGAATTCTCTATCAACATGATAAGTAAGTGTACACCGAAAAAAGAACAAAAAAATGGTGAGTAAACAGTTGTGAAAAACGGACTATGGTAAAAGACGAACAAGTACCAGAAATAATATAGCAAATTTGAATATTGTAGAATAAGTAACTAACGGTATTCACTGGGCATTGCCGATGTCAATATATATTGCTGGTCAGGTTTTTTAAGAAAAACTAATTTCAAATAGAGTCATGTTAACAATATTTGCCTTGAAAGAAAAAATTAAAATAGCATTTTTAATATGAGACTAAGTAATAAAAAAACGGTTAGTGCAGTACTAAAAAACTACAGAGAAATGTAGTTTTTCAGTACTGAAAATACTGCACAGACAGTTGTAAAACCGCAGATGAATTTAACTAATCTAAACGAATTCGAATTATTTTTAAAAAGCAGATACTTTTAAATTAATATGACTGAGTGGTTAAATTGATGGAAGAAAGCGAATTTAAAAATAAAAAAAACAGCTTTCCTCCATTAATTTCTTCATTCGATTTTTTGTCACCTAAAGATGATTTGATGAAGAATTGAAAGAGCAAGTAATACTTATGGAACATTCAGTAATTTTTTTGATTTTGACATAAAAATATTATTAGAAAAAAACAAAAATGAAACAAAGAGGTATAATGGGGTAAATAATTAGTCTTATTTTATTATTGCTGTCAATAGAAGATATATATCGGTGTACAATATTTTTAAGGCTTTTTCATCTCATCTAAAATTTGGTTGCATTTGATTGCAATAGTATAGGTTAATATAGTTTGAGTTATAATGATGGATATTATTATTTGTAGTATTTTTTAAAGTTTCAACTCACTGCCGTTCACTAAAACATTCTTGACTTCTTCCAGATAAGGTGTCTGGACAAGATTTAATAAAATTATCTTTTTCGATGTCGAGGTTCACAATGATGTATTTTTGTCTCCACTTTGCACGATCACAGTCTTAGTCAAGGTGAAGGCCGGTTTTACAGATATCTTTGTGCAGGGCGTCTTCCCCATCATTAGCCTTCTTCTCGGTCACTTTTAAACAACTTCTAATGTAAAAGCAAGTTTGAGATGGTGTCGTTGTCGGCCCTCAGCACATGTCCAGGAGTTTGAATGTTGAACTCTCAGGTAGGGTGTTATTTGCCATGAAAATCGGTGGTTGGAGAGGTTTCTTGTTTTTATAAAAGCACTTTATGTATAAGTTCTAGTTTTATAGGAATAGCTTTTCTATTAAACAAATTCTGTTTATGTGAAAATATCAAAAAGGTTTTATAATTTTTCCATCAATGATTATTGTCTATTGTTTTCAATTTATTGAGCAGAAGAGTTGTTCCAATTTCATGCAACGATTACTCATGAAGAGGACAACTTATTTTTTTGTTCTAAACTTAGGGGCCTCAAATATTTAAACTATGTATGCCTATCTTATAAATTTATGAGTTAAAAAGAACAGCTTTGAATGTATTTATGTGTGTGATGAAAAGAGAACTCTTTTATCTCCTTCCATGCTTCGGAAGTGAATTACTTCCCTTGATCACTCTTTCTTTTTTAGTCAGCCATTGTTTCTCGTAGAGATTAGATCCTTGCGTAGATCTTTGTCGAATAAAGCTTCTTCAAGCAAACTCAGTCTTCTTAAACTCATCCTATTCTATCCTTTTGACTAATTCATTACAATGTGATTTATAATAATATTTTAGTAAAAAAAAACAACAAACGACATATTTTAAGATGAAAAGCGATTAAAAAATGAAAGTAGAAATACTCCCGGGAAACGCCGAGTAGGGCAGTTAATATACAATATTTCTAATCGAAAATAGCCCAAAACAAAATATCAGTATATAATAAAAGGCACATGAAAACTGATATGTTGACGTGTAAGGAGTTATTTAATAATCATTATCATTTATTTGTAATATTTTGGAAATTTGAAAGAAGGCAAAAGAATTATTAAAAAAATAATAATCAACCAATTTTTTGCTGCCACTAACTGCAACTTTATCTAATTTATTAATTCAGACTGGTTTGAATTTGAACTAATAAGACTTCATATTAGTCAAGCAATTATTCACAAAATTCCATACACTTTAAAAAAGAGTTAATAATTTTCATGGAAATGGCAAATTATTTATCTATTTTTATTATGTTTTTTTAAATGTTCTAATAATCCAAACTATTTTTCAGGCCATCCAAAGATACGGATTAAAGCCCAATCAATCAGAAACTTTCTGCCAAAAGATGCATCAAAGTTTTACAGATATCATGGCTCATTGACAACTCCAGGCTGCTATGAAACTGTCATTTGGACCATCTTCAAGCAGGCAAACTACATTTCACATCGACAGGTAGGTTAGAGAGTTATGCGTCTCATCTGTCAGAAATAAAAATAATTTATTTAACACCAGAAAATTGCACTATTTGTCAAATATGGTCAAAGATGTCAGGTAAAATGTACTTTTATACTATTTTAACTATAAAATACATTAAATGTCTCAAAATTTTAACTATAAAATACATTAAATGTCTCAAAATTTTAACTATAAAATACCTTAAATGTCTCAAAATTTTAACTATAAAATACATCAAATGTCTCAAAATTTTAACTATAAAATACATCAAATGTCTCAAAATTTTAACTATAAAATACATTAAATGTCTCAAAATTTTAACTATAAAATACATTAAATGTCTCAAAATTTTAACTATAAAATACATTAAATGTCTCAAAATTTTAACTATAAAATACATTAAATGTCTCAAAATTTTAACTATAAAATACATCAAAAGTCTCAAAATTTTAACTATAAAATACATTAAAAGTCTCAACATTTTCTACAATTTTGAAATCCATTTAAAAAAACAATTAATTATTGCTACTTAAATAGGTTTTTAACATTATCTTTTAAAAATGTCTAAAAAGAAATGAAACATTTTAACATTTATATTATATAGAATACTCGTTTCTTAGGACAGGTTTATAGTACTTGTACAAAACTTTGTAATAAGTGTAAGAGTTTGAACATCCTAATACTTTTTTAATACAGTTATTGAGCATATTGAATGAAAATAAAACTGACATGACTACATTTTGAAGCTAATGGTGTTAAATTAAAGTGTCTTAAAATGATAAAAATATGTTCAATTTGTCAGAATCAATATAAAATAAATGGATTGACCATAGTTGAGAGCGATCTGTGGACTGCCATTTCATTAGTAACTACACTGACATGTAAAGGAGGGCACCGTTTCTTACCTGGATTATTTTATTTAGACTTGATTCTTACTTGTTAATGCTGAGGGTTTACCAAGCAGGCATCAAGTACCATTCTTTGAATATTTTATATGACTCGACTGAGGATTGAACCCCAGTCTATAGACCTATTAGCGACATTTAAAACTTTCATGCACACTATTAGATTCCTTATAACAAGTTACATCTAATTTGTTACCATGAACAGAATTTAGTCCAGCCATAATCATTTCTATAGAGAACTAGAATACCCATTCCCCGAAGAAAACAGTTTTGCACTACTTATCAAGATTTAAAACAACACATAATGTTACTAAACCTCATGTCTAGAATCCTTATTTTAATTTTGGTCAAAATCCATTATATGATTTTGATTCTAGAAAATGTCTAAAATTTAAGACTTAAGCTTAAGATTTTAAAGGATTTTAAGAAATTTAAATTCTAAGAATGTTGCGTAATTAGTGTCTGAGGATCAAATTTAATGCAAATCTGAAATATTTTAACTTTCAAGTGAGGTTGTGCTCATATTATGCCCCTTAAAAACTATTAAAAATACTCCAAAGAAACTGAAATTTGGGGAATATTTATTAATTGATGTCTAATACCTATTGTTAATATTTCAATAATATCAGAAGTATCTGAATCTTCACGAGGGGAGTCCACGCTCTCTTTGCAAAAAAACTAAATTAAACGAAATAGAGCCCACATTACCCACTGTTACGCCTAGCAGCTGTGTTCCAAAATTGATAATGATCGATTAATTTAGGAGTTAATCTTACATATAGA
>OY744523.1:148630588-148700588 GCA_963556195.1 Sepiola atlantica
CCAACCACTGAGATTCCAGCCAAGATAACCGATGTTGAATCAACCCCAGAAGAAATGGTTATGGGCAAGGAGGAAGTTGTTGTTAATAATAATGCCACAGCTGGTCCAATTGAGGAGTCAGAACCTGCAATAAAAAATGAGGAGTCCCCAAAAGAAATATCCGGAACAACGAGCCCCAGACCTCTAGAAAGTCTAGACACAGACAAAAAAGAAACACATGTAGCTGAAATGCAAAGAGATGCTGGCTATGTCCAATCAGATTCACGACGAGAACCCAATCTCATTGGCCAAAAGCAGCAGCTTAGCAAACACAAGAATCACCACCATCATCATCATCACCATGACAACCGCAGAAAAAAACGGGACGTTCAAGGGGAGGTAACTCATGACGATGATGCAGCAGTAGCAGCAGCTGCCCCAGAAATTAAGAAGGAAGAGATCCCTGAGAAAGAGACAAATTTCTTGGCAGAAGGCGACAAAAAAGTGGACAAGCTTGAAGAAGAGATACATAAATCAGATGAAATTTTCAAAGAGATTGAGGAGAAACTGAAACCTCATAAAATCGAACAAATTCACATCAGCAATAATTACCGTCCCATTCAGCCACTGAATGATCGTATTATCCTTAGGAGTTTTCCATCATTTGAAGAGGATCCAACCCCATTCACAGGCTATGGAGTACCAGAGCAGCAATCAGATGCCGTGTGTTCCAATGCAGAATCGGTAAAAAAATCGAATGCAGGATTTTACCTAACACTTTTAATGTTTTCTTTTATTACAAATCTTTTAAGGTTGGCATAAAAATCTCCATTTTTTTAAAATATATATTTTTTTAAATTGAATTAAAATTTTTAATCTTTTTTTGTTTTTTATCTGGAGGAACTAAAATAAGTTAAAGAAATAATGATCTGTCATGATAGAATTTTTTAAAAAAAGGCTGAGAGTGTAGAATTGGAAACTTTGTGCATTTTTAATGGCACGAAGACATTTTGGAAATTCAACAGACTTTGGGAATCTCTAATTTTTAAAGAAGAAAGTCAGGAGATCTCATTAAAGAGTTAAAATAAAACAAACTTTAACAGAATTCAGGACATTCCACTCCAACAATTGCTTTTATTGTACCATTTTTTTTTAAATCTGTTATTATTTTGTCATTTTTTAAAGATAAATAAAGACATTTTTAAAAAGAAGTCTCTTGTTATGATGCTGCATTAAAACAAACTTTGTTGACTGATTCATTACAAGAAGATTCTTGTGATTCCTTGTGAAGAAGACACCTCTGATATTTTGAAGCAAAATGCACAAGAAAACGAATAAATGTTTGGTTATTTTTTTCTTCATCTAGACTTAGACGACGTCATAATAGGCATGGCATTGCCTCGGATGTTAGCAAGAGAGATGTACTGGAACATCCAAGCAGTCTCACTGAATGATGAAAACTATTATGAGAGGATTGCAAATAATGAATAGAATGAATAACATTTGCAGACTCGTGAGGACGGTTTATAGCAAGGGTTTATTGACATTGGACTTTGTTGTAATCGAATATCCTACACCCCCCACACACTTTTTCCTACGTGGACTTACTATATACAGAGTGCGAGCACCACATCGACAGCCGATCTTGTTTCTGACATTTGTAATATCTTACTAATGCTGTCTATCCATTATTGTACTTTCTATTACAATAAACCTTTCTTTCTTCATGTTGGCTGTTCCTTCCACTCGACTAACAACCCTGTCTATCACACTCATTTTCGAGGATAAAACAGATTTGTAGATAAGCACGTTGTAGCCCTCAGGGAAGCAATCATGGTAAGGTGTTCTACATACAGAGGAAGAAAATGAAGTTATTTGCAGTGGTGGTAGGAAGATGAGTTCTTGCTGTGAAAGTTTTACGAGGATGAATAAGAGGTTGATGTTTAGTCTATATATTTATATACAGTAGTATAGAAACATACTTATGACAAGTGAGCTATACAGAAACATTTGTGTTTCATTCCATTAATGGAATTTGTCAGGTTAACTGCGAAATTGAAAATTCTAACATCCCTTTTATATGCAAATGTGTTTTCTATCTACAGCTACTCCTGCTTAAATTCATTAGTTGTGATTGTCTATTTAAAATGTTCACACCATTAATAACCTGATCTACCTAATCATTCCAGTTTAACCTAAAGCTGATTTTTTGTTTTCCTTGTAGAAACCACTTATTTTCACATCATAAAATTTACTAAAGTTCAACTTTCAATTTTATAATGGTGTTTTTTTCATTCTAAAGTAAAGTTTATCCCACTTCTACAGTTTGTAACAATTTCGTTTCTTCTGTTAAGTATATTTTTTATCTTCACACTTTAAAATTTCTCGTTTCTCACTCAAACATAATCTACACATATTGTCTAAAAATCTACATATCAAAGCCCATCTTGAAATTTTTTATTCAACTACCAGTTCTCAAAACCGATTAAATAGCGTTTTTTTTTTTCGGTAATTTGATATACTTTTGTGATTAGAATAACTTTTTGTTGTTTTAAATCTAATGAAGTTTCTCTTATATAATACTAGAAGAATACCTGTCCCAGGACGGGTGAGATTAATTCCCCGAACAGAACAGTTTTGAACTACTTTTATGTCCCCTTATGACGATTAAAATCAAGAGATAATGTAACTAAATCTTATGTCTAAATTCTATATTCCCATTTTGATCAAAATCTATTACATGATTTTGATTCTAGAAAATGTACAAAATTTAAGGCTTAAGCTTAAGGGGGTTTAAAAATTAAATTTCATGGAATCTTGCTTAATTGGTGTTTAATTACCATTGATCAAATTTAATGAAAACTAAAATTTTTGAATTTCAGAATGGAAGGTTGTGCCAATATTTCTCCCTTAATTTCTTTTAAATACTAAAAACAAACCCTGAAATTTGAGGAATATCTATTAATTAATGTCTAATACCTATTGCTAAAATTTTTTAAAATTTGAAGGCATCTGAATTTTTACAAAGGGTTTATATTCCCTTTTTTCCCCATTTGCATAAAACTTAATTAAACTAAATATAGCTGTGTTCCAAAATTTATAATGATCAGTTAATTAATTTAGGAGTGAATCCTGTAAAAACAAATATATAAACATACCTAACTTTATATAGATAGATATTTTTTTGTTATTCAGATTTTCAATAGTATATACTGTGGCTTGCTAGGTTGTATTTCTTGCTTAAAGGAGAAACCTTCAAATAATAATGTTTCTCCAGAATTACAGACAAGAAAACAAAGAATCGCATTCAATAATATATGAATTTCCTAACTCCGTCCGAGATGCCAAATTATAAAATACTTGACTCATCTAGCAAAAATATGTGACTGGAGGGAGCACATTTTTACTTGTATATATGACGAAGGAACATATACGGTCCACCCAAAAGGGGGAAGTAATGCCTTAGAGGATGATCAGAGAAAAGATAATACACTACACTACCCTCCAAATAAGGTAATCCTTGGGAGAACGATATGACCACACAACAAATACTACACTACCCCCCCCCCCCCAAAAAAAAAAAGAGCCAGTAATGCCCGGGAGGATGGTATCACGTCAAAAGAACAGATACTACACTAACACCCCCTGAATTGAGCATTAAAAGATCCTACATTAGTCTGAAATAGTATAGTAAATTGAAGTGAGATAATACAATAGTACAATTAATGGTACCTCTTTAGATTAGGACCCGAGCTAACTGACTCTTACCCTGACCCTAACGACGCCAAGTCGATTTTACCTCGGGTTCTAATCTGGAGAAGCATCCAATAGATGTAATAGTATAGCTTCGGATTCAGACAGACAGACAGATAGAAAATCTCCATTAAGAATACATGTTTGTGTGAAAACACCAAGAATCGAAGAGGACAAAGATCTATATAATCGTGGTAGGAGACATATGCTTGCTCTTTTCATAAGTATAGTATAGTACCCTCCTTTTTTTTCTTGATATATGAAAGTTCAGATTGTAGAAGAAAACTGTGCTACCGAAAAAGAAATGCTCCACAAATCCGATCACAAATACATGGGTTAAATTTACAACATTAGCCAGTATGTTATGCTGTTATAGTTATCATGAACACAGGTTTGTATCACAGGGTTATCCCAAGGGAATCAACCCAAGGATGGAACACGTGAAGCTTTCCAAATGTCAGCATTATTTCTTTAGTTGAATCACCGACTGCCAGAGACTGAAAGCTGAAGCGAAAGGTGTCCATATCTCTCTGAAGAGAACACCAGAGTGATCCGTCAATATCATGAAAAATAATCCGATCATGTTGAAACTAGTCCCATACGAATTTGTCGCTTAAACAAAATGGAGGAAGAAAACAGAAAGTATCAACTGTTTTTTTTCTTTCGTTCTTAATATTGACAAAAATGACCAACAACAAAAAAGACCGTTGCCACTGCTTTATCGTTTACAAATATTAAAACAAAAACTGGACAATTTTGTAGTAAAGAAAAATATAGACAACATTTTTATTGGGAATAAATTGATATTTATCGGTTTGTAATTAATATTCAAATCAAACCTGTGACCTCAACATTACTGTCGTCTGTAATAAATCACGTTTTCAATGTACAAACTTTATTTCTTATTTATTTAATAACTTTAGACATCACAGTGCTCATCATCATATTCAGTTTAATGTCCGTTTTACATGCTGCCATGTGTTGGATGGCTTTTAGAAATTGACTTCCAAACAAACCTTTCTCTGCTTAGGTCTTTATTTGTCCCTCTTTCTCTCATTCATCCTTATCACTTCCTCCTATGTTTTCCTTGACCTTCCCCTGTGAACTGACCGTGCTACCTCAATTGTACTGCATCTACATGCACTAATCAAATAACTCTCATGCATTCTTTCAATGTGACTATACAAATAAAGTATCTTGTTCTACACACATCTCCTTATACTGTCCAGATTTAATCTTCCTCTGAGGTCATCAGATCGAAGTCCGTCTTAAAGACTCACATTACACATCCATCTTATCATTCTCATATCATTTCTCTCCATTTAATGCATGTTGTCACTGGTCAGGTTTCACTTGCATCATCACTGTGTAAACATGCCTGATAGACTTTTCCTTGGTCGACAGTTGTAATGCTCTGCTGGTTAGTAATGGAAAAAGTTCCCAAAACTTACTACATCCACGTGTTACTCTTGCAATCACACTAGAATCTGCTTCACCCTGTGCTCCAATGATAGCACCAACAAAGCAAAACTTCTGAACAACCTCACTAGCTTCGCCATCCAGATGAGTTACTTTTATATTTAGATTTGCCCATACATTTTTATAAGAGGTTCCGTCTGTCAGTCAACCTGTCACGTTTCAGCTTGAAATAACATATTTTTCAATGTTTTTTTTTTTTAATTTACTAATGACTCATCACTTATCAAAGCTAAAAGCCACTCAAGGATAAGGGTTAATGAGATGGATATATTGTCAGTTGAATGATGATGATGATGAATATTATGAGAGGTTTGAAACTGATGAATTGAATGAATAAAATTTGATTAGTTACGGGAACAGTTTATGACAATACGTGCAGATTAAATGGGTGTATCCTATGTTATATGCGTCCAAGCATCTCTATAAGGGGCTCTGTCAATCGGTCTGTCACACAAATTAATTTTCAAAGCTTAAGCTTAGAATTAGGTTTACCTGTCAGGATATTACGTCACAGACAGGAAGTCACCAGAGACACATTGCAAATAAGCTGATAAAATCTTTCTCATTTTTATGAAATGCGAGAGAGAGTGAGAGAGAGAGAGAGCAGTCATGTTTGGGGCAGTTGCTCCCTCCCCATGTAGAGAGGGATTGAGGTATTATACATGTTTACCATATATTGGAAAAGAAAAAAGACCCCCCATCCCCATTGTTAAACCCCAAATGATCATGTGCTGTCATTATTAATAACTTTTACAATCGTTGTTATTGAAAAGAAAAAGACAACAAAAATTAAGAGAGAGAATGAACTACTACTGCATGTAATCGACACAACAAGAATCTAGCTGTTTATATGAGGAACCGCCATGTCGATAATCTGATGGGATATAAGAAATGGTCCACCGTAGTGTTACATGTGTCTGTCAGTGGATAGATCGGTGGTCTGTCACATTTCAGTTTAAAATAGGATTTTCATCACTAAATCCAAAGATTGAATGGGGGTATCTTATTTTAGATGCGTCCAAGCATCTCTGTGAAAGGATCTGTCCGTCGGTTTGTCGCACTTCAATTTGAAAAAAATCATTTTCATGGATATCTTGAATCTCAGGAAGATTGGCCAGCCGAGAAAAATTTGGAAACAATGATTGGACAAGACCATACAGAGTGGAATTTGGAGACAGTAGACCTGCTAAATAAAGGACTTGAAAGTGAGCTTGCAAAATATTAAAAAAACGCCTGACTCCTGGACAAGGGAAAAGTGACGTTAAATCAATAGAGAGAGAGTAGAAAAGAGAGAGAGAGAGAGAGAAACAGAAAAGATTACATAAACGCATCTTAAGAATGCTCTTGTTTATAAATCTATCTGATATTGATTTTTGTTTGTTTTTGTTTGTTTTTTTTGGGGGGGGGGGGATTTATCTTCCTCCCACAGCGGTAAGATGTGACACAAGGTCGGGAAAGTGGGATTTGAAAAGCTAGCGCCCAAGAAGATGAGCATTTAGGCCTACAAAAAATGCCTGAGCAGCCCCGTCAGCATTCTCCGGTAGGGGCGCCTCAGGCAGTAAGCGATAAACTTACTCCACCCCAAAGAGGGGAGGCAAAGCCTGGGAGGGTGGACCTCCTAGAATTGCACAGGACAAACCCACAGACAGGCGGAATCAAGACCCAAAGGCCAAGACGGTACCGGTATATAGGGTGTAGTATCCATCGGAACAGATACTACACTTTGATCTTAGCCAAAAGGCCAATAAGGTGGTTTTCAACTTTGTAAAATGATTATTCTCACATGATAAAAAACACTAAATGAAGCCAGAGAACCTATCATCCGAAATTCCAGGATCAAAACTAATAAGTTGGGATAGTCATTTCAATTTGAGTAATGATTTTAACTCAGAGTTTAGATATTGTTGCATTATTAATGCAATATTCTCCATTTCTAAAAAGAGTTAAGATCTCTGATATTTCGAAATGAGACAAATTACGCAATGTATTTATTACGTTTAAAAAAATTGTGACGGACGGACGGACAAACAGACGGACAAAATCTCTATTTATATAAGATGTATATAAACTGTCTATGATAGACAATTAAAGGATTTGCTACTTTAAAAATGTCAAAAATATAAAATTTGATGAAAGCTCACATGGAACCCTAAAATGTTAATTAATAGGAAGTCTTTAGTAAAAACAATGTTTAATGATTAATTCGATAAGACTTTTCAATGATGTGTGAGTGCACAATATTTTTAGTCAGAATTAATTGACCATCTTTTTTTTTCTTTTTACTAACGAGTCAACACTCATCAAGGCTATAAACTACTCATTAGGTGGATAGATCGTCAGTTGAATTATGAAGAATATTATGAAAGGATTGAAAATGTTGGATGGAATTAACAAAATTTATGGCAAGTATTTGTCGACATCCGATTTTAAGACGACAATGTTATAGCCTGTATAAAAGCAGTCCTGTAATAATACATTCCATTGATGGGAAGTTTCTAGAGAAACTGTTCATGAAAATTCCGTTTCACGTTAGACACATGGAGGACGAAAGGAAAGTTCTTTGCAGTTGTGGTAGAACGACGTGTTTTTGCTGTAACGTCTTACAAGGAGGAACTAGAAATTGAAGAAGCTTTCATGAAAACGATAGAGTAGAGAAAGGCTAGCAATGTTTCTTCTGTGAGATAGGGGATGTAGATAACTGAAGAAATCAACTCGATAACAAAATCGATTTTGCACTCGGTCAAGAGTCACGCTATAAAAATTCTAAACACTGTAAGGGTGTACTTCTTTTATTTCTCTTGTATATATATTCTGTGCAGTGGTTATCATCATCATCTGTACGATGGTGGCCCTTTGAGGTTCTGTTTCTCATTGTACTTAACCAAGTTTGAAATTCTGATTTCTTGTGTCTTGAAAGATATTTTAGAATGTATCGACACAGTGCCACTTTACTCTACAATTTCAACCATAGCTGAAGTGAGAAGCAATGGATTCATACCTTTTCCAAGGGTATTAGTCAAAATAATAAAATAGTCTCAACATAGATATTCAGCAATTTATCCTTAACAATAGAAAAAATTATTTGCTAGCTAAAATCTATGAGAGTGAAGACGCGTCTCACCGTAATCTTGAATTATTCTGCATTGGTGGAGGTTTGGTGTACGCTAAGATGTTTTTTTATTGCACATAAAGAGATTTATGTCTGATAGAAGGTTAAAGGTTTAATAGTGTTTGTCTGACAAGTAAAAAAATGTCTGAAGACAAATTACCTTTCAATTGAAAGAGTTATTGAGAAAATTGCTTTGGAATAAAATAAAAACTTATTTCCCTACCAAAGTATGGAATCCTAAATACTCATCATCCAACTCCAAACATCATGATAAACAATCAAATATATTAAAAGAATCAAAGATTCTCTACCGCCCATATTTTATTCTTCTAATATGATTATTTTTTATATTAATATAGAGCATGTGTCTGTATGTCTGGTTTAAACTCCAAAATTTGAATTGTTAAAAAAAAAAATCATTCATTCAACATTTTGGTAGCAAGTTTTTTACAAAAGATTTATCTGTAACCTTTATATCAACGCGGATATTTTCAAATTTAAAAATATGTAATAATAACATTGAAATTAAATGAAATACTGCATGGATATCGTTTCAGCCTTTCAAAAGTTATAGTAAGCAAAAATATTTTTTAGATAGCAATATTCAGTATCACTGTTTTCCCCACTTAACCATTGACACATCAGTGATTATTTGAGCGATTGACCATAAAAAAACATTCCTTTTTAATATATACTAGCAGGAAGACACGACATTGCTCAGAATTATTTTTTCACTATACTCCATAACCCTGTATTACTTTTTCTTTTTTTTCTACTGACGAAAGAGGTCGAAAGAAACTGAAATTTTGAAGAACTCTCTGAATTACTATCTTATACATATGGTTTAATTTTATTAAAATCAGATATACGTATTTGAAGTTTTAAGGGGTTTCTGCCCCCATAACTCCCTTAGCGAGAACACAGAGATTCGGCACATTGAGGGATACATAGATAATCGGGATCACTTCCATTGTCTTCCCCAGACAACTGTATACATATCTAAATATCACCAAAATAGGGTATATTTTAAGTTTTAAGAGGGGTTCTGTTTTCATAGCTCTCTGAGAGGGGTATTCAGAGATTCCGGATCATTTCCATTGTTTTCCTAAGAAGATTTTACATATAAATACATTTTTAGTTTTTATGTAGATTCTCTAACCTTTCTTTCTATAAGGAACACACACAGACATTGACATTTATATAGTGAGATTAAGTTGATACTTAACTATCTATCAGTTGCAGAATTATTAAATTCAATATTAGTGAAGAAATGATATCTTTGTCATAAAAATTTTTTTTGTTCTTGCAAGATACTTGAATTATGATATTTACTATTTTTTAAGTATCCTTGATCCATTTTTTTTTGTTCTTGCAAGATATTTGAATTATGATGTTTACTATTTTTTAAGTATCCTTGATCAATTTTTTTTTGTTCTTGCAAGATATTTGAATCATGATATTTACTATTTTTTAAGTATCCTTGATCAATTTTTTTTTGTTCTTGCAAGATATTTGAATCATGATGTTTACTATTTTTTAAGTATCCTTGATCCATTTTTTTTTGTTCTTGCAAGATATTTGAATTATGATGTTTACTATTTTTTAAGTATCCTTGATCAATTTTTTTTTGTTCTTGCAAGATATTTGAATCATGATATTTACTATTTTTTAAGTATCCTTGATCAATTTTTTTTTGTTCTTGCAAGATATTTGAATCATGATGTTTACTATTTTTTAAGTATCCTTGATCAATTTTTTTTTTGTTCTTGCAAGATATTTGAATCATGATGTTTACTATTTTTTAAGTATCCTTGATCAATTTTTTTTTGTTCTTGCAAGATATTTGAATCATGATGTTTACTATTTTTTAAGTATCCTTGATCAATTTTTTTTTTGTTCTTGCAAGATATTTGAATAATGATGTTTACTATTTTTTAAGTATCCTTGATCAATTTTTTTTTGTTCTTGCAAGATATTTGAATCATGATATTTACTATTTTTTAAGTATCCTTGATCAATTTTTTTCATTGTCGACCAAGTGAAGAGTCTATCAGGTGTGTGTACGCAATGTGATGATGGATGGAATGAAACCTGGCCAGTAGGGTTGTAGATTTGTGTTGCATGGAGAGAAATGATACGAGAATGATATGATGGATGTGTAACGTAAGCCTTAACGACTGACTTCGATCTGATGACCACAGAAGAAGATTAAATATAGACAGTATAATGAGATGCGTGCAGAACAGAAGGTGTCACTGATATGAGTACGTTGAAAGAATGGATGAGAGTTTCTGGGTTAGTAAATGTAGAAGAGTTGAGGTAGCCGGGTCAGTCCACAAGGAAAGGCCAAAAAAAACATGGGAGAAAGTGATAAGGATGAACTTGAGAGAAAGAGAAATAAATAAAGACCTGTGCAGAGATAGGTTGGTTTCCAAGTCAATCTCTAAAAGCCGTCGAACCCATGTTAAACTGAATGTGATGACGATGATTATGTTGATGATGAAACATTGACCGTTTCATCGTCTTATTTAAAATTAAGTGCAAAAAGTTAATTTGTTTCCCAAAACTTTGGTCCTTTTACATTTCATTAAAACGAAGACAAAATTAAAGACAGCATTTATTTTTAAATTGTTAATTACATTTTAAAACAGAGCGAGTCGGCTTCTTCAAAAGTACATGAACATTGCTATAAACGTATGAAAACAAAACACTACCTAAAAGTTCATATAACTTGAATGGTACACATGAACTACATAGAGTATGGACTTTTGCAGAAGTCTTTATGAGATGTTTTTTTTACAATTTCATTTAATGAAACATGGGAGAAAACTGCAAAGACCATGTTCCGGAGTAATTCAAAGCACATTAGGATGGTCCTCTCAAGGCATAGGTTCAATTCCTGTTGGGATCTCTACTTGTTTCGGTTTTCACTATTAATATAAATACATAAAATTGATCTTCCTGTTGAATACAACATATCTACTGTTAGGTGTGTAATCTTTAACCCTCCTCAAATAAGTTCTTCTCGTGTGTACCCCTTCATGTCTCTAACTTAACTGACACTTTCTAGTATGGCTGCTAGCAGTTTACAGAAGTTAGCAACTCGTAGAAACAAATGGACACCCAAGAGCAATAACCACAACATTAACTTTAACAATGAAATGTGCAATTTCGAATCTAATACTATTCAAATTAATAAGATTCAAAATGTCTGTCAATAACCAGAGCATGCTACACACAAAGACCAACAATTTATAATTTCTGCATGTAATTTGAATGAATACAGAAATTCTGTCTAGCATGCATACAGATTTTTACAAAAGGTGAAGGCAGTAGAGTGCTCTAAAAGATGGGGGGGGGGGCATAGGTTAACTCTGTATTGAGTTGCAGTCGGTGAATACGTGGCCCTGCCGGCAGGGCAATTGTTTCAGAAAATATTTATCCCAGCAAGTGAGATTGTTATGGAGACAATGTTAAATAATGACCTAAAATGCTCAAAATTTTAGGGACATCACTCCTATTTTAACTTCAAGGTAAAAAAACAGTTATCTCCCTTAAATTTTGAACTTTTGTATTTCATCTCTTCGTGACTTACACATTTTTAATTATTTTTTAATTGAAAAATTTTAACTTATCAGAAATTAATTCTTCCAAGGCTGGATAGGTTAGTATATAATATATTCTGACGTTTTGTGATTCAAAACAATTGACACATTAGTTTGTTTATGAACTGTAATCTCGTAGTAGAGATCCTATATAGATTGGGGGTGCTACATAAGTCCTAGCACCAGCAATATTAGAGTCGTCATCATCTATATATTAATATGATAGTATATGTGTGTCACGCTTACATCAAAAGCTCTGCTATGCATGCCGCACCTAGATTTAGAAAAAGCATTCAAGTCACCAAATTTTCGTAATATTTTCAAGTATTTTCCTTTGGTGCAACGGTTAGCGACATAGGATTTTGATGTCGGCCCGAATGGTTTATAGTTCGATCCCAACCAACCTCTAAAAGTTTTTTTTTCCTACATCGAAGTGGGGGGGTAGGGAGGGGACGACCGGGAAGACACATATTGATACAATAGCGGGTGTGTTATTTTGTGTGTCACTCTTACATCAAAAGCAACGACCTTCCGAATTTTTGTATGCTACTCATGAATTGTAGCCAAATTTAATTTAATCTAAAGCATTTACAAAGGAAGGTTTAGTCATAGAAATCGGAATTAGTCGATTGATCAAATCGAGAAAAAAGTCTGACAGACGGACGGACACAAAACCGCTTTTATTTATTAGACACAATTCTCTGGAACTTTTTCGTTGTTCTGCAACGCTTGAAGAATCATTTTGTGTAATTTACATGGGTCCCGCTAGTGTAAGTATGAAAGTAACATGTCTTGATTAGAGATCAACCTCAAACAAAACACTCATGAATATAATGAAGAAGCAGCAGTTTCCATTTATCGGAAAGTCATTAGAAACCTATTCACTACCTGGGAAGATTGACATGCAGCAGAGTTAATAGTGAGAATAGATGAAAATAACCAGATACTCCACTGTGTCGGAACACATTCTTCATTTTTTTTTTAATCTGTCTTCGGAAGCTCAATCCTGTGAAGTTTCATCTATACTTTGCTAATGATCATCTCAAGGAGCTGGCTTTGTTATGGCCATCTGATGAGATCGAAACTGAAATCTACAGTAAAAAAATCGATTCTTTTTTAAAACTCTAAAACTACTATCCAAACTTAAACATTGCAGTGGAAGTATAATTATTTGGGACTGCACAACATATCATTGGAGGGACGGTGATATACATTGCGAAATTTTAAAGAACTTGATTCAAACTGTATTATTTGGATTATTCAGACTACTATTCTCATCTTGGTTGTTATTTTCACAACATTTCGGCTGGTGTAACCTTTGACCGTCGACTTTCTTTATGTTCATCTTTTAAAACTTGAAAATCTTTATCTTGAACTCAGGAACCTATACAGAATTTCGAACTGAACCTTTTATTAAATTCACGGGTCCTGCTAGTGTTAAAATATTTTATGAGGTTATCTGAAAAGTCACCAGATTTAATCTTCTGAATAAATAAGTATTGACACAAAACCGAAGTTAGTGAAACTCAAGGATTAATTGACAGTGTTCATGCATCTCGATAAGAGAATCTGTTGGTGCGTTGGTCTGCCACATTCAGGTTTGAAATGTGCCACAACTTATTAATATAGGTTCTTGTTTTCATCGCAACAATCTTTGTACATGAATCAAGATGTTTTCCTTTTTACTGTAGAAACTTTATAACGCTTTAAAAAGGATTTATTTCCTAATCTGTGCTGTTTTTAATACTCAGTTCATGGGAGGTGGCTTTGGTGAAGTGGTTAATTATGCGGACTGAGGACCTGGGTATGTCAAGTTCGAATCCAGTCCGTTCTATAGCACTAATTTCACTTATGGATGTTGGCAACCTTCACGTGTCCCTCTTGTTAGTACCTGATTCTACAAATAATCAGGGGAAACTAATGTCAACAACAGAATCAAGCCAGTCTAACAATGTCGTGATTCATACAAACTTACTTTTACTACCCAAAAATTAAAAAAAATAATGTTTCTTTTTTTTTTTTAATGCACTGACATTTAAAAAAAAAGGACAAAAAAATGTATCTTCGTTTAAATTGTTCAAACTACGTTTGTTAGCAACACTTAATCAAGTGATCATTGATGCTGATAGGTATTTTATGCCATAAGTTCCCATATAATGATTTGAGTGGGTCTCAGTCCCAATTAAATTTTGTTAATAAATAAGTCGTAATGTTAACCTGTAGTACACCAGACTAAGTTGTCGTTTTTCTATTTATTCATCATCTTCAGGTGTTACTTAAATTGACACAAAGTTTGTTTTTTAATTGATAAAACAAAAATATTTTATTTTATTTTAAACTTATTAAAAAAAAAGTCAAGTAAGAAACTATTTTGAGAACCGTGACAAAAAGTTGTTTTTTCATAAACAGTCAGTTTAAACCAAATTTGAACATCACAAAATGGCAGTCATATCACCATCATTATCAGATTCGGTTTAACGTCCGTTTTACATCCTGGCATGCATTGGACAGTTTTAAGCAATTGACTTCCAAACTAACCGATCTCTGCTCAGGTCTTTATTTATCCCTCAGGTTCATTTTTATCACTTTCATCCCATGTTTTCCTTAGTCTTCCCCTGCTACCTAAACTGTTCTACATCTACTAATCCAAGAACTCTCATCCATTCTTTCAACGTGGCCATACCATCGAAGTCTCCTCTTCTGCACACATCTCCCTATGCTCTCTAGATTTAATCTTCCTCTAAGGTCATCAGAACTAAGCATGTCTTTAAAAATCACATTACACATCCATTGCATCAATCTCATATCATTTCTCTCCATGCAACGCATGTCCTCAACCCTACTGACCGGGGTTCACTTCCATACATCATCACACTGCGTACACATACTTGATAGACTTTGTCGACAGTGGAAACGCTCTGCTGGTTAGTAATGGCAAACCCTCTGAACTTACTCCATCCACTCATAATTCTTAAAAATGACACTAGCACCTGCTCCACCCTGTGCTCCAATAGTATCACCTAGGTAACAAAACTTTTCAACAACCTCAATAGCTTCGCCAACAAGATATACTTTCTCCACATCTGAGTTCTCATATTCATCTCATGTACACAAATTGATTATCATTTCTCAACCTACCAGTAACTCCACGGCACTTCTTGTGTATTCAATGCTTACAGCTACCACAAAAGATTGAATTGCACACAGTTCCCTTTTCACAAACTGAGCAGAAGAACTTTTCTCTTTTGGGGAGCTTTCCAAAACTACAACCACTGATCATCACTTTGGTCTTGGTAATATTCACTTTTAAACCTTTACTTTCCATAGAATTGCTCAAAGTCTTTAACTTAACAAGTAGATCATTCATTGTTTCACAGGTCAGTACTAAATCATCCGCATACAGCATCTCTTACAGACAACCCATATGGAACTAAGACACAAATGAAAAGCAATGGACTCAATACAGAACCTTGATGTACTCCTACTTTAACATTAAAGCTGTCACTAAATGTGCTGTTAATTTTAACATGGCTGAGTATTTCTGTAGATTGCTTGAACAACCTTCACCAACCACTCGTTTTCCCCTAGTTTACGTAAAGTCCACCAGAAAACCACTTTTGGCACTCTGTCAAAATCTTTCTCCAAATATACAAAGGCAAGATAGAGGTTCTTCTTACCAAGGTACTTCTCTTGCATTTGTCTCAGAATAAATATAGCAGCAGTGATACTTTGCCCAAGCATAAACCCAAATTGCATCTCATCTAACTCATCTGACTTCTTATTTGCTGCTCAATTATTCTCTCAATTAGTTTCAGGACCTGATCCATCAATTTTAAGCCTCTGTAACTACCTCTCTCTAGTGCTTCCCTTTACGTTTGTAACAATTCACAATTTCCAGTCCTTTATTATCTCATTTGTCAACTCTGTGATCATTTTAATGTGTGTTTCGACTTGCAGTCTTCAAATTTTTGCAACAACTGAGGGTTCTCTAGCCTTACCCTTCTTCATCTTATGCTCAGCTTCCCATACCATTTCTTTCTCAATTCTTATAGCTGTATAGTTTAAAGAAATTTCAGTAAGGCTAAAGTAACAGCCATTTTTTTTTAATACCTGTAAAATATAAGTACTGAATTTTAGGATAATTAAAAGAAAATAATAAAAAAAAGGGTCTTTCTCTCTCAATTTAGATGTACATCACATCACGGTAAGTATGTCCTATATTTTTCGTCACTGAATACGTCTTATTTCTTCTCTCAAAACACTTCAGTAATAAAAGGTCAAGAGAAAAAAGATCGAGAGGGAATACATTTTTATTGTTCAAGAAATAGTCAATAATTAAAGATTATAATTTTACTTATTTTCAAAACCTATAACTGGGACATGTTGGCTGTGTGCAATGCATCGGTTTGCATATGTAAATCTAGGCACATTAGATAGTTTACTGCATATCTTTAGATTTTTATGCAAGCATATAAAGCAACCA
The DNA here is from genome assembly GCA_963556195.1 of Sepiola atlantica. Taxonomy (NCBI): domain Eukaryota; kingdom Metazoa; phylum Mollusca; class Cephalopoda; order Sepiida; family Sepiolidae; genus Sepiola; species Sepiola atlantica. The sequence goes on from OY744523.1 coordinate 148,646,997, forward strand.
AGTATACAATGCATTTCTAATAAATTGTTCCTGTGGAAAAAAAAACATAGGATACACACATACCTGAGGAGATTCACTTTGAGCCTTGATTGGGTATTTATTAAAAAGTAATGGAAGAATCAGAATAGACATACCTGTAATGAGAAGGAAAAAAAGGAATTTAAAATATATTCGAGACATGGAAATTACATGGTAGTTTAAAGTTAAATTGTTTTAGTATATTTATCTCCATCAACTGACATAAATAACATTTCAAATTCGACAGCATATTTTTAGAAAAAAAAACTCATTTTGAAAATGATATCCGTCAGATTCGAAATCTATTATTTACTTAATTTAAATTACTGCACATGTGCTGGATTCTACATGAAGAGATATGGTAAACATAAACAAAACAATAGAACAACATAAAACTGGGAAAGATGATTACTTAAGCACTATACAACCATCACTAACCATGAAATTCTCAGTATTCATGTAGTAAGACAATGAGAGCTGAATGTCGTTCTTATTCTTAAATGCACATTTAAATCTCATTCAAGTGTCATTTTTCTCTTCTTGAATTATCTATGATCTAGCGCCATAAATGATTATTGGTTTAGTTTACGGCATATCAACCATCTAATTTTCAGATAAACTGATGAATCTTACTTAAAAGTAAATTCGAATGCATCAGCATGGTATGACTTTTTGATTTAGTTTGTTTGTTTTATGGCATATCAACCATCTATGAGTTATTTAATGCCGAATAAAGTTGTCAAATATAATTCTATAGGTAGAGTAATTATTTATGTTCTTAGAATATATTGCTCTCAGAACACATTGGTATTTGCCCTTTGAATTTATTGCTCATACAATACATTGCATTACTCTTAGAAGACATTACTCTTAGGAGACTTTATAGAAGGGACCCTCATTACCCTAAAAAAAACAAAAAAAAACACTACTCTCAGAATACATTGCTCTAAGAATACATTATTCATAGAAGGAAATTTTGCAATGAGAGTGGGAACATTAATCTCAGAAAACATTACTCCCAGATTACATTTCACTTAGAAGGAAATCTTAATGGGGGAAGAGGTATTACTCTCAAAACAACTCCAAGAAAACATTACTCACAGGAAAAGAACTACTCTTTGGAAAACATTACTCTATAGTATTGGTAATCTTCTTTGTTTTCAACATGACTGACCCTAAGCCACGGCCTTCTAGTATCTATTCGGGGAGAAAATATAAAGGAGAAATAAGGTTTTGACTTTTGCAAGAAATAGATTGAATAATACGGTTGGGGATGATACTAGGGAATGACTTGACCAGCTGATTGATCGGATCGGGCCTCTCAGATTTCCCGTCTAGACGAAGTAAGGGTCAAAGTGGAAGAATGACTACACCACCAGAATCCTATCACGGGTTGCCAACCACGGCCTACGGGTGGCCCCATTTTCACCTTTCTATTTACCCCTGTGCATGGGGTTGCAGTTGGCAAATTCATGGCCCCTGCCGACAGGACGAATTATCCGTTTGTATACAATACAGAATTTGTGTATACAAAACATAGGTAAACTTTAAAAATAACGTTTACTCTAAAAATATTCTGACGGATCTGAAATCCATTGTTTACTTAATTCATGTAACAATAATAAACAATTAAAAAAGCTTATTTTAACACTTCAGTTATTTACTATTGTTATAAAGTTAAAAGGATATCGTGCCCTTTATGTGTGCAAGGTATGCCGTTTTGATTCGGTTCTCTTCTAATTTTAAGAAATTGATTTTCATATATATATATATATATATATATAACTTTAAAGTCAACTTCTCAAAATCGGACAAACAGCAGACCTTGCATATACAAAGAGCTCAATATTCTTTCAGAAAGAACTTTATAACAATAATAAATAACGCGTTATGATAATTCCTTTTAATTGTTTATTATTGTTATAAAAATAAAATAATTCGGATAAAATGAATGGAAAAAACAGACAGATCAAAAGCAATTAACACATAATGTAAGATTTTTTTAAATATTTCATCATTATTATCAAAAGACTTCATCAAAAAAGAGTGAAGATGTTATTTTAAAATCTTTACAAAAAATTATATAGACATGAGCGATAAAGGGAGAGAGAGAGAGAGAAAGAGGACAGCAAAAAAGAAATAAATAAAGAAAGGGTGTTTAAATTTACAAGAAGAAAAACAAAAAGAAGAGAAAGATGAAGAGAGTGAAAAAGACAAAAAAGGGGAGAATCTTATGCATTGGCATGGATATTTGCACTGGGGGCAGAAGGAATGGAAGGGGCAAGATGGCAGGCAAGCTTGCAAAAAAAAATACCCTTCCCTATGCAGACATCCATGGAAGCAGATAATAAAACTTTTTTTTGTTTCTTCCTCTCTTTCCTCTCTTTTTTTTCCTACTGGTAATTTATTTGCAAAAAAGATTTCAAGAACTCAACTTATCACACAATTGGATTTTTTTCTAATAGAGTAATATATTTTGGGAACAAATTGCCTAATGATTAAAAGTAGTTCTAATACAAATCATTTTAAGAATAAAGAGAATTAATTCAGAAATAATTGTAAAAAATGAATTTAGAGCGATATTTTAGGAGGTTATCTGATGAAATATTTAGGAGAATTTTTTTTTTTTTTTTTTTAACTTTTATTCACCCCAAACAAGGCACATTGCCACTGAGACATAAGGAACTACTGTGAATTAGGGGACAGATTTATAGGGGCATCCAAAGTGGGAAGCCCTGCAGCGAGATATTTGTTCATATTACATTTAAATTCCTGCATATTGGTACAGTCACGGAAACAGGGAACAGGGAGGGAATTCCAAAGGCTAGCCATTCAAGGAAAGAAGTTATTAGAGTAGAAAGCTTTCCGGCATCTGGGGATCTCTAAAGTGAAGGGGCAGGATTTTAATGATTGCCACATTGGTCTGGGAAATTTACGTCGATGGGGCTCAAGTGCAGCAAGTTTGTCAAAGCACATTCCATTTAAGTACGTGTAAAACAAGCACAGGGATGCAACATTGCGGTGATGGGATAGGAGTAGGAGCTTCATAGACAGTGTGAGACCTATTAGATTAAAGGATCTTTTTTAGACTCTGTCTTAGAGGAAGAGACTAGTGGTTAGTGCACCAGCCCAGATGTGACAATACTTCATGCATGGGAAAATAGTGGCTTTGTAGAGATCTAGGATACTGGCAGGTGTGACAAAGGGAGCCCACCTTCCTTGCAACAGCTTTGGCAGTATCTTCTATATATTTGTTCCAATTCATGTTACCGGTGAATGTTAGGCCAAAGAGTTTGAATGATGGCCTCTCAGGTAGGGTGCTATTAGTCATGGCAATTGGTGGTTGAAAAGGTTTCTTATAATTGTTAAAGGAAACAAGCTTTTTCTTGGTAGTTATCATCCATTTATGGCCCCATTTCACTACATAGTGGAGGTCATTTTCTAAGTATTCAGCCATTGCTTTTAATATGTGTGTGTTCGTTTTGCCCAAATGTCGAGAATAGAGCCTGGTGTCCTTAGCAAATATTCCCATCTCAAACACAATTGCATCAGGGAGGTCGTTTATAAAAATCAGCAATAATAAAGGTCCAAGGATCTGTAGTAGTAAAAGCTGAAAACGTGCACAAAAAAAAATCGAAAGTCTCTCAAATTGTATTAACAATTCTCCAAAATACACAAATCTCGTCAACAAAATAACCTGCCACAAACGACACCAACTCAATTTTTTCTCTTTTCTCTTGCTGAACACTCGACATGGTCCAAACTCGTCATGTCAATTTTATCCGCTCCGGGAGGAAAGTTTGTACTCTTTTTCTCAGAACGAGAATTTCCCCATAGAAAACAATGCTCATTTGCATAAGTGAACTCTCGTCATCGCACAAAAATAAGATTCTATCTTATAAGTGGAACGAAACACAGCACAACCCTCACTATTTTCCTTGTGGATCCGCATGATGGTTGCTATAGGATCGCCCTGTAAGCACACCCGCATTAATGTCATGTTGTTTAGATGTATGGTTATCGAAGATGACCCAAATCTTTCTTTTAGCTAAGAAGGATCTGATTATATTAAATATTCGTCCAGTAATACCGTACAAATTAATTTTCATGAGCGGACCTTTATGCCAGACCTTGTCAAGACTTTGGATATATGAAGTGCTACCGCTCTAGCTTCCCCTGCCTTATCCAGTGTATGGTATGTGCGTTTAGAGATGACCATTAGTATATCCACAGTAGAATAAACTTGCCTAAATCCATACTGTTGGTCAGAAAGAAGTTTAGCATTTATGAGGCGATTGATTAATGATGCAACGATTTTAGCTAAAAGCGGACGGAGATTGATCTGTATACTCATATTATTTATGTCTATACAATTTTGACTAGAAATTTTGTCAAGTTCACAATTGAACGAGGGTTTGTTGCTCGAGATGCAGTGATTAAAATAAAAAATCAATATTCTTCAAGCAGATTTATTTTTTACTTAAGTGGCAGTAGAAACTTCTGGAGTTATTGCCCCGCACTTATTGTGTTCTTTGGTAAGATTGGTGGGATTATTTCTAAGTCAAATGATAAACCTTGCAAAATGGAATGGCTCTTGCAGCAGGTTTCACTGGCAGTGGTGCAGTGTAATTCTTTAGACATCATTGCAGTTGACATGTGATATTCCCCTCACAAAAAAGTGCCGTCTTTAAGAAATTATTCTTTAATAAGTTTGTCTTTTCAGAAATTCCATATGTTATACGTGAAGTTTCTGTCTGGTTCTTTGTGTATGCAAATAATTCCACATACGTCTACATTATTATACATCAATTGGATTTATCCAGAAAACTAATTCCTGTATACATAAAGGATTTCAGAATGCAATTAAATGACAACATAAGCTATTTTCAACCGCAGACTCAACAAGAATGGTTTGGTTGTTTTGCTTTACGGCATATCAACCCTTTTTGGGTTATTCAATGCCGAATCTGGTCATTTTAGTAAAAGTTTTTATGCTTCAAGTTTTTTATATCTTCAAATATTTATTCATGGTGTTTGGTTTGAGTGTTTTATTTTACGTCATACTAACCCTTTTCGGGATATTTAATGCCAAATCCGGTCATTTTGGTAAAAGTTTTTATGCTTCAAGTTTTTTATATCTTCAAATATTTATTTATGGTGTTTGGTTTGAGTGTTTTATTTTACGTCATACTAACCCTTTTCGGGATATTTAATGCCAAATCCGGTCATTTTGGTAAAAGTTTTTATGCTTCAAGTTTTTTATATCTTCAAATATTTATTTATGGTGTTTGGTTTGAGTGTTTTATTTTACGTCATACTAACCCTTTTCGGGATATTTAATGCCAAATCCGGTCATTTTGGTAAAAGTTTTTATGCTTCAAGTTTTTTATATCTTCAAATATTTATTTATGGTGTTTGGTTTGAGTGTTTTATTTTACGTCATACTAACCCTTTTCGGGATATTTAATGCCAAATCCGGTCATTTTGGTAAAAGTTTTTATGCTTCAAGTTTTTTATATCTTCAAATATTTATTTATGGTGTTTGGTTTGAGTGTTTTATTTTACGTCATACTAACCCTTTTCGGGATATTTAATGCCAAATCCGGTCATTTTGGTAAAAGTTTTTATGCTTCAAGTTTTTTATATCTTCAAATATTTATTTATGGTGTTTGGTTTGAGTGTTTTATTTTACGTCATACTAACCCTTTTCGGGATATTTAATGCCAAATCCGGTCATTTTGGTAAAAGTTTTTATGCTTCAAGTTTTTTATATCTTCAAATATTTATTTATGGTGTTTGGTTTGAGTGTTTTATTTTACGTCATACTAACCCTTTTCGGGATATTTAATGCCAAATCCGGTCATTTTGGTAAAAGTTTTTATGCTTCAAGTTTTTTATATCTTCAAATATTTATTTATGGTGTTTGGTTTGAGTGTTTTATTTTACGTCATACTAACCCTTTTCGGGATATTTAATGCCAAATCCGGTCATTTTGGTAAAAGTTTTTATGCTTCAAGTTTTTTATATCTTCAAATATTTATTTATGGTGTTTGGTTTGAGTGTTTTATTTTACGTCATACTAACCCTTTTCGGGATATTTAATGCCAAATCCGGTCATTTTGGTAAAAGTTTCTATGCTTCAAGTTTTTTATATCTTACAATATTTATTCATGGTGTTTGGTTTGGTTGTTTTATTTTATGGCATCGCAACCCTTTTCAGGCTATTTAATGCCGATTCTAGTCATTTTGGTAAAAGTTTTTGTTGTTTTGTTTTACGGCATATCCACCCTTTTCGGGTTATTTAATGCCGAATTCTTTGGTAAAAGGCTCCATGCTTCAAGATCATGCTATGTTCAAGTATTCATTCATGTTGTTTAGTTGTTTTTTTTTTATGGCATATCAACCCTTTTCTGGTTATTTGATGCTGAATCCGGTCATTTTGGTGAAGGTTTCTATGCTTCAAGTTCTTTATATGTTTAAGTATTTATTCATGGTGTTTGGTTGAGTGAAAGGGGAGTAAGGGAGGGAGAGAGATGAGGGAAAGAAGGGGGGGGGGTAGATAAATTGTTTTTTGTTTTGAATTTTGCAGAACACGATTGAGTTTTGCAAAGAAAAAAAAAAAACTTCAGGCTGTCTGAAGTTATTGACTTCCTGACTCAACATAGATCTCACCACTGGATGTCTTTTAACGTCATACCCAGGACCCACTACAAGAACCTCAATTGATAAAATAATGACAAACTTAATTTCACACATGCATAAATGACGGTTTGAAAAACAGATAAAAATTAGGAGTAATAAAGTATTTTTTTATCATTTAATTTAATGTCTGATAATTAGAATGAACCCTCTAATTTTTAGAGTTTATTTTTATGACGGTAAAAAAAGCCTTGAATTATTCAATTAGCTATTTTCGTACCTCCACACCACCAACAAACAAAACGCATTTTTTTCTTGTTTTTTGTGCTCTTTCCTGATGTGTACAAATCATTTATGTAGCTGTTTAGCTGCAGTTTTTTAATGTTATCAAAATACACTTGAACAATGCAATGGGCAGCAATGTTTTTCCATGATCATAAAGAAGCTTCAGAGTTTCTTGAACATCAGACTTCATAGAATTTAATAAACAAATGCAAAAGGCAGCAATGTTTTTTCATGATCATAAAGAAGCTTCAGAGTTTCTTGAACATCAGACTTCATAGAATTTAATAGACAAATGCAAAAGGCAGCAATGTTTTTTCATGATCATAAAGAAGCTTCAGAGTTTCTTGAACATCAGACTTCATAGAATTTAATAAACAAATGCAAAAGGCAGCAATGTTTTTCCATGATCATAAAGAAGCTTCAGAGTTTCTTGAACATCAGACTTCATAGAATTTAATAGACAAATGCAAAAGGCAGCAATGTTTTTTCATGATCATAAAGAAGCTTCCGAGTTTCTTGAACATCAGACTTCATAGAATTTAATAAACAAATGCAAAAGACAGCAATGTTTTTCCATGATCATAAAGAAGCTTCAGAGTTTCTTGAACATCCGACTTCATAGAATTTAATAAACAAATGCAAAAGGCAGCAATGTTTTTTCATGATCATAAAGAAGCTTCAGAGTTTCTTGAACATCAGACTTCATAGAATTTAATAAACAAATGCAAAAGGCAGCAATGTTTTTTCATGATCATAAAGAAGCTTCAGAGTTTCTTGAACATCAGACTTCATAGAATTTAATAAACAAATGCAAAAGGCAGCAATGTTTTTTCATGATCATAAAGAAGCTTCAGAGTTTCTTGAACATCAGACTTCATAGAATTGAATAAACGAATGCAAAAGGCAGCAATGTTTTTTCATGATCATAAAGAAGCTTCAGAGTTTCTTGAACATCAGACTTCATAGAATTTAATAAACAAATGCAAAAGGCAGCAATGTTTTTTCATGATCATAAAGAAGCTTCAGAGTTTCTTGAACATCTGACTTCATAGAATTTAATAAACAAATGCAAAAGGCAGCAATGTTTTTTCATGATCATAAAGAAGCTTCAGAGTTTCTTGAACATCAGACTTCACAGAATTTAATAAACAAATGCAAAAGGCAGCAATGTTTTTTCATGATCATAAAGAAGCTTCAGAGTTTCTTGAACATCCGACTTCATAGAATTTAATAAACAAATGCAAAAGGCAGCAATGTTTTTTCATGATCATAAAGAAGCTTCAGAGTTTCTTGAACATCCGACTTCATAGAATTTAATAAACAAATGCAAAAGGCAGCAATGTTTTTTCATGATCATAAAGAAGCTTCAGAGTTTCTTGAACATCAGACTTCATAGAATTTAATAAACAAATGCAAAAGGCAGCAATGTTTTTTCATGATCATAAAGAAGCTTCAGAGTTTCTTGAACATCAGACTTCATAGAATTTAATAAACAAATGCAAAAGGCAGCAATGTTTTTTCATGATCATAAAGAAGCTTCAGAGTTTCTTGAACATCAGACTTCATAGAATTTAATAAACAAATGCAAAAGGCAGCAATGTTTTTTCATGATCATAAAGAAGCTTCAGAGTTTCTTGAACATCAGACTTCATAGAATTTAATAAACAAATGCAAAAGGCAGCAATGTTTTTTCATGATCATAAAGAAGCTTCAGAGTTTCTTGAACATCCGACTTCATAGAATTTAATAAACAAATGCAAAAGGCAGCAATGTTTTTTCATGATCATAAAGAAGCTTCAGAGTTTCTTGAACATCAGACTTCATAGAATTTAATAAACAAATGCAAAAGGCAGCAATGTTTTTTCATGATCATAAAGAAGCTTCAGAGTTTCTTGAACATCAGACTTCATAGAATTTAATAAACAAATGCAAAAGGCAGCAATGTTTTTTCATGATCATAAAGAAGCTTCAGAGTTTCTTGAACATCAGACTTCATAGAATTTAATAAACAAATGCAAAAGGCAGCAATGTTTTTTCATGATCATAAAGAAGCTTCAGAGTTTCTTGAACATCAGACTTCATAGAATTTAATAAACAAATGCAAAAGGCAGCAATGTTTTTTCATGATCATAAAGAAGCTTCAGAGTTTCTTGAACATCCGACTTCATAGAATTTAATAAACAAATGCAAAAGGCAGCAATGTTTTTTCATGATCATAAAGAAGCTTCAGAGTTTCTTGAACATCAGACTTCATAGAATTTAATAAACAAATGTTTTGTATCTTAGAACGATTTTTATTTCTTTATTTAAAGAAATTATTTGTTTACTAAATGAGTCACCTCTTATCAAGGCCAAAAGTCACTCAAGGATAAGGGTTAATGAAATGTATGGATTGTTAGTTGGATTATGAAGAATATTACAAGAGGATTGAAAATGATGAATTGAATTAAAGTTTTATTACTTGTGGGAACGGTTTATGACAAGTTATTGACAACGGATTTGAATATGGTCATGTTACAGGCTGCAGTAAAGCAGTATTGTGGTAATGTTTTCCACAGATGGGAAATTTTTGGTAAGAAACTCTGTTCATGGAAATACCACTGTTCTTAAGTGTTTGCCAATGCCATTTCAAAACAATAGCTTTTGAGATTCAGTAAATCTTATTTTAAAGCATTTCTGCTTCTTGACTGATCTTCTACTTCCTTTTTTCCCCATGAGGCAGCATATCGAGTTTGTTTTTTTTAACTTTTTTGGCATTTTTTCCTCCAGATTCTTTTTTTTAATCAAATATTCACAGGAGGCACCATGTGGACATGGATATAGTGTGTAGATATACAGTTATCTTTTTTAGATATTAAATATCTTACTCTTTAGATGAACAAAGAAAGAACAAGAAAAAGTTATGTAGAAGTATGAATGGTGGAAGTCTAGAAATTGTTTTGTTCAGATTTAGTGACAAACAAAGTAATTGTTTACATTAACTTTTAAACGTGTATAAAATTGAACTTTTATGTCAATTTTAATTGTAATACAGTTTTTTTTTCCTAAATGGACTGAAATATTTAAATGTAAAAAAGCAATTTTGTAGCAATAAATATTATTTTAATATGTTAAAAAAAGATCAAGTTTGTGTTTGAATTTCTCTCCCCACTCCATTCCATTAACATTTTAAAGGACACAAAATTAAGCTAAAAAGTAAATAAAGACACTCGGTGAAATATTAACCAAAGACAATGACTAAAAACAAAACATGTTCAAAAAGTAACCAGACTGAGGCTGTATTAACCGAGGACAATGAATAGATTTTACCAAACACTTGTATAAATCTTTTGTAATATTCTTTCACTATTGAGGGATTGATTTATCCATTAGTGTTGTCAGCATGAAAAATTCAACGTTTTTTTTTTTAATTGTAACTTGCAGAATCCACAATCATTTTAAATGTAAAGCAAACATTTCATATTATAAGAAGAACATTTTAAAAAATCACAACGGACGATATTCAATAATTTTATTGTGGCCATTGCTCAGAAACCATAAAATATCTGTCTCAAAACAAAATAAACATTTTATGAATAGCAATAATGAATCGAGTGAAAGGAAAGAAAGGAGAGAAAACTGAGTAAATATAATTTACTTCAATTCGTTCGGATCCATTCATTTTTTCCCAATCTCAAGATCCACTAGGTGCACAAGAAGAGTTAGATATAGTTAGACATGTATAGAAGAATCCTAAACCAAATAAACTCTTGTTATATATTTCAAACTAGCAAATTACCCAATATGGCCCATATATTCTATTTTTAAAAAATAGCTGGAATACCTGTCCCAGGAAATCTTTGCACCCTAAGTGCAAGAGATCACACCCCAAAATACTTAAATTATTATTACTTTTTTTTGTAAAATATTGCAGATTTAGTGAAAATAGAATTAACGTTTTGATCTGAGAACAGTGTTCGTTTTGTAGTGTTAAGCTCCCAAAGAGTCTTAAAATAATAAAATGTATTCAAATTCTGAAAATCTAGTCTAATTTAACTACAAATCTTATTAAAAAAGAATAATTTCAGTGGGGTGTTTCATGCTATCTCGGACACTCCTTAATATATAATTTTGAAATGTTTATATCCATCATCATTAAATTCTTTGTAAAAAGTTACATCAGATTCACTACCGTAAGCATTATTTGGTGCAGCTATCTACATTTCTTTCATGAACAGACAAACAAACTTACTTTTTTTTTTATTGATAACTAGTTGTACCTACCTGGAAGTAGCCAGAGACTTTTTACTTTTATTTTTGTTCACTTTTTTTCTTTTAACTATGTCGTTTGTTTATTTTACCAAATTATTATGATTATTTTAAATAGAATTTTTAAAAAGTTATTATTTGGTATCGTACACTATTACATCACTATAAAATTCACAATCCTTTCTGCAATCCGACCACATTTGGTACAAATAAACCTCAGTCTATGGCTGCCTTGTCCACCAAGTTTAATTCATGAATGTCCAACAGTCTGTGTTTTATCACCGTTCAATGATATTCATACCTGAATATGATGTGCAAAATTGTCAAAAACCCTGACAAACTACTCTCTTGCACCCCCTTCAGTTGAGGAATAGTCTGGAGATAGTTGAGCTAAACATTATCTTTGAGATAACCCAAAAGACTGTTGGACATTCGTTACTGAAACTTGGTGGACAAGTCAGAATTACAGAAAATCATAGTTAATTTTATTAACGATTTTATAGGTGGCATCTTTGGAGTGATTACACTGTATATCTGAAAAGTGTACAATTTGAAAGCATATGGAAAAGAAAAATTCAATTGTTAACAAAAACATATAATCATCTGCCAAATATTTGTTTTAGAAATCGCCAGTACAGAATCAATAACTATCTTCACTCCCCCCCAAAGTAAGAAGAATATTTATTTTTTTTAAAAACCAAAAGACATGCAGGAATCATAATGAATAAAATCTGACAATATTTGAAATTTTTCGTTTTCAGGACAAATGATTTCCCAAAGTTTAGACCTTTACACAATAAATCAATTTCATCCTCATAGCAAAATCTAGAAAAAAATATTGAATAATTACATATTTTAATCAGAATGTATATAGAATTATGCAACAATAGGAAAATTCATCGTCTTTGCAGACAGAATAACAAATGGAATAGCAAAGGAATTAAAAAACAAAATTACAAAATAGTTTAGAACCAACGGTTCAATGGATAAGGCTTGTCTACAATTGTATTAACTTCAGCTCTTGGAAATAATATTTGAAAACCTATTTTTCTGAATGCTTATTTTAATTATTAATGGGCATGGCATTGTGCGCACCATTCAAATTACTTTCTGGAATATTCTTTAAACTGTCTTCTCGAATGATAGTCGTTATAGCTATTTGTTGAACACATTCGCATATGTTTGTTGACAATGTTAATCTTGATGTATTCTGTGTTTACTTATCCAAGTCTGTATGCTATGCATCAGGCTCTTTTTTTATTTTTGTTTATGTTAATGTTTTCACTGGTAATATTACTAACCAAAGGATTTATTTTTTCCGTTACAAGTCTGTATACCAACGCCAATTCTGCAGGTCTTGCTTTCACTTGCTATGTAGCTTCATAAGAATTAACCAACAGGCCAGTAAAAAAAAATGGGTGTGCCAACAATAGGTTCAATCACAGATCTGTGTCAAAAAAAGCAAATCAGTTGAAAACAGTCCATCAAATAAATACTAAAGCCAAAGTCAAAATAGCAATCTTCCCCTCACAAACAGAGGAAATGCACTTTGACTTACTAAACTAAAAGAAAAAGCCTCCCTTTCATCCGCAGAGCAAATTTTCTGATTAGTCATGCCAGTCAGGGTTAAAAGAAAATTAGCATAGTTCTTCTGATACTTAAAGTGGCAGGGTTTGGTGAACAATTTTCTTTTTCCTTCGGCAAACCACACTCAAAAAACTTTTTTGATGTTATATATATATATATATATATATATATATATATATATATTTAATTTTTAACTTTCAATTCAGTCCAAAGAATGAATATTGCCATGGAGATGTAAGGGGTTATGTGATTAGGGGCCAGATGATTTATAGGGTGCATCCTAAGTGGGGAGTTGTGCAGCAAGATATTTGTTCACATTACATTTAAATTTCTGCGTGTTGGTACAGTAGAGGAATCAGGGAGAAGAGAGGGAATTCCAAAGGCAAGCGGTCCGAAGAAATGAAGCTATTAGTGTAGAAAGTTTTCCGGCATCTGGTAAACTCTACAGCATTTTGCTAATAGTTGGGTTGGTCGGAGGTACAAGTGCAGCAATTTCATCAGAGCACATTCCATGGAAGCACTTGTCAAATAAGCACAGGGATGCAGTTTGGAACCTATTAGATTACAAACTCATTTTTTTCACCCTGTCTAAGAGAGGGAGAGACTAGAGGGTGGTGCACCAGCCCAGATGTGGCAACAATACCCTATGCATTGGCAAATGGTGGCTTTATAGAGATATAGGATACTGACAGGTGTCAGAAATTTACCAGCCCAGTAGCGGGATCCCACCTTCTTTGCAGCAGACTTGGCAGTATGTTCTATGTATTTATTCCAATTCATGTGAATGCTAGATCGAGAAGTGTGCACGTTTAACTCTTGGGAAGGGTGCTATCAAATTTTCGTTACAAGTCGCTATCATTCTTTTGTTTTTCAAGGTAGGTTGAATAAGTAAAATTTGTATCATTTTTTTGTTTAAAAAATATCTCTTGTTACCAATGTTAGTATGGTTCACACCTGAGAACACGGTGTATTAGATAAAGAGACTAACGGCCATCTTTATTCAAACAAACAACAAAGACAAAGGGACACAACCGTGTATATAAGAAACAAGATAGATGGCAGATGAAGAGGGGAAAACCCTGTCATTTTACTGAAATACATTCTTTGACTTTTCATAGGTTTAATATAGTACAGATGAAGATAAAATTAAACACTATATACAATATAATTAAAGCTGCAATACTTTGGCATTACATTTCCATGCACTATTTCTCTAGATATATTCATAAAATATTCATATAAAATCAGAGAATTTCATCAGTAATTTAATTCTTCATCTATAAATTATTATCATTTCTGAAAAAGAAAAAAAAAACATTCACTGTTTACTTTTTATAGAGTGGCGGATTTATTTTCAAATTAATTTTAGGCAGCAACGTAAGTCTGACGTAGTTGTTTGGATTACTATTTGCTTTCTTGCTTTCTTTAACCACTAGAAAGTGGTTTCGTCTCGGGGCTAGAAAAAAGCATGTGTTTTACTCGCTAATCTTTATGTGACGGGATGGTAGAACATATAAATATATTAAAAAAATACACATTGGTCTTTATTATAGTGTGGAGGATGTGAGTGCATATATCTATTATTATACTAAAGCTGAGTCAATCAAAGTTTGTTTTGCTAAGGCTTTTTCCTATATATTTTAATCACATATAATGCATGTTAAAATATTCCTTGGTGTTGTGATTAAGTTATGCTTGAAAAAAGAAATCAATTTTAATTGTTCCTAAATTTTAATTGTTCCTAAATGTAATTTGCAATTTACTAAACAAGTCAACAATCTCTTACTAAGCTTTTTAAAATTATTTGCGCCTTCTCTCACTGTATGTTGTTTGACAACCCCACTCTTCTTTTATACAGTTTCTATCACCCTCGCTTCCGTTACTCTCTGTTTATTAACAGTTCAAATAATAAAACTAAGTATAAAACCTTCCTTATCAAGGAGGTGTTGTCTCACCGACCACCATATAAACTCATTAACCCTTATCCTCAGGTGGACTTTAATAAGCGGTGACTCAAAAGAATCGTGCAAAGTTCTTTCTGCCAAAGCAACCATTTGTTTATGGTCACTACAGGAACTAGAATTACCCGTAAGGAATATTATGTTTGTTTTTATTCAAGGTTTACACCTCTAGAACCGCTGTGTTCTGTCTATGCATATTAACAGACTTACTTGGTGAAGGATGTCGCTCCGCACCATGCACAGACATCATTCACTATGGAGAGACTGTATTTTGTGAATTAAATGGTGGTGAGATGCATTGAGAACCAGTGGAAGATGCAGTGAATAGGTTATCTCAGACAGATGCTCCTCTACAAAAAGTTAAAGATGATTAAAAGATGGACATAAACAAAAAAAATGGTACTTTCTATTTTTGTGAAAATAATTTTTTTATTTTTTATTTTTTTTCGGGGGGGGGGGGTAAAATTTTGTCAATGTTTTTATAAGATGAAAGAAAGAAAAAATGATATTATTCCGTCAGCGCTCAGGCGCGTTTCAGCAACATGCCCGATCGTTGTCGACGCGAAGTCATGGAAATCAGGCAAACAGCACCAAAGAATTATCAAAATATTTTTAGCATTAAATTAAATTTCTTTAAAAATAATAAGTAACCAAATCCACTTAGTAATAACACAAAAATATTGATATTCTAAAGAATATCAATATTTTTGTGTTATTACTAAGTGGATTTGGTTACTTATTATTTTTTAAAGAAGGGCAATTTTTTATCATCTATCAGATTTTTATTTAATTGTTTAAATTATGTTGATTGAAAAAAAAATTGTTTAAAAAAATCCCCGTCCTTTTGTAAACAAAATAAATAATATATTAGTATTAGCTAGCTTGCCGACTCGCTATTGCTTCGCCAAGTTTGCTACTTGAAACATTAATTTAAAATAATAAACATTTCATTCATAACTTTATTGTAAACCTCAAACAAAGTATTTATCTTTTATTCATACAGATAAACATTGACATTGTTGCAATTTCGATACAAATTTATTTATCTTTTAAATGTGACCGTAAAGAAAGAAATCAATTTGCCTTTTCACTTGCAATTTAGAAATAGATCCCAACTTGTTGAAAATTAACTCGGTCTCTCTGAAGAAAGGAACATTGGAACACAAACGCTTAATATTTTCCAGAAAATAAAACACTATTGCTAAACAAAACTAATTGTTATGTTAAAATCAAAACAATCATTGAATTAAAAAAAACAAAAACAAGAGTTAATTAATAAAATGTATTTTTTAAAACCTATATGCAAATTAGCTTACCTTTAGATATATAAATTATTACTCAAGATTTTTGGAGTACGATGTTTTACAATTTTAGGAGTCAGAGTCCAACGCTTGGGGTACCGACTCCACAGCTCTGTTTGTACATATGCTTATAGTAGGAGATAGTGATTTCAGATTCAAAAAGAAATTTATACCCCAACTGTATTGAAAAAAAAACTGTTCCCTCTTCTGAAGTGATGCTTATTAAAACGGGGGAGAGAGAGAGAGAGAGAGAGAACAAAAATCTATGGCTTTTTAATATATTCACTGAACTGGTATACATGGGCTTCATAAGTTCAGTCACATTACTGATATTCACATAGCATGCAATGATGGATAAGATATTAAAATCTAGGATACTAATAAGAAATATGTTATCATAGAATAACTATAATGTATAAACAAGAGAAAAGTTAATGTACAATATTTTCCTGTGTATAATACAAGAACTATTCTACTGCTAATTTTAATAAAGTTTAAATTACATGCAAATGACATTAACGTGTATATTTTAAGACAGCGGTCGCCAACCTTTCGAACTACATGAACCACTAAATTTATACTTCAAAATTTGGCAGACGACTAATATGAATTTAGAAAAATGAAATAATTAAGGCAAAATTCTTCATGAGAAAAACATCATTTCGAATCTCAGCAAAGTCTTATTCTGTATTTCAGATACCCACTGATAACGATCGATTGATATCCTGACGATTGCAATAATAAAAACATTTAAAGTAAAAGCAATCAAAAGGTAGAAGATCTCGTAAGCTACAAAAATCAGCAAATCTTTCTTATAATAATTCACTTGAATTTGTTTGTTGAAAATTTTGTGATAAAAAATTATCATTAAAGAATTTATCCCAACGTGTATATTCATCTTGATTTTCCTCTTTCTTTTATCTAATGCTATTTTTCATACATTTCTCAACCAACTTCGATTTTTTTTTTAACTTTTTAAGCAAGAAAATATTTCTTTGACAAAGTTATTTTGTTTAAGTCATTTAACTGATTTCATTTGTTTTATTGTTAAAATGTATAAGTTTATACAGTAAATTTACAGAAATTCAGGGTGTAAAAATCTGCCATGTATTTTTTGTAAATTCAAGCCAATAGTTTTGTTTTTTTTTCAGCCCAAAACATTAGCCCGTTTCTTTAAGACAAACATTTCGCACAACTGTTTTGCATAAACAATTTTTGGTGCCAATTATTTTCATTATTTTTCTTTGTATCGTTTTCTTTTTGCCATTCTTGAATATTTTTCCTTATTTTCTTTGCTTATTACCTTTCCATTCTTTTTTAAATTTTTCTTTTTTCTTCTTCATTCTATTTCTTTTCCATTTCTTTTTTTTTTTCCTTCCATTTTTAGTTCCATTCTTTCATTTTAAATTCTTTTGTTTCATTTTCTAATTATTTAGCATAAAGAATTTGCTTTATTTTCTTCTAGTTTTCCTAGCTTTCTTTTTCATCTCTGCTTAACTATTTAGTGACGATAATTTTTATTCTGCCTTAAACCATTTAACATAATTTGTTTCCCTTTCTTTTGTTCTCTCCTTATTCCAAAAGATTAACAATCTGTAAGTTTCAATTCTCCAGCCTTTTTTTCTTTCTACGGATACTCAGTTTTCGTTCAGAATGCCCATAAGTGGCAGCACCTTCGAATGGTAGAATCATTAGTGAGCTCATTAGATTATTACTCCGTTCCTAACATCAGTATCCTTATAACAAGATTACCCGTGAGATGGTAAAGTAGTAGTAATAATAATGTGATAACTAGTAATAACTATAACGATGAGAATGAGAGCTGGTTTTGTTACAAACATAGGTGAGAGATTGGAATGCAGATCTCGGTCACATTTGGAATTAAAGACTGAGTTAATTTTGACATGCTGTGATTTATGAAAATCGGTAGATAAATTTGTAAAATAAACATTGGGTTTTGTTCATTAGAAAGAAAACCCGACTTTTATAAATACAGTCAGCCAATCGGAAAACGAGGACAGAGTAAATATTGATACTGAATAGAGAGAATATCAGTGGGGCTCCAGCAGGGAGCCTACTGTATATAAAGAAATGAGTTTGAGAGTAAGCTAATGTCGACATACATCAGAAATAGTAGTAATCAATGTAAAATCCTTTTTTGTTTCGAGTTTTCATTTTTGATCGAATCTGGAAGAAAATATTTCCCAAGATGCTAAAAAAATCCACCAGCTGAAGAAACCAACTAAGCGGTGATTTCCAGTTTTATGTAATGTGGCAGCTTAACGAGTTACAAGCGAATCCCTTTAAAGATAATAGCTTTTTGACACATAAGAAGCAACATCACATATAACGCTGCCAGGATTTTATATACGGCCCTAAAGAAGATAGAGGACCACAACATTATATCATTGTCGGGGGTAATCCAAAGCTTAAATAAATCTAAAAAAAACAACAAAAAAAAACATTTAAACCCACACAATCTCAGCTTTAAGCACTCGCCTGTCTAGCCACACTAGAGAGCTACAGTCAAACAGTCTGTCTATGGATATATATATATATGTATGTATGAAAAAGACAAAAGGAAAAGCAAATTAAACACAGGAAGAAATCATCAAAAGCGAGAGATTTACCCGTTCCATTCGGATAAATGGACGTCTTCTGAACGAAACTGGTACATCTCTCGTTTTTTATGATTTCCTCGTGTGTTTAATTTGTTTTTTCTTTTGTCTTGTTCATACATCTTGTTCTCCATGGCATTTCATTTAATGATATATCGTGTATTTTATCCTAATTATATAAGCAAACATTGTTAAACATAACATATTTTTCCAATTTTCCTAATATTTTTTGTTTAAAAATCAAAAGGATTAATGACTATATTGTAAGTATCACGAGCACTTTCGATTCTTTGTCGAATCATTTTCAGGTGAAAAAAATAATGAACAAAAATCTTGAGAAAAAAAAAGAATTAAAAAAAACAGCCGGGAATGCTGTATGTGAGTCCCTTAAATGTCAAAACAACAAACCGGTTCCAGAAGAGCATTTACAATTTAAATACAACACTAGTAGCAATAGTTAAAAATGTTTAACGTAAATACAATTTATCCTAGGATAATAATTCTGTTGTCCTGGAATTTACATTGTAAACTCTTTTCTGGAACTACACTTGTGTGTTGTGTGCCGTTTAACAACCTCACATACAGTGTTATTGGCTGTTTTTTGAAAATCTGTTTTTTCCAGCTTTTTATTCATTGTTTCTGTCATCAAGCAGTAGAATTCTGTTATATTAAACAATGCTTGCTTAAATAAAAGAATGTTACCTAAATACACACGATATTATATATATATATATATATATATATATATATATATATATATATATATATATATAAAAATGTAAAGTTGGTTTGTTCGTTTCCCATGGAAATATACTTCCACTATACCATTACCACTGAAATTTTTTTATAGCAAATCCTTACATCCGAGCTATGTTTTTATGTTATTAACATAATTTTTACTTTACACATAAAAAAACACTTTTTATTACAATTCGTTCCTACTAAGTTGCACTTCCGGTTTACAATCCGTTTCTGCAAACCTGCATGTCCAACTTCACTTCCGGATTGACCTTCCTCCTCCCGCTGTCACGTATCTACTTCATACGTAAAAAGTGTTTTCCTTATTCGTTGTTTGTTTCCCTAAACAAACGTTTACACTAATACTTACCTAACAAACGTGCGTTAATTTCATTTCCTCTCTACTTCGATGTTTTTAAAACCGGCTTCCTTCCTCATTTTCTTCCCTTTAATCATGCTTCATCTCTAAAAAAAAAAACAACACTACTTGCATTTCTTACACAACCCTTACTCGCGCGTTATAATTGATTGTTTATTTTAAAACCAGTTATCTTTATAAAATTATTCATTCCTACTGTTTTATTTTTACAGGTAAGATTTAATACATAAACCACGTGCTTTAAGTTCATTTCGCATCTACTCATTTTTTTGACTTTAACCATGCTTCCTCTCTAAAAAAAAAAAAACTCAACGTGTGTTAATTTCATTTCCTCTTTACTTAGATGTTTTTAAAACCTGCTTCCTTCATCATTTTCTTCCCTTTAATCATGCTTCATCTCTAAAAAAAAAAAAACACTACTTGCATTTCTTACACAACCCTTACTCGCACGTTATAATTGATTGTTTATTTTAAAACCAGTTACCTTTATAAAATTATTCATTCCTACTGTTTCATTTTTACAGGTAGGATTTAATACATAACCCACGTGCTTTAATTTCATTTCGCATTTACTCATTTTTTAGACTTTAACCATCCTTCAGGTAAGATTTAATACTTAACAGACGTGCTTTAATTTCATTTCGTATCTACTTCGTTGTTTTTTAAACCTGCCTTCTTCCTCATTTTCTTACTTTTAACATGCTTCATCTATAAAAAAAAAACCATACTTGCATTTCTTCGACAACCCTGAAGCGGGTTATAATTGATTGTTTTTTTTAATCCATTTACCTTTATACAATTATTCTTTCCTACTGTTACATTTATACAGGTAAAATTTAATACGTAACTAACAAACATGCCCCCCCCCCCCCCGAAGATCAAACTTAGGTCGTCATACTCGCCGTGCAGAAACAAGGTGTCGATTACTTGCAAATCAAACTCATGAACAACTGGCATCTGCAAACCAACAAGCTAGACAAAACATGATTCAAGTACGTGCGAATGAATCAGCACAGCGACGTGCAGCCAGACTTGAAGAGGAACGGTTGCGGGTACAACAATCCCGTCAGGCATCTTCAGATCTGCTTCGTTCACAACGTAACGAACGCGAGAGGCTGAGACTAGCAGATCGGCGTCAAACAAGGCTCCATGCTCAACAATCCCTGGATTGGGATCGCCTAGCATTTCATTACAACCCTCATGAGGATTATAGTTTAAGCCACCATGTTCACATAGGCACTATGACTGAAGTGTGTCCCTATTGCAAAGCTCTGAAATTTAAGGGAGAAACTAAAGGATTGTGTTGTGCCACAGGGAAAATTAAACTACCTCAACTGGCAGATCCACCAGAACCATTAAAAACTTTGCTTGCTGGTAATACGGCTGAATCAAAGCATTTTTTATCAAACATCAGGAACTACAACTCAAGCTTCCAAATGACGTCGTTCGCTGCAGAAACTATTACAGCTCAATTCATGCCAACTTTTAAAGTAAAAGGACAAATTTACCATAAAGTTGGATCTCTGCTTCCATATCCAGATGCTCAGCATAAATTTCTACAAATGTATTTTATCGGTGATAACAATGATGAACTGAATGCACGCTGTGGAATTTCAACCAGTATAAAAAGGTCCATTGTTTCCCAACTGCAAGATATGCTCCATAATAAAAACAATTTAGTTCTTTCATTCAAAACTGCCATTGAAATGATGCCATCTGATACACACAAAATTATTATTCATGCTGATAAAACGCCTGCTGGAGAACATGTGCGAAGATTCAATGCTCCAAGTATAGATGAAGTGGCAATTGTTATAGTTGGAGATCAATTTCAACCTAGGGATATTGTTCTTCATAGGAGGAATGACCAATTAACAAACATTGCTGCAACTCATCGATGCTACGATGCCCTGCAATATCCACTCCTTTTTTGGGGTGGTGCTGATGGATATCATTTCAATGTTACCATGATAAATCCAGTTAGTGGCGAAGAAACGGATAAGAAATGCAGCGCAATGAATTATTACTCATACCGAATTATGATTCGAGAGAACGAAAACAATCACATTCTGAAATGCCGCCAATTGTTCCACCAATACATTGTAGACATGTATGCAAAAATTGAAACTGAACGTCTGCTATTCATCCGTTTGAATCAGTCCAAACTTCGTTCTGAAGAATATGTTCATTTGCGAGATGCAGTTGTAAATGATGGTAATACAACTAATGTTGGAAGACTAACAATTTTACCATCTTCATATTTAGGCAGTCCACGTCATATGCATGAGTACACTCAAGATGCATTTGCATATGTTCGTCTCTATGGGCATCCTGACCTCTTCATTACTTTTACATGCAACCCAGCTTGGAATGATATAAAACAACTTTTACTTCCTGGCCAATCATCAGTAGATAGACATGATATTACAGCGCGTGTATTCAGACAAAAGCTTAAATCGCTAATAAATTTCATTGTAAAACAAAGTATTTGGTTCTGTGTGCTGCTGGATGTATTCAGTGGAATGGCAAAAGAGAGGATTGCCACACTCCCATACCCTAATCTGGCTCTACAACAAAATCAGTCCAAACGAAATCGACAATGTAATATCTGCTGAATTACCTGATGCTGACATTGACAAGGATTTGCATGAAATTGTAATTAAACATATGATACACAGACCTTGCGGTATAATTAATCCAAATTCACCATGCATGCTTGATGGAAAATGCTCAAAGCGATATCCCCGAGCATTACTACCCAACACAGTAACCGGAAATGATGGATACCCTTTATACAAAAGAAGGTCGGTAGAAGATGGCGGTAAATTAGCAACTTTACAAATGCGAAATGGCAATATAGAAGTTGATAACCGATGGGTTGTCCCATATTCACCTTTGCTATCAAAAACCTACAAATCACACATCAATGTGGAATACTGTAACTCTGTTAAGTCCATCAAATACATTTGTAAGTATATGAATAAAGGCAGCGATATGGCAGTTTTTGCCGTGCAAACACGTAGAAATGATCTGAATGAAAGCCTACATATTGATGAAATCACACAGTATCAAGCTGGAAGATACATAAGCAGCAATGAAGCGGTATGGCGAATTCTTTCTTTTCCCATATATGAACGAAGTCCGGCTATTGTGCACTTCGCGGTACATCTAGAAAATGGACAACGTGTTTACTTTACAGCTTCGAATGTAGAACAAATAGCTTTGAATCCACCGGCTACAACATTAACGGCTTTCTTCATGTTATGTCAAACTGACACATTTCCAAAAACACTCCTCTATTCGGAAGTGCCTCAGTATTACACATGGAATAGGAGTAGACATTCATTTGAACGACGCAAACGAGGACAGCAAGTTGAAAGACAACCTGGAATATTCAAAGAAAACACAATAGGCAGACTGTATACTATCCATCCCAAACAAGATGAATGTTTCTTTCTTCGCATGTTGTTGGTAAATGTGCCTGGTCCAACATCATTCCAGCAATTAAAAATTGTCAATAGCATTACACATGCCACTTTTCGCAGTGCATGTCAAGCTCTGAATTTATTGGAAAATGACAGACACTGGGATGAATGCATTAATGATGCGTGCAACACATCCCATCCTAATAATATTCGTGCATTGTTTGCAATCATCTTAACCAATTGCTCCCCTTCATCTCCAATAGAGTTATGGGAGAAATATAAATCACACATGGCCGAAGACATTTTCCATCAAATACGCGATGAAAATCCAAATACCTACCTGGATTTTACATCAGAAATCTATAATGAGGCATTGATAAGAATTGAAAATTTGTGCTTAGAAATTGCAAACAAAGTTCTCAATCAATTAGGAATTACCTCGCCGACACGACCTGCTGCTGCTTTGTTTGATGTAGAATTACATAGGGAACAAAATTACAACACAGATGATCTTTTGTTGTATGTGTAAAATATTCACAAACTAACACCTGAGCAAAAAGCCATTTACAACAAAATAATGCAGACTGTAAATAATGGAGTGGGAAATATATTTTTCTTAGATGCGCCAGGAGGAACTGGTAAAACCTTCTTAATTAAATTTATTTTGGCAGCCATTCGATCACAAAACGGCATAGCCTTAGCTCTTGCATCTTCAGGAATAGCTGCAACATTGCTACCAGGTGGACGAACTGCTCATTCAGCTTTGAAACTACCTTTAAACGTGCAATTTATTGAAACTCCCATGTGCAATATTTCCAAAACATCAGGTATGGGAAAGGTATTACAAAAATGTAAACTTATTGTTTGGGATGAATGCACAATGGCACACAAAAAATCACTGGAGGCTCTTGATCGGTCATTGCAAGATTTGCGTGGAAATGGTAGATTATTTGGGAATGCAGTGATATTGCTAGCTGGAGATTTCAGGCAAACATTACCTATAATTCCTCGATTAACACCAGCAGATGAAATAAATGCTTGCCTCAAATACTCCACTTTTTGGCGACATGTTAAGACATTAAATTTGACTATAAATATGCGT
Source organism: Sepiola atlantica (assembly GCA_963556195.1). Taxonomy (NCBI): domain Eukaryota; kingdom Metazoa; phylum Mollusca; class Cephalopoda; order Sepiida; family Sepiolidae; genus Sepiola; species Sepiola atlantica. Next base: position 148,671,298 of record OY744523.1, read on the forward strand.
GTCCAGCAGCAAAATAATCTATCACCAGAATTCTTTTCAAAACAATTGTTGGAAATTGGGAATGGAAAAGTGCCGGCTAATCTCACTTCAGGGCGAATTTCATTGCCACACAACTTCTGTAATTTAGTAACATCAAAAGACGAATTAATTACAAAAGTATTCCCGGACATCCACATTCATTTTAAGAATCACAGTTGGCTGAGTGAACGAGCCATTCTTGCACTGAAGAACAAAGATGTCCACGAACTCAACAATAATATTCAGTTGAACATTCATGGTGAGTTAGTCACATACAAATCAGTCGACACTGTTGTTGAAGCAGATGAAGCAGTCAATTATCCCTCAGAGTTTTTGAATTCGCTAGATTTGCCAGGGATTCCACCACATGTACTGCAATTAAAAATTGGTGTACCAATTATCATGCTGCGAAATATTAACCAGCCTAAGCTTTGTAATGGCACACGTCTTTCAGTAAAAAAATTAATGACCAACATCATTGAAGCAACAATTCTTACAGGGCCTTTCAAAGGTGAAGATGTCCTAATTCCGCGCATTCCCATGATTCCAACAGATCTGCCCTTTCAATTTAAGAGATTACAATTCCCAATTCGATTGGCATTTGCTATCACAATCAACAAAGCACAGGGACAATCTTTACGATTTTGTGGCTTATATTTACATGCTGAGTGCTTCTCACATGGGCAATTATACGTTGCATATTCTAGAGTCGGCAAACCGGACAATCTCTTCATCTACACTGAAACGGGAACCACTAAGAATATTGTGTATCCACAAGTATTGGAAAAATAAACCATTCATATTAAATGGCAACTTATGGAACTGGATCAAAATGAACTCCAAAAGGCCACCTCTTCATTTCAACTAACAGCCACAGCAACGCGTGGCCGGGTACAGCTAGTATATATATATATATATATATATAGTCTCGGAAGTTTTTCAACCATTAAAACTATATTAAAAAATATATATATATATATAAAAAACTTTTAGTCCCAAGTTTTTCAGTGGAAAATCACTCATGTAAGCCAATTTATTTTTTACAGTTATTATATTAGTTTGTTTCTAACACTATTTTAAGGGATCATCAGTTGTTTACCATGAAAAACTGTTTCGGGATATATATATATATATATATATATATATATATATATATATATATATATATGGGCATTAATTTTCTAATTTTTGTTACAAAAAGTTTCATTGAATAAAACAAAGATTAATGTAAGATATTTTTTTTTAGTAATTACTGTTCAAACACAAGAACATTTATTATTAATTGAAGACATACAAGGACCAATGTAAATTACATGGTATTATTAATGCTTGTTCAGTTTTTTTTAACTTTGTCAATGAAAAGCAAATAAAAGAATCAGAAATTTCATTCAATATGTTACACCGGCCGTTCTAACAGAGGGAAACTATACCGGTTCTAACTATAAATAGTGCAAGTAGACAATCACCAGGGAGAAAAAGGACAGTATTGTAACTGTCTAGCCGAGTGCCAGTCAGTTTCCTTAGCTTTGTACCTTTTATGTTAATACACTTGTTATCTTAACCCAACCTCGACTTGACTTTTTCTTTTTACTGCTGGACTACTTCACAACACAATATAATCAAATCTCATCCATAAAATAAATGCTATTTGCAGTGAAAATGATATAAAATTCACAAACAGAAACTTAAGGTTAACAGTTAAAATCAAATGTGAAATATTGGTGAATACGTTTACTAGTATAATTAGTTAAAATATTTGCTTGGATTTCCTTTATGAGGTAAAATTTGTGAGAAAGTAAGTCCATAATATCTAGTCGGATGTGACGTCAGACATAAGACAAATAGTGGTGGCTACCATTTCTCGACAGTCTTGATGGAAGCTTGAAGGAAACAAGATGAATTTTTTAAGATGGGCAAACAAAACGTTTAATAATTAAGCCAGCGATAAGCTTGAAATAAGTTTCTCTCTCTTCTACCCCCTTTTGACCTTGCATCATACTGCACGATAATGGCGAATAAATTATTCATCTAAAATTGTGGTGAATTAATTCATTGAAGAAGCATGTCAAATGGCTTTATATCACATCTAATGAAATGACCTCAGTCCTTGGAGGTGTAACATATGTGCACAAAGCACAAAGCTTACAAGAAGACTAAGTATGGTTTTGAGTTGATTCAAGTATTCAAGTAAATGAATGCATAAGGGCCAACTCAATGACGATCTCTGGGCTATATAACACAAATTTGAAATGGAAAATTATGTAGACAGTCAAGTGTAATCGGTTCGAGCTTTATTAATAATTTAATTCATTGGAGAGTAGAATTCTTGAATATGCCCGATTGTTTGATCATAAGCATCTAGGATTGTCGATGTGGTTTAAAAATGATGTAACAAACAACCCTTTTCAATTCTTAATTGGTGGAGTCATATCTAGTCTGGGCGCATAAGAGTCAAACTGAGTTGGTGAAATTGAACAGGTAAACTCGATGAACTGATGCAGATTCAGATTCAGACCAGCGACTCTGCCATTCATGTTTGGCGGAAACACCAGGGATTATAAATTATTTGTTGTGTGATAAATTGTAGAAACCGATTAAACTGACAACTTTATTTGGTTTATGTGTGTGAGGCGTTAATGAATGACTGCAAACTGACGTTCCTCAAGAAAAAGAGAAATATTATGTTTTGACAATAAATTTATCAGGAATGACTAACTGGCCCCCATTTACATCTAGAAACGATGGATAACCTCTGAAAGTGTGCCTGTAAAATTAAGATGTCATAGTGAAGCAAGGGTTGCACAAGCTCAAACCTTACTTCTGACACAACACTAACCAGTTGAAAGGAACAATCCAAGAGGACCTGAAGCAGTAGTGGGATAATCAGAAAAGAGCTGGTGTTATTTCGGAGTTTTTCCTCTCCTAGATTCGTTGCCTTATATTAGTTGCCTTAAAAGTCTAGTCTAGTCTAGTCTACCCTATTATTTCATCCATACCCAAAGAGAGGGAGAGAGTCATATCTTTCTTAAACGTATTAGAAAAAGTGACTTCCTAGCCATTTCCACGTCTTAACTTACAGAATCTGGTATTCCCAAATGTTCCTGATCTAACTACTGATCAGGCTCAATAATTGTTTCAGAAATGTATAGAATATGAAAGAAAATTCATATATTTGGAAAACAATCATTCTAATGCAACTACATCGAGAAGGTTTTATATATTTAAAAAGTAATTACAAACCAAGTTCTCTAATAAGGCGCCCCCCCCCACCATCAAAATAAAACTGCCACCTATGGAAACGTTAATAAAATTTACAATTCCTATTTGCAATCCAACCATATTTCGTAGAAATAAAATTCACTTTATGCCTAGCTGGTCCACAATGTTTCAGACATGAATGTCTAACAGTCTTTGTTTTGTTGCCGTTCAATGACAAGCACATCTTAATACAACATTCAAAAGTTGCATACTGCAGTCATTCAAATTATCTGAAGTCGGCTCGTCTATATCTCCAGAAGATGTATGCCTTGAAAGATGACAACCCTGCAGTACATCAAAAGTTCCTGTTTGGGTTTCAAGTAATCAGATGCAGTAGCCAATACTGGGCTAGTCTTGGCTCCGATCTTGTCATCAATCGAGCAAACACTAATGCGCTCACTTAAAAGCGATGGTGGGCTCACACGGGGTAATGGGATGTCCGAGCACCAGAGTCGTCCACTATGTCATCCGCTTATGATCTTGCCATGCAATAACTTACCGCACAAAGTTACACAACAAGCAAACAGCATAAGGAGTTGTTCAGGACCTTTTCGAAATCGGAAAAGACATTTTACAGAAGATGGATAGACAATCAGTTTTCTCCTACTCTCACAAACAGAGTTTGAAAGCAAAGACTTTAGCATCAAGCATGTCAAATTTCTGCAGATTGTAGCATTGACAGTACTTTTATTCCAGAGTTTTCTCGTGGTCTCACAGATGGGTGATCTAAGGCTGGATGATCTCATGTCCTATGAACTCTTTCTCTACCCGATGTCTTTGTTTGAAGGAAAGCGCATCTTACGTGAAGCAGATAAACCAGCTCTCAGAAATTATGTTGAAACAAAATTGGACAGTGCTGTGACACAAACCGTTCCAGTCACAGAGCACAATGTACTAGATAGAGGATCTCTTCTTCACCGTCTGAAATGGAAGGAGGGGAGTACCTACAGCTCGATTGCATACGATTATGTCTCATTTACTGTTGAACACTATGGGAGAGCAACTGTCATGTTTGATCGTTATGAAGTTTGACCAAGTATAAAGGACTGTACTCATCAGGTGCGAAGTCAAAAGCTAAATATAAGAAAGGTGAACATTACCGAGGTAACTAAATTTGCTGGGAAAAAGGAGGACTTCTTGTCAAATGTGGTAAACAAGCAGGCGCTTATCCAGACGATCATGGAACGAATGTGGCAAAAAGGCTGTGACGTTATTCAAGTAGGAGATGCCGATGTTGAGATTGCAAAGGCAGCCATCAATATGTCTGCTTTCAAATAAACCACCCTCATCGGAGAAGACACAAACCTTCTCTTGCTGTTCCATGCATATGTTTCTAAATTTATTGCATTTTATTTTTGCTCTGACAAGGCGAAATTCTACATCTACAATATCAAGCAGTTTGTAATGATCTGTTGTTCCTGCATGCCTTTATGGGATGCGATTCGGTGTCCAGGGTATTCGGAATATGAAAGACGTTAGGGTACCAACGAATTGTCAAGAGAGAAAAGACAATGACAGACTGTACAAAAGCATTTTCTCTACCAAAGCTAAGTCAGAATGTTGTGGAAACCAATGATTGTAAGGCAATGGTAGCTTTGTTCAATGCGGATAGAGAAAAACTCCCTGGCATCTATTAGATACAATATGCTCTGCAAGAAAGTTGCGAGAGTTTAAAACGTTCGTCATGTCAGAATGACTCCCATCAACGCCATCTGCCTGTAAATTTCATTCTTTGCGGACTTACTACCAGATTATTGAGTGGATGGGATGTAGTGATGAAATGGTGTCATCTGAGAGAGGGTGGAAGGGAGCAAACTTGTTCCAGTGATGACGGACACAAGCCCTGTTCCAGATGAACTGATTCAGATAATTCACTGCAACTGTTCGGAAGGATGCAATAACCTAACGTGTACCTGCAGGAGGCATGGACTAGAATATACAAGTGCATGTGGACATTGCCAAGACGGAAATTGTGACAATATGAAAAATGATCCAGTAGAAGATGGTGATGAGGAGTTAAAGGTTTTTAAAATGCACTGTGACTTGAGTGAATCAGGGTGGATACAACAAGGGTAATGGGTGTAGGGGTACCCATTGATATTGTATAAAGGTTTATTTGGCATCACAGGTAAACTTTTCATGTGAAAGATTGACTTTGAAAACTTGGGTAAAAATTCAAGATGTATTGATTTTATCATGCAAACTGACCGAGTTAGTGCTTAACGTGTAAATGGAAAATGACTTGTAAACTAAAAAAGTCATATTCAAAATTTGACACCTTCCATACTCGGATTTTGTCCAACTTTTAGTATGTTGTAGACTAGACCCAACCAAAAACAAAGTGTTGCGATTTTGGGGGGGGTCAATCAGTATATTAAGATATATTAAGTATAAAAGGAGGTTTACTTGGGGAAACGTTCCTAGTCTTTATTTCCCTGTGAGATTTAGTTCTTTTACAGAGAGTTTTGACTTGAAACGATTATTCAAATTGAATTGAATCTCATTTTCTACTATTGGTCAGGCAATCAAAGCCTTCGTTTAACTTATGTAGGAGGAGCTTGCAATCAAGACACAATATAGGGGCTTGATCTATCTACTAGTACACGTTTTCATTTTAAGAGGTAAGCTTCATGTGGGGCTGGTGCACCCAATGACCTTTTAATTATAAATCATGCATTTGGCCACCTGTGTCACTCAAAATTAATTTAATAGTTCTGCACGATTAGTGTGACATTTTAAATCGTAAATGAAAAGTACTTTTCCCAAAATGATTGTCTTCATAATTCAACTTAAATTATTCAGAAGCATACAGGTGTTCTGTCTTTCACATCAATCCGAGAAATATGACCTTTTAGTGTTACAAACAAAACTCACACCTGAAATACTCAATTTCAGGTGACAAGACTGAACAATATTTTTACTGATTCCCTCTTTCTTTTAATGAATAACTTCGATAATTAATCAAAGCTAAATTTAGTTAAAAAGAACTGAATTTAATAGCTAGCATATGACACAAATCGTGGTGTCAAAGTCAAATCTGTAAAAGCTTTTTTCTAAGAACAATATTTAAAAGATATTTGAGTAAAATATAATGTAATTGTGATTTCAGAATGGTTTGCATTTATTCATTTATATATATATATATGTGTGTGTGTGTGTGTGTGTGTGATCTGTTGGGTCATAAATAGAGCTCAGTTTAAATTGTTTTAATTAGGAAAAAGTGAGTTAGCAAAGCTAGTTCAATATCATTTTTTTAAATTACCCTATATATATATATATATAGAGAGAGAGAGAGAGAGAGGGAGAGAGAGAGGGAGAGAGAGAGGGAGAGAGAGAGAGAGGGAGAGGGGGAGAGACAAATGAAAGAAGAGAATAATGACTGTGAAAATACAAAATCTATTATGTCCTCAGTTGTTCAAAACAAGGTATATTCAATTAAAGAATATTTATTTTTCCTTCCTTAAGCCATTGCTTTTTAAAGAATGGATTCTTGTCATAAGAGGAATACAAAGAGATAAGTTTGTTAAAAGAAATACCAAAAGTTATAATTTTAAAAGATGTTAATAGAAGTATGATAGTGAAATTATAGGAAAAAAGTGTAGAAAATGTCAAAAGAAAAAAAGATTGAAAATATGAATATAATTTCTCTATCACATAATAGATTTTGTATTTTAACAATCTTTATTCTCTTCTTTCAGTTGTCTATATAATTGCTCTATCTCATATTGAGCATCAATTATTTCATGATAGGCTAAAATTAAAAGGTATACATTATACCTTTATTTTCATATCTTTTTATAAATATATATGGACTTGAAAGAGGGATAAATAAAGACATGGCCAAAAATAGGTTAGTTTGGAAGTGAATCTCTAAAAGCCGTCCAATACATGCCAGCATGTAAACCTGACATTTAACTGAAAATAATGATTTTTTTACTCTCTAACTACGGGTTAAAACATATTACTGCATGTAGAGATATTCCTGTTTATAATGGACTATTTCAATATTATATTCTCTCACTTCTTATAACCTTTGACAGTTAATCAGATGGTGAGAGAAAAATGTGACGGGAGTGAGAGCAATAGCCGAGGTATAGAATAAGAGAGGGGGGGGGGTCACAATATACATTAACAAAGGGTAAAATGATAGATGGAAAATAAAAGATGGGTCACTTGATGTGTTATTTGCAAATTACAGCTAATTAGAACTATTATAATGTAAGGGTTTTCTAAATATAATTCAATCCCAAAAGTTACAAATATTTTAGAATATATTTTGTGTGATTAAAATATATAAGAAAAAAGCCTTTATTATTATTATTATTATTATTATTATAATAATATATATTATTATTATTATACCAAAGCTAAGTCAATTCACTAACTGGACAGACTCCATATTTTTACACGCACACTCTTACTCTCCATTACTTTATATTTTTTCAAATTTTGAATTTTGGCTTTTCCACTGCCAACTTATCCATCTATGTAATTCCTCTGATGATAAGATTTTAATCTTTGAAAAGCCTTGGCTTAAGGAAAGAAAAATAAACATGTTTTTACCGAGTACACCTTGCATTGAACAATCGAAGTTGAAATAGATTTGTCATTCGTACATATTTATCTCTCTTCTTTCTTTTATCTTTATAATTGCTCTATCTCGTATATTGAGCTTAAACTATTTCACTATAGGTGCTATCCTCTAAAAGTATACTTTTAGTTTTATATATATATATAATGAAAATATGGAAATAATATTCCAACTTAATGGAAAATGAAAAAGAAAAAACGAAATTATTGATGTATTCAACGTTTCATCTTTATTTCAAGACTTCCTCGGGATGATTGATTTGAAGAAATAAAATACAAGTACTATATTTGAAAATATTTGGTGTGTTTGTGATGTGAAAAGAATGTTTTAATTCTTTTTTCGATGAACCATAGACGTTACCACATTTTTGAATTCTAACGACTATGTGTCGTTTTAAAAAAACAAATTTCATGTTATATATACATTACACATTTTGAATTCTAACAGCTATGGTTCGTTCGAAAAAAACAACAAAACCATTCTTTTCACATCACAAACGCACCAAATATTTTCAAATATTGTACTTGTATTTCATTTCTTCAAATTAATCATCCGAGGAAGTATTGAAATAGAAACAAAACGTTGATGAATACATAAATAATTTTGGTTTTTCCTTTTTCATATAAATAAATATATATATATGTTTCGGAATTTTTTAGATGAGGGTTGATAATTTGTAGAATTTGGTATATTCGGACTACTCTTCTCATCTCATATATATATGATGATCCCTTAAAATAGTGTTAGAAACTAACTAATATAATAACTGTAAAAAATAAATTGACTTACATGAGTGATTTTCCACTGGAAGACTTGAGACTATAAGTTTTTTTTTTTTTTATATTTTTTTATATTTTTTTATTTATTTATTTATTTATTTTTTATTTTTATTTTTTTTTTATATAGTTTTAATGGTTGAGAAACTTCCGAGACTATATATATATATATGTGTGTGTATGTAATTACAAACGATCAAGACCACATCGGTTCCGTCGGTTTAAAATCTAAACAAAGGGGACCAATAGTTGGCTTCCTATGCCGGAATTTCTTCAACATGCTTATGTTTGTCTCCTCAGTAAATGACGTCATTTTCTGAGGAAACAGACATAAACATGTTGAAGAGAGTCCAGCATAGGAAGCCAAATATAGGTCCCCTTTGTTTGAATTTGAAACCGACGGTACCGATGTCGTCTTAATCTTCTGTGATTACATATATACATAAATATTACTCTTAATTTTGAAATTTTCTTAATAATCGAGCACTCTGTAGGGGTTCTCTCCCACTAACCTTATATATATATATATATATATATATATATATTACATTTTATGATAGAAATTAAGAAATGGAGTATTACTAAAGCATGATCAACTGAGTAAGGCTATTTTCTTTGAATGTCCATCATAAGGAATTGTAATTTCATTATTTACAATTGAAATGTGGCCTTTTATTATAAATTGGGAAGAAAGAGATTATCATCCGTCAGAAATTACTACAAGCATTACTGATAGGATAGCACTTTTATATTAACTCTAGAAATGTATTGAAAATCAGAAAGAAATCGATTATCCCAAGTCACCAATGTCCGCAAGCCTGACAAATACAATAGAGATGCTATATGGATAACGTTGATGTCCATGTGACACTGGCACATGATATGAGTCAGTTAATTCACACGTCACTCAAGTGGGAATTATAAAAGCAGAGAATTAAAATACTGTTCGACTGGCCACAAGAGTTGCGTCAATTATGTTGTTGATGAAAGTTTCTTACTTGAAAAGTTTTCAATTACAAGTTAAACAATGATGAAGCAAGAAAACACAAGAATGCAACAAAAGAATTGCAGAGTCTATCGAAGAAGCAGAAGAGGAAAAAAGAATACATATCCTTCAAGCATTTATTTGCAAAATAATACTTTTTTTTTATTGAAGACTCTTCTAACCTATAACCATTTAAGTTGAGAGGTGGCGGCGGTGAAACGGACTGACGACCTGAATGTGTCGAAACCAATTGGTGCCATAGCATCACTTTCACTTACGAATGTTGACAACCTTCAAGTTGTCCTTCTTCTAAGTGAAATAATCGGGTAAGCCAATGCCAACAACAGAATCAACCGGTTAAAAATCGTACCATGCTAATTAATGCAAATTTATTTCATCATGTAAGTTTCTGCAGCTCTCTTCGGCTCAAGCCCAGTCTAGTAATACTTAAACCAGCAGTGATGTACTTTCCTAGTATTTGTAACTTGTTCCTTTTTGTATTGTTTTTTTCTCTTCCTTTCTTCTTATGGTAGTTTCTTTACATTGTTTTTTCCTCCTGTTTTGTTTTTATGATGATGATGATGATGATGATGATGAACACATTGACGGACGTCTGTGTTAGCATCACTTATTCTATGCCACCATTGAAACTGTTTAGTAGTATTAGATTTTGGAGTGTTCAGAGAGATAGAGAAAAATACAGGCTATCATCTGTAAATGTAAAAGTCTGATTTTCAAAAACTACATGCTATTACAATACATTTATAACAATAATAAATATGACTTAATTTAATACTTCAGCATTATGCTAAGTTACATTTATTATGTACTATTGTTGTAAAACTCTATCTAAAAGGATATCGATCCATTGTCTTTGCAATGTCTGCTCTCTTGATTCGACTGTTCCGATTTTGATAAGTTGATTTTCATATTATTATTATTATTATTATTATTACCTATAATTCTCCAGTAAGAGAATAAATGGTAGCAACATAGCATAAGACAATTCTTTGTAAAAAGAATAGGCCATTCTCCATAACTAGTAATGCAAATGAAAAAATACATAGGCATTATAATTTCACTTAGTTTAGGGGCAAAATACCAAACCACTGATTACAGTTCGATCAGGTTTCGAATCTCAATGTTAAGAAACTCATCATGTTTAGCCACATGGAAAAGCAGTAATACAGCGAAACAGCTGCCTGTGGAGGTCTATATGTATATATATCGTATAAATATTGACTGAAAATATCTTTGTGAAGTAGGCTTTATTCAATTCATACGTTTTGTTACATTTTCCCTTTTTCAGATCCGTAAAAGCATAGAGAAAGAAATCTGTTTGAATTTTATCTCTAAATTACAAACGAATATGGTAAAATTCAAACGAATATGGTAAAATTCAAACGAATATGGAAAAATTCAAACGAATATGGAAAAATTCAAACGAATATGGAAAAATTCAAACTAATATGGTAAAATTCAAACGAATATTGTAAAATTCAAACGAATATGGTAAAATTCAAACGAATATGGTAAAATTCAAACGAATATGGTAAAATTAATGAGAGTGAGAGAAAGAAAAGAGAAAATCAAAGAAAAATAATGAATGAGAGTAAAAAACAAAGAAAAAATATGCAGAACGGTGAAGAATTGAGTGGCTATTTTCTTTTCTTTTTTTACCAGGTGCAGAAAAGCAAAGACATCAATATATGTTGTCAAACGAGATGAAACATTTTAGAATCAGCGTTTTGGCTCGGGCTAAAAATTAAATGTTTCAGTAGAGGAAAGGGAAATAAATTCATGTACTGCATGTGTGTGCAAAGCTAAGAACTAAACTGTATGGGTATGGTAGTCTATTGAAAGAAGGAAAAATAAAGAGAAATATATACAAAAATAGAAGGATTTTTAAAATAAGGGAGTGAGAACATTATATATATATATATATAGAGTATAATTTTGTATTCAAACATTATTGGCTACATATGTGCATACATGTTTCAACTGCATCTTCATTCCAAGTCCAGCATCTTCAAGCCGTGTTAAGTATACTGAAAAAATTAATAAATTACCAAATTATTATTTTTTTCAGTGTACTTAACATCGCCTGAATATGCTAGAAATGTACATACATGTTTCAGCTGCGACTTTATTCCATAGAATAAACACTATCTTATAAACACTGGATTAACATCTAGAAACAACCATACAAGCACTGATATATATATATATAACAATATTTATCAAGTAAATATTATATTATTTTTACATAGAGACGCCGGGGTTTCAAGCTTTTAGAGAGAGATAGTCTATTAGAAGATTATAAGAATGTGGGAATATATCAGGTTGTAACAAAGAATACTAAATATTGAACAACAAGGATATGTTTTTTTTTAATTCAATTTTGCTTCCAGCTTTCCTCCTTGATCAGAGTTTTATGTGACATCGGAATTTCACGATATTTCCCCTATATATTGCATATATTTGTTGACAGTCAACAAATATATGCATGTGGTAAAAAAATAAACACTTGACAAATGGGGCGTATACCAGAAATATCGTGAAATTCCGGCACTCCATAAGACTCTCGTGATGAAGAAGGAAAGCTGGAAGCAAGATTTTAATTTTTTTTTTAAATCGACTTGTTATTCAATATTTAGTTTTTTTTCCTTACAACTCGGTATATTCTCGCATTGTTACAGAATGTAAATTCACATTCTTTGCAAGGTACTAGCAAAATATAAGAACTTTTGGTGGTATTTAGACATCGTGACACAAAGGGTCAATGTGATAAAGCATCGGTTTTAGTGTGAGATCTCCAGCACTTTTGTATCAACAGAAATGAGAAAAGTCTGCCTCGTACACCAACCACTCGTCTCTCCCATTCGAACTGGGTTTAAAAAATAGCTTCTAACCTAACAGATCCTACACTGTCTAGCAAACTTCAGTCTCTGTCCCATCGCCGCTATGTTGCATCCTTCGCTTGTTTTGAAAGTACTTCAATGGAACGTGCTCCAACGAACTTGCTGCACTTGTGCCCCCTCAACGTAAATACCCCAATTAACCCGACAAGTAGCAAAATCCGACCCCTTCACTGTAAAGAGCCCCAGATGGCGGAAGGCTTTCTACTCTAATAGCTTCTTTCCTCGAACCTTTGGAATTTTCTCTCTGCTTCCTGTTTCCCCGATTGTAACAAATGCAGAAATTTAAAAAGCATCTTGCTGCATAACTCCCTACTTCGGATGGCCTTATGAATCTTGCCCCTAATTCACAGGAGCCCCTTGTCTCAGTATGCTTTGTTTGGGGTTAATAGAAGTGAAATAAAATAGATCATTAGAATCATGTCAGTAAGAGATTGATGATAAAATTCAAACAACTTCATCTAAAGAAATACATTACTCTAATTTTCGTAACATTTTGTGACATTTATGAGATAGATGGCATGGGTTATTTTGTTGATGTCATTTTTGCTTTCTTTTTCTATCATTTAGTTTAACGCTACATTATTTATCATAAGTAAATTCTTTTTAGTTAAAACAAAATACGTCAGAAGTCTTTTTAACATTTAATTACTGCTGAAATGCTACATGTCTTCTGTGGTAGTCAAAGGTTGTGAGGCTTGACACATTAATAATTCAATCAAGATAAAACTCTACGAATCTAAGAGATGATGTCCAAAAAGAATCCTCAGAATCCGTTGGAGAAATAGAATTTCAAATAATGAGGTTTTCGAAAGAGCAAGAACAGAGAAATTAAGTGATCGATCTTATGAGAAGAAATGAGATGAGATATCCAGGTGATATTTTATGTGACAGTGTGGGTTATTGAATTATCTAACTTGATAAGACGTGTATCCCTTGATGTATGGGCATTAGAGTTATTTTCCTTGCTTCATATTTATGTTTGCTCTAGAATAAAGATGGCTGCTAGACAAGTACTTGTGGCGTCCATCATTATATTATAATACTAGCCAACTACCACAAACCTAGAAGGAACAAGATTAAGAAGTAAGTTGAGTGACGATTATTAAAAACTGCAGTTTGACCTCAGCTATTGGAGAAGTCAAGAGATCTGTCATTCATCATTTTCAATCCTCTCATGAAATTCTTCATCATTCAACTGACAATCCATCCATCTCCTTAACCCTTATCCTCGAGTGGCTTTTGGTTTTGATAAGCAGAGACTCATTAATAAAACAAAATTGGTTGGAGGAGATAGGCAACCTTCTTGAAGATGACACATGATGAATACATGTAAAGTTGCTCGGTAGAATCCAATGTTTTGTTTGAAGTTGTTTTTCTTAATTCTTAAACCTTGTTTTGTATTTAAACTGAATTCCATTTCGTCAATTCATAAAATAGCTTCTGAAACGTTCTCTTTTTTTATTGGAGAACGCTGTTAAATATTAACTAGCATAGTGTTGTGCAAGTTGTGATAATAAACAGGTTTGGTGTGCATAATATCAACCATCTGTTGGTTATTTAATGCTGAATAAAGTTGTCAAATAGAATTCTATAGGTAGGATAATTATTTATATTCCTAGAACACAGTGATCCTTGAAGACATTGCTCCTTGAAACCATTACTTTTTGACAATAAACGCACCCAAGCTGGAAAATACTCCGACAATTCTTCAAGCCACAGACCAATACCACTAGTTTTGTGTTGTTTGAAATAAAGTTGTCAAATAGAATTCCATAGGAAGAGAATTATTTATATTCCTAGAATACACGCCTCTTAGATAACCCGAATACACGCCTCTTAGATAACCCGAATACACGCCTCTTAGATAACCCGAATACACGCCTCTTAGATAACCCGAATACACGCCTCTTAGATAACCCGAATACACGCCTCTTAGATAACCCGAATACACGCCTCTTAGATAACCGAATACATCGCTCTCAGAATACATTGCTCTTTGTTCTTAATGTGATTGACTCTATGAATAAAAGTTGATAATTATTGTATACTTGGGTGAAGGAATAAGCTTGGAAATTACGCAAAATCGCAAATACATCTCAAATTAAAATGATGTCTATACACAACAAGAACATACATCAGTCATGAGACTGCATACTTCCGCCTGACAACGTAAGGATGAGCTAGAGTATTATCTGGGTCTTCCCAGAATTATGCCATAGAAACGTTGATAACTCAAAAACTATTAATCTGATCAGGTTGAAATTTTGTATGATGGTTGCTGTTACCAACGAGCATCAGATTCATACATCAAATTTAGAAAAAAAATCGGAAGTTGAAATTCAGTCAAAATTTCGACTTTGAACTTTTTGAGATGAACTCTATATAAGATGAGGGACTCTATTAACTAAAATTTGGACAAAGAAGCGAGCCTCTATGATGAACAGAAGTTATTGCCAAAAGTTGTAACTTCCATTTTTTCTTTGACCTTTGAACTATATATCCTAAATTAAATCATTTCTAAGTTAGAGTATGACCTATATTTTGATCGAGTTTAATGCTGATTGGTCAAGCGATGTGACGCTAGGTTGTACATAAATGAACAAACAATCATAGTACCAAACTAAACCAAAATCATAACCTCCTCGGCGAAGATAAAAACAATAATTTTGTGTGACTAGTAATATTGGTAGAATATAACTGCCTCTACATGAGAAATATTCAAAATCTAACAAAAAATCTATTTTTAAGTTATACATAGAAAATATTGAAACAGTATCAAAGAAACTATCTTTAAAAAAAACTTCTTTTTTTTACAAATATTCTGAACTCTGAAACAGACTATAGATATTAAGTCAAATATCCATGTATTAAATGATGCAGAATTTAATTGTGAATAAAATGTGTTTAACTACATGTGTGTATATTTATTGGTTTCAGCACTATTAGGATTTAAGTAGGTCCTCATGTTCTATTTAAATGATTGTCAGCCATCTTTAAATATTGCTCTAATTCTCACAAATGCACAATATCTATGCTTGCGAAATAAAAAAAGTATGTTCACGAGTCTATTGACATTCATTTGCCACCATTTTTCTTCTACCCCAAACAAGGGTCACAGAATCAAAAATCTAGAGTGATATTGACTTTCAGGCCCATAGCCTATTTATAAAAATTCTGGGGTTTCTCCCCCCCCCCCGCCCTGCATTCTTCCAGTTAGTTTCCTATGAATTTTAAGAGCAGAAGAAGGCTTTATTCATAGTAAAACAGATATCTAGTGGAGGAAATTGAGTCGGATTAGAAGTACTTATTCCAGCATCACCAGTCAAATTCAAAACTCAAATTTGTTGAAGTAAAGAAAGAAGACAACCAACAAATTCCTGAAGGAATTAATGCACTAAATAGATCTTTCTAAAATCCATAACAATAAAAAATAAAGTGTTTATAAATCAGTTGTTTATGAAAATAGGATTTCTGATCAATTTATAAATCACTCAGATTCTCAATATTTTCAATCAATTCTGACACCCCAATTTATTTTCTATTGCCATTCATGCAAAAATAATGAAATTTCACCACACAAAAAGTGAGAGGGGGGGTGTGCTATGGCTGAAAAACAATTATCCATGCAAATTCTAGTACAGAGCATACCCCTTTCGGGAGTGAATGCACTCTACTGCTCAGGAATAAACTTCAATCAATTTGGAGGCAAGAGTGAATAACAAGCTTCCATGACAGAGCATACATTTCGGTGCATCTATGAGGAAAAACACGATATGATAAAATAGGTGGAAAAAAAGACAAGAAAAAACTAAAATCCTAAAAAAATCTACAAGCTATGACAAGCGATTTCCTTTTGTTTTATATCTAAGAGATGATACAGATAATGTTAAACTGAAAAGCACAATTTCGATGTGATATAACTCTTCGAAAAAGGAGATTTCTTTTTCTTCATAACTGAGAAATATGATGGCTGTTTTAATCCATATCTGAAACTAATACTTGTTTCAATAAAAAAACATGAAAATAATGTGTCAGCTTTTTTTGTCTTTCTCCCCAAAAATCAATTAGTGAATGTTGATCATAAGCAAATGTAAGATCATTGCCTCTTATAATTTATGTTCAGTTGACTAACGTATATATATATATATATATTGTGTGTATTTAGACAGCATTTTTTCATTAATGCATGTGTTGTTGAAAACGACAGAACTCTTCTGTTTAGTGATTCCTTTTTTTATTTTTTTCATTCGTCGAATGATCTTTTTGACGTTGAAATGGAATGAATTAATGTAGGATCCGTGTGTTTGACTAACGTTTTCGATTCTCTCCGGAATCATCTTCAGGTCTTTAATGGCAAAAATGAATAAAAAGCGAGTGAAAGAATGGAATTTCTTAAAAAATACACCGGCAAACCGTTCACGTAAAAGTCGGACGTCTACATTTCAAAATGTAGACGTCCGACCCTCACTACAGAGATGTTTAAGTGCCCCTATCTCTCATGATTATTTTTCAGAATTTTTTTAGCTGAAGATTAATTATTTGTATTATTCGACCTACTATTGTCATCTTAGTTGTTATTATCACAACGTTTCAGCCGATGTATCTTCTGACCTTTTTCGAACTTGGGAACCATTATGTCAAACCCGGGAACCTATATATAATTCCCAACTGCACCCTTTATTTAATCCACGAGAGTAGATGGTTCTTGTGGACTGATCCGGATTCATCCATAGTGACAGGATGGATTTATCAGGTCACTATGAAGTCGACACCTTTTTCCTTACCAAGGAGAACCGCTTAGCGAACCGATTAGCACGTCTGCCTAGAGCCGGTAATGGCGACCAACTTATTGTAATTACATATTCTTAATACAATTCCTATTCCTTTCAATTCCTGTCTTGGGTTTCTTATTTACTTATTGTCATTCTTACGATATAACAAATTGGCAACAAGAGATTACGATTTAAAATCCAGTTTGTTAACACATAACGAATTGACGATCTTCAATAGGGACTCAAGTAATAAAAAAAAAATTTCTCCGAACAGTGGATTTAAAACCCTCGATGGTAACATTACAAAGACACAAGGAAACGCTTCTCAAGTGAGAAGAATTTTTTTTCTTCCAAAGGAAATTGCCAACCAAATTGATTTTACAATTTGATAGTGACTTTTTTTAAAGAATTCGAGAAGAGGAGATATTTTCCTTGTATTTGGACTGTACGTATTATTTTTTTCTTTTTATAAAAGGCTACAGCGTATTTTAAACAACTGTTGTCTGAGGAAAAACAAAACAAAATATATATTTTTTAAAATGGAGGAATTGCAGCAAAATATAGTTTAACTTTTTAAAATGCAAGTGGAACACCAGCAAAGAAATGACAAAAGGTTTGAAAAAATGTTTAAATTTATTGTCCAGCGAAAAAAAGAAAGCTGGATTCTTTTCACCAGATATGGTTGCGAATTCGATTGGAAAATTCACGTATGACCCAGATAATGGTTCTATTTTTTCTGCCTACTGTCAGGGGTTTACCGACATTTTCAAGGAAGAATGTTCAGAATGGTCGCAGGAAAAAAAGGTTTGCCTACTTCTTCAAAAATTGAAACCAGCGTGCCATGATAGGTACTGAAACTATATTCTAACAAAGGTACTGGGCGAAATTTCATTTGATGAAACTGTGCAAATCCTGACAAATATTTTTGGCGAAAAGTCGTCCTTTTTCAACCTACATGGAAATGTTTACACCTAACAAAAAGAGACGACGAGGATGTTTGTTTTAGCTATGCTGGAATCGTAAATAGAGAATGCCAGCAGTTTAAACTGAAAGAACTGACTGCAGACAGATTTCGATGTGTAATTTTTGGAACAGGACCCTAATTTAATATTGCAAGCAATTGTTGATAAATGTAATAGAATGATAAGCATGCGACACAATTCGGCGAAGATTGAAGAAAAAGACGATTTGCCAGAAGAGACGGTTAAAAAATAGACATTTGAAACCTATTCGTCGATACGCAGAAAACACACAGAAGTGGAAATCAAAAACATAGGAAAACACACAGAAGTAAAAACCAGACACATGTCCTTCATGTTTAGGATTTCATATAAAAGGCAGGTGTCCCTTTAAAAACAAAATTTGTTATTTTTGTGGAAGGTTTGGGCACATAATGCATCTGTGTAGAGAAGAAAGGTTGAGCACTAAGAGTTTTGTAAATGCTGTAATTTCCAGGAAAAATGGTGGTGGCCATCATGAAAGAAAATTTGTTGATATAAAAATGAACAAAAAAAATATTCGTTTTCAGATAGACACTGGTAGCCACTTGTCTATAATCAGTGAAAACTCCTGGAAAATAAATTAGTAAATCAATATTGGTTCGCAGCGAAAAGGTTGCAAAAGGAGTAACTGGCAGAAAGTTGAATTTCATAGGAAAATTCATGTGTAACATTTCTTTTGGAGGTGAGAGGTGTAAAGCTAAAGTCTATGAACTGAAAAATACTCCCGCTTTATTCGGTACCGACTGGATGGCTTTATTTGACTTGTGGGATATACCGATAAGCCCATTCTGCAACTCGGTAAAGGCCCCCTCCCCAAACACTAATAGTAAAAGTGAAAAACTTAAGACTCTGAAAAAAGATTTCCATGAGATATTTTCACAAGGTTTAGGCAGATGCACAAAAACGAAAGTAAAATTGGAGGTAATGAAAAATGCTACCCCAATATTTAAACCAAAGCGTAGTGTACCCTACATAGCTGTACAATCGATAGACCAGGAGCTTGTTCACCTAGAACACATGGGGGTAGTTAGAAAAGTACAATATTCAGAGTGGGCGTCACCCACGGTTTACATAAAAGAGAAAAAGAAAAATATTGGTGTGTGAACGGATTTCTCAACAGGCTTGACTATGTGCCTGAAAACGCATGAATATCCATTGCCCAGCAAAGAAGACTTTTTTGCCCGTTTAAATGGCGGAAATATTTTCTCGAAATTAGATCTCTCAGATGTATATCTGCAAGTAGAAGTTGAGGTAGAGAGTCTGAAATGGCTCACTATCAATACGCATAAAGTGTTGTATTCGTTTAATCGTCTACCTTTCGGAGTGAAAGTAGCACAAGTTTGTTCCAAAAAATAATGGATACCACGTTATCGGTTTGGATTACAATAAGGCGTACTTGGACGATATATTGATCAAGAGCAAGACCGTTGAGCGACACATTGAACATATGAAGAAGATTTTTTTTTAAATTGTTGAATACGGGTTTAAGCTCAACGAGAATAAATGCAATTTTTTTATGCCCAAAATAAAATATTTAGGAGAAACTATAGACGCAAAAGGCAGAAGATCCGACCCAGAAAGGTCTAGTGCAATTAAAAATATGCCAGCCCCGAAAAATGTTGCTGAATTTCAAGCATTTCTAGGTCTTACTAATTATTATCATATATAAATAATATGCATGATTTACGTTCCCCATTGAACGAATTGTTAAAAAAAGATACAAAATGGCAATGGACAGAAAATTGCCAAAATATAAAGGATGTGATTACATCAGAACTTTTTTAACACATTATGACCCAAAATTAGAAATAATTTTGGCTACTGATGTGAGTAATTACGCATTGGAGCCATGAAAACAATTTAGGAAGCACAAAAGCCATTGTTCATGCGAGCAGAGGTTTAATCACCGCTGAAAAACCTATAGCCAGATCGAGAAGGAAAGTTTATCCATCATTTTCAGGATTAAAAAATTTCACAAATTTATTTTACAGACGGATCATCGTCCATTACTTTCGATTTTTGGATCAAAGAAAGGAATCACAGTTCATACAGCAAATAGATTACAGCGATGGGGCACTATTCTGCTAAATTATGATTTCAAAATGGAATATATTCCTTCAAAGAAGTTAGGCCATGCGGACGGCTTATCTTGATTAATTCCGAAATATTGTGAACCAATGGAATATACGGTAATAGCATCACTCAAAGCTGAAAGTAAAATAAAAGAAGTATTGGTTAGCACTGTACGCTAACTCCCAGTGACTGTGCAAGCAACACAAATAAAATCTAAAAGTAATAATTGTATTAAAACATGATGGAAGTGAAGTGCAAACAAAGGGGAAATATAAATTCGCCGGTAAGCAATAACTATTCAATTTGTGACGAAATTTTAATGTACGCTGAGCGCGTCGTGATCCCAGTGGCACTACAAAAAGACTGTTAAAAGATTTTCATTGAGGTCACCCAGGAATATGCAAAATGAAATCGCTTATGCGTTCATACGTTTTGGGGCCAGAAAAGGACCAGGACATTGAGAGGGCAGTTAAGAGCTGTAGAGGTTTTGCTCTAGCAGCTAAAGCACCACCAATAATGACAGCATCATGGCCGAAAGCGGACACGCCATGGTCTAGACTACATCTAGATTTTGCTGGACCGCTAAATGGTGTATATTATTTGATTGTGGTGAACAGTTTAACAAAATGGTCAGAGATTCTGAAATGCAAAAAGCCAACATCTGCCATAACAATAAATTTTTTGCATGAATTGTTTGCCAGGTTTGAATTACCTGATGAAATTGTCACAGATAATGGGACCCAATTCACTTCAGGAGAGTTTAACATGTTTTGCAAAAACTTTGGGGTAAGACATATTACTACACCAGTTTACTATCCGAGAAGTAATGGCAGATGGAAAGGTTTGTAGATACCTTCAAAAGGGGCTTTAAGAAAAGCTGGAGGTGAAGTAAACGATGAATGGAAGATCCAACAATTCTTAAGGGTTTACAGGATCACATCGAACAGAAACATTGCGGCGAACATGGCGCCGACGGTTATAATGTTCGCAAGAAAAATTAAAACTATTTTTGACAAATTATTGCCAGTGAAGAAAAAACATTTTAAAAACACGGATGGTAAGACCAGACATTTTAATGTTGGTGAAAAAAGTTTAAGAATTACAGAAGGGGTAAAATGTTCTGGCACAATAGTATTGTCACCAGGAGAATCGGATGCCTGATATTCATGGTTTTTGGTTTGAAGTGGGAAAACCAGCATCATGTAAATCAGTTTAGATGCAGATACGTTGAAAAACAAACTTCACATGAGGAACCCATGGAGGTACTTTACAATGTTTTTGATGTACAGATTCCTGAAAACCTTACTACTTGTCCTGCTACTGAAGTAAGACGTTCAACGAAAAGAAAGAGAAATTCAACAGAACGTCTAGAGATCGATCCAAAGAGGAACAGATATATTTCCAGGAAAAAATAAATCTTAAGGGGGAGGTGTTGTGGACTGATCCGGATTCACCCATAGTGACAGGATGGATTCGTCAGGTCACTATGAAGTCGACATCTTTTCCACTTAACAAAGAGAACCGCTTAGCACGTCTGCCTAGAGCCAGTAATGGCGACCAACTTATTGTAATTAAATATTCTTGATACAATTCCTATTCCTTTCAATTCCTGTCTTGGGTTTCTTATTTACTCATTGTTATTCTTACAATAAAACAGTTGTCGTTCCATCTGTCATGACCAGGTAGAAGTATTAATTATTATGTTATTATTAGTTATTATCACTTCTAGTAAGGGTTGAACCTTCAACCTCCACAAGACTGTCACTTAGAACTGATTGTTAATAAACGCCTTTATCTGTTGAACCATGGGTCCATATGACAGTCTTCTGGAAGTTCAAGGTTCAATCCAGACTATGCACGATAACAACTAATGATAACATAATAATTAATTAACACTTCTACCCGGTCAAGGCTGACAGAATGAGAACAATCTACCCCTGTGGATTAAATAAAGAATTCAGTTCGAAATTCCGTATATATTCTAGAGTTCAACAAGATGCACCTGAAGATGGTCAGAGGTTACATCAGCCGAAACGTTGGGAAAATAACAACTAAGATCATAATCGTGATCCAAATAATAAAATGGTTGAACTAACCAATAATATCTACACTTAACTTCAAAAGCACATTACTGCCAACTAATATGTAATATAATCACTGTGCAATTTTATCTTAAACTGAAAAATCATCCAAATTGTTAGAGGTTTGAATATGTAAAGAATAGTAAAATAAAAAAATCTGCATTGCTTCATTCAATATCAAAAGTATTTCGATCAATGAGATGCTTGCTAGAATAAAGAATCTAAATGGAGCTAATTGTATGCCCGCTTTTGAAACAACAATTTGTTTTTGAATATTTACTAAAAATCCAGAAATCATTCAATTTGAATGAGCATTTAGTTAATGTATGAACTTTTGTTATGAGAAATTTTATGGAAACATTTTTGTTAGATTTATCTCCCTTGAATTTAAATCATCAAAACAGGAATTTATGAATGAAAAGATCAATTTATAAATCCGCGGAAGATAATATTCAAGCAAATAAAATTGTACACTATCTCAACTCATTAAAAATACGTTCAAACTTTGTAAAATAAAACTAAAAAATATTTACTGCGGAGAGTTAGTGTTTGCATAATTTAATAAAATGTTATTTCTTTTAGACTGGACAGGAAAATAAAATCTACAAGTATTTCTTTACAAAGAAAACTTACTTGTCCTTTAAAGTGGTATTTTCAGATTCTTTCTTCATGAAAATATGTCAAAGAGATTATTTATGTGAAGATGTATTTGTAGAATATAAAAATCTAATGATTATTGCCAAAATACTATCGAATAATTTTTGCAAGAATTTTGATTATTTATTTTCTTAGAAACTGGTAATATTTGAACAACTTATATGAGTAGACACTTTCAAATGTTTTATATTCTAGTGTGACTCTTTATCTATTGGTATACATTATGATGATGTGCCTCTGTAAGATATGAATTTAATAACAATACATTAAAAAAAAATTAAACAATGGTTATTCTTTCCCCAGCTTCGTTTTGGATTTCAGAGAAAAGACAAACATGTCACTGAAGGAATAACACGTCCAACCTTCTTTTTGATCTTGGGAATCTTTGTTAAACTAGGGAACCTAAACCTACACAGAATTTCGATCTGAAACCTTTATTTAGTTCATGAGGGTAGATTGTTCTCATTCTGTCAGCCATGACTGGGTAGAAGTGTTAATTATATTATTCTTAGTTAATATCGTCTGTAGTAAGGATTGAATCTTCAAAAATTTATTTTAAAAATCACAACAAAGATGAGAACAGTAGTACAAATAATACAAATTATCAATCCTCATCAGATATTCTGAAACAAGAGACATAATGTAACGTCTGACTAGATAAGATCTTATTCATATTATTAATAAATCTGATTAGCTATTTATCAGATAAGCTTATTAAAGTAAAATCGTCTTCATCCTCTTTCTGTCAGCATTTTTTTTTAAACAGAGAAGAATTTTTTTCTGCAAAATCAGACTGGGTTGTTATCAACATTTTGGTAACTACACTTTTCAGCTGTTTTCAGGTGTCTGTCATACGTTGTTACCTTTGTGGAATTTTGAACTGAACACTTTATTTAATGTTTCATAGAATTAAATCAACAGCAATTTGTTCAGCTCAATCAATACATTGCTTATCTGTCAGTCAATGTCATCCTGATGTTTCGAAAATTCTCCACTTGTATGCCGGCGAACCCAACCTCCATTTTTGTTTTAACAAAAATTAACACTCAGAAATTTGAGAAAGACATTAACTATATAGAAACAGGTGAAATAAAAGTGCTTATTTTGAATCTAAGTTGAATTTTTCATGCGTAGTAATATTTAGATGCAGATGCGTGAAAATAATGTTAAAAACGGTTTTTTTCACCTAAGGTTATAGTAGAGGAAAATTCCATTAGAACTGAAAATTTTAGAATTAGAACAACGTGCATCAGATGTGAAGTCACCAAAAAACACACATAAGATAAGCTGAAAAGATTTTCCTCTTTTTTTCTAGATGGAAAGAGAGAGTGGTCGTGCCTTGGGATAGCTACTCCCAATTTCCCGGGGGAGTGGGGGGGGGGGCTAGGTTGAGGCTAGTATTTATGTATACATGTATACTGAAAAAGAAAAGCCAAAAAGCAATATTAAAGTCCAATGATTTTGCGTTGTCATTATTTACAACTACTGCTATTAATCAACATGCATCACAACAATGAAGAGGAGAGAACTAACTGCTGCTACATGTTATCAAACCAACAAGACTCCAGTTGTCTACATGATGAGAAACCGTCCGGATATTCTGCTGGGGCCAAAGAATTGGTTCTTGTAGTGTTAAACATTTTTTTTATTGTAAAAATGTTCACCAAAATATATGCACAAATTTAGTTGTATGCAATGCTAACGAAATTTTTCCCTGATCTTTGAAGAAAAGAAAAATATGTTTTATATTGAAAATATTTTGGAAACTATCTATAAAATAATACGATTAATTAAAATGAATCTTTACTCGCAGGGTCCTACGGAAATTCGATGGTTAATTGAAAAAAAATGGGTTTTAATTTTATTATCTTATCTATTGATTATATGTTTATACTATTAATTAAATTCGTTAAAACTCAATAAAAAGTTCATAAAATTAATCGGTAAATCAAGTTGAATACATTGTGTAGGTTATTTTTCTAACAGACCAATATTTTCATCTCTCTATCTCTCTCATTGTCTGTTTTTTTTTCTTATTGGCCATGCATGTGCAACTTTTTCTCTCTTTCACAACTGATTTAATACCCTCTTACTCTTCCCCCCAGCTATCTGTATGCATCTCTCTCCCACATGTTTCAATCATGCCCTCCACTCAAAGTTGGACACTATCGAACGAATAGCCGAGCTTGAAACTACAATGACCCGACCAGAAGATGGTGATATTCACATATCTATAGTAGCGGTTTTGGGGATGTCATCAGATATCACTTTCTTATCCATTTCAGAAAATGGCATATGTTTTATGAAGTAGAATCAATGGAAACTACTAGAAAATAAGTAAAGCATTTGTGGTCCCGCCTGTGATCACCATTACTTGTACAATATAAACATTGATCACAATCGTTGGTTATTTATGGAGGGTAAATGTATATTTATATATTTGTAGTTTCTAGGTTCGCTAATTCATGATTAGTGTAAATAAATATGAATACTACATTTTCGTGGATTTGGGGAAAAAACTAATAGTTGTAGCGAAATTACTGACAAAATTTTTTTTAATGAACTATCCCAAATAGCGTATCTATAATGGCCTTTATATTCGTATGCCGGCAGTTCAAGTTACTAAATACCTTCAGTGTTCTGTACTGAATCCATTGATTTTCATTTGTGTCTTATAAGAATTGTTCCATATGGGATGTCCACAAGAGATGCTGTATGCTAATTATTTAGTACTTGCCTGTGAAAATACGGATAGCCTACTTGTTAAGTTAAAGACTTGGAGGATGGAAAGAAAAGGTCTGAGAGTGAATGTTACGAAAATCAAAGTGATGATTAGCGGTTATAGTGTTGGAAAGCTCCCCAAAAGAGGAAAGTTCCTTTGTGGAAAGAGATTCCAGTGCAATTTAATTTTTTGTGGTACCCATAAGCACTAGGTACACAAGAAATGCAGTGGAATTACTCAAAGGTTGAGAGAGAATAACCAGCTTATATGTAAGAGTTGTAATACAATGGAAATAAGTGAATCCGGGCTACTGAGGGTTGAGGACATATGTCGCATGGAGATAAATGATATGAGACTGATACGATGGATGTGTAATGCGAGTCTTAAAGACAGGTTTAGGTCTGATGACCTCAAAGGAAGATTAGATCTGGACAATATAGGGAGATGTGTGCAGAACAGTAAACTTTGATGGTATGGCCACGTTCAAAGAATGGATGAGAGTTCTTGAGTTAGTAAATGAAGAACAGTTGAGGTAGCAGGTTCAGTTCATGGGAGAAGTCCAAGGAAAACATGAGAGGAAGTGATAAAAATGTATGGACCCGAGAGAAAGAGATATAAAAACCTGGCCAGAGAAGTCAATTTCATAAAGCCGTCTAACACATGTCAGTATGTAAAACGGATGTTTAACCGAATATGATAATGATAAACTATACTGAATGGTTGACATTGTAGATTGGATACCCAAAAAAGTAAATCCATCCAAATTAGTTAAAATTTGCTAGATGCCTTCAATAAAGGGTGGATGCATAGACCAAACTGTTAAACTATTGTTATAATTGACTAAATAAAATTCTATATTTTAACATGTAATTTAGTTGAATAGCACCACTTTTGAGAAGAGGGCTTGTTTCCGATCAAAGCAAGCTAACATAATGCGCTATGTCACATGCTGTGATATGTCAGCACACATAATAACTAACAGCAATGTTGTTCCTTTTTTCATCTGCTTTGTTGTTATGATGGCTCTAATTGTGAAGGAATTAAAAGAAAACATTATTTTACGCTCGAGATTTTCATGTTCTTTGTGTAGATTTATTTTATTTTCACAAATAGAATCATATTGCATACAGTATACTGCACAGTTGCATTGGTATTACATAATGTCAAGCTACCCTTCACTCACTCCACTAAGAGGCATGGGGATTAGAGATCCAAAAGAGACGTCTGTATTCATTTAGACTGCTAGCCAAAGAGAATTATTTCACTATCTTTGCGATGTGTCACTCTGGCTTCCTGTCTATTACATCATATCGTGAACACATCAGCTTAATTTCTACTCCTATATTTCTAGTGGAATTTTCAGCTTTATTTAATCTAACTTCATGTACAAAATCTTATTTTTACATCATTTTAACACATCCACGTTCAAATATTACTACATAAAGATTCATTTTGAAATACCATTTTCATCATTAAATGCGAAAATTGAATGTTAACATTTTAAGAAAATCTATTCTTGTTTGGTTTTTCTTGGGTTATAGTTTAAACAAGGGATTGTAAATCTTCTATTACCTCATAGTTTGAACACCACAATAAAAATATAAATGCATATGGTAGATTTTTTAAAAGAACTTTAGATTTGAGGATACTTTTGAGATAAGGTATTGTTATTTACCTTATTCACATGTTGCAGACAGTTTTTCTCGTACTGATTTCTGCCATTTCTATAACGTTTCAGCTGTTGCATTCCCTGCATTCAGCCACTTTTTGCCGTAGTTGAATTATTCAGACTAAAGTTAATGCTAGCTAGAAATTGCAGGTTCAATCCCAGGTGAGGGAATAAAAATCTAGAAAGACATGAAATACAGAATGAGAGCAATCTACTCCCCTAAGAGATTAAATAAAGCGGCCAGTTCGAAATCCTCAGAAGATTACCGGCTACATTTAATAAGCACATGAAAAAAGTTGGAATATACAATGGCCGAAATTTTCATGGAAATATCAGTAATCCAGATGAAGAAAAATAAAGTCCAAAGTGAGAATTATGTTAATAAGTCGTGAATATATGAGACCAAACATATAGCTTTAACTAAGTTTTTTTTCTAAAAATGCTTACTTAGAAAATTCTTTTTTAAATCATAGAAAAAAATTTTTTAATCTATTTTCCCTTCTTGAAAAAACATCAAGATGGAAGGATTCACTTAATTCCTATACATGCCAAAACTTTTTTATCCAACAAAGAAACAAAAAAAGCTTCAATTTTTTTTTCATTATTATTTTTTGTCTGCCGGTTAATTCGTCAAGTAAAAAACAAAAAGCAGATACATTTTTTTTTTTAAGAATAAGACAAGATTCCAAGTTCGCTCCAACAAATTCTTGCACAAAATTACTCTGCTTTTGTGTATGAAAGTGTTTATTACTTATTGTCATTGAAACCACACTTGTTCCTTTGATGCTTGTAGTTATGCGTGGATAATGCATTTCACAGATAGTTGTACGGTTAATAATAGAATGGTAGAAAGATGATGGTTGTTAAAAGTGTTCCTTTGAATCTATGGATGACTTAAGAACGCCTTGTGGGCAGGCATTTGCTTGTGGCTAATGAGAAAACAACCGGTTGACAACAGACAAGAAAGAAGTGCTTAAAATAAAATTGATGTTATGCAAGTGAAATTAGGGGAACACAATGGACCCCTCCTCTTACGCTTGCTTCCTCAATATAAAAATACGAAGTTGAACTTATTGAACTTATGAGAGTTGTGAATAATAACAGCTGAAAATTTAACATCAAAGTTTCAAGAAGCAGAGAAATTAAAAAGAAAAGTGGACAAAGATGAAAAGCCGGAAAAGATAAAGAAAGGGTACTTTTTCAAATAATGTTTGTCTTAGTACAGAAAAAGACTAACATCAGAGTAATTTGTTTATCTGCCTTTCGTTGCTGCAAAGTTAGACACAAGGTCAGTTTATAGTAGGGAATTCGGCTACTCTAAAATGGGGGCATACTAGAGAGGTGCAATAAACCAGATATATTCTGAAACTGCATCACCAGGAGTATTTTATTTTTTTTTACTTTTGTTCAGTCAAAACTAGGCATATTAACACTGAAGCATAATGGGCTGCTGTGATATAGGCCAGATTTATGGAGGGAGGTCGTCAACTTGGGTGGGAGTTAGGCAGTAAGATGTTTGTTCACATTACATTTAAATTTTTGTTTGTTAATACAATCAGGGAAAGGGAGTAGGGAGGGAATTCCAAAAGAAAGTGGTCCGAGGAAATAAACTCATAGAGTAGAACATATTTTGGCATCTAGAAGCCTCTACAGTTAAGGGGTGTGATTTTGCTGCTAGTCGGGTGGGTTGGGGGTATTTATGTTGAGGGGTACCAGTGAAGTAAGTTCATCGGAGCACATTCCATGGAATTACTGGCAAAAAAAAGC
>OY744523.1:148715681-148843181 GCA_963556195.1 Sepiola atlantica
CAGTTGTCCTGGACCGCTCTCTCATCATGGAAAGTGTCCTGGACCGCTCTCCCATCTTTGAGTACAGAGAAAGCTAAAGGGAAATAACTCATTATGGTTTAGGAATTATTATACTTCGATTAATAATTTTAAGGTGATCCTAATACTGTTGGAAATATGCTTAGGTGCAAAAAAGATAATAAATTTATTAAGTTGGATTTCGTTTTAACCATTTGATTGTTTCATCTTTTCCTTCATGGTGACACTATTTCCAAGTGTTTTGTTTTTCTCTGCTGCAATATTTCCACCAATACTTGTGTTAAAAATAAGAACTGGGTAGAAAATAGTTTACACAATATTGTGGCTATTTATAGTTATCAAAGGCACACAACTCTTGATCAAGTGAAATAATCAACATCATCTACCCAAACTTAAACAAATTCAAGTTCCTGTGCTGTAGAAGAGTGCTGTCCCCTGGATGTGGCTCTCTTGTGGTGAAGTGCTGTCGGCATATGTACACCCTCATCAACACTCTAAATGATCTTCCTGCAGCCTCTTCACCATTGGCCTCTACTGGTAGAGAATGCCAGAGTGTCATCAGACAACCAAATTCATGCAAATTGTTCATACATAATGTAAAAGCTACATTACATTATTTTAAACTAAATACTTTTATTATAATTGCTACATATTTTTCACTATTTTTTTAAAATTCATTTTAGCTTCAGTAAACTCTCAGAAATCAAGGGACCCCTTCCTGGGGCTAACACTTAATTTCTTTGAGATACATAGATATCTGAATGTTCACTTAAGATTCTCCTCATCTCTCAGAGCAGTGGAGAATATAATTTCCCTTCTCTCCAATCGACCATCTAACTAAGTTATAGTTTATCTTTCCTGTGGTCTTTCCTCGCTGATACTTGAGGTAACATCACTCTGAGAAGTTGCATCTTTCCTCATATGAGCCAGTGGGTAGCCGAGGTGAAATTATTTGGACTTTGAATACTATGTTATTTTGAATATTTGGTTAGAGTGTACTTGTAGGGTGAAGTATCCTCATGTCAGGCTATCCTGACAAACCCCTGTCGAGAGATGAAGATACTTGAAAATGGTGTCTAGTAGGAACATTCAAACGAAGCGATATTTTCTCCCTCCAGCTATGAATTCAATAGTAGAGAGATCTAGACACTCAAATTTTAATTGTGCAACTAGTTTAGGAGAAGGAAAACTCCAAACTAACACCAGTATTTCTTTGTTCATTCTGACATTGTTTTTAGTCGCCCTGGACTTCTTGCCACTGAACTCTAGCAATGCCCATTCAGGAGAGGTACGACTGGAAATTGCGCAACCTTTATTTCACTTTAAGCTCCTTGCACAGGCACCCTTATAGTGGGTAGCCATTGTTTCTCAAGACTAAGGCCTCTCCAAGCTGTACTGATGATGACTCAGAGAGGAAGAGAAAAGGAACCCACGCACATGCGCACAGACACCAAACTTTTAATAAGATTGAAACCACATTGTTTCAAAACTACAATATTTTTTTCAAAACAATATCTGAAGAAAGGCAAACATGCTCAACACATGTATTATAAAAATTTAAACACTAAGATTAAAACAAAAAATGTTAGATATTAAATAATAAAAAATTTTTTAAAAATTACTAAATGTTGGTAGCTCCACTTGTTTTAATATACACTTTTCTCTCATTGGAACCACACTACACACTACTCTCTCTCTCTCATATATATATATACATATATATATATATATATATATATATATATATATATAAAAATTCTGTATTTTTGGAGAAATATGAACAGAGTGCTCAATTTTCTTTTTAATGCATTAATAAGTCACCACTTAGCCAGGCCCATAGACCACTCAAAGATAATGGTTCATAAGTTTGTCAGGAGGACAGCGAAACAACAATGTGAGGATTGATAAGAATGGTTTAGACTGGTCAGATCCAAAGCCTTTGACAAGGTATGGCAAATGGGCTTCTCTTAAAAATTCACTTGTAACGTATTACTAGACGAATATTTAATATAATTAGATCCTTCCTAACCAAAAGAAAGATCCAGGTTGTCCTCGATGGCCGTTCATCCGAGCAATATAACATAAATGCTGGTGTGTCCCAGGGATCCATCCTTGGACCTCTACTATTCCTGATTTCCATAAACGACCTCTCTGATAACATTGAGTCTGAGATGAGTATATTTGCTGATGAGACAACACTCTACTGTCGTCATGTGGGCAAAACGGACGTACACATATCCGAGGTAATGGCTGAATCCTTAGAAAGTGACGTCTAGTCTATAGTGTAATAGGGACAAGTACTTCAATGGATTGTGCTCCAATGAACTTGCTGCCCTGGTGCCCCCTAAACGTAAATACATGAAACCAACCCGACAATCAGCTAAGTCCCATCCATTAATTGTGGAGATCCCCAGATGTCAGATAACCTCCTATTCCAATATCTTCTTTCCTCGTACTGCCGGCCTCTGGAACTTCCTCCCTGCCCCCTGTTTCGCCGACTGTACCGACATGCAGAAATTTAAAACTAATGTAAATATACGAATTAGTGTTTTATATAATATGATAATTGAACACCTTAGGATCACATTTGAATGTGCTAAAACATTTTGTACTATATTATTATACTAAATGCGAGTAGATCAGCGTTTGTTTCCCTAATGCTTTTTTCTATATACTTTAATAATGCAACATACATGCTAAAATATCTTAGTTCTGGGATTGTGTTATTCTGTTTTAATTAGCCATAATTTATAATTAACTGAACAAATCACCAATATCTCTCTTAACAATCCATATACTTTTCCTGCCCCTCGCTCATTATGTTGAATCAACCACTTTCTAATATTTTTAATGTCTCTGAGTATTTAGAGAAAGAATAACTATTTTATCAGCATCTAATTAACATGTGGATGTACTTAACACAAACACGCATGTAAATTATATGGAAAAATAATAACTCTTTACCTATAAAAGAATAAATAATAATAATACTTCTATATAATAATAATAATAATAATAATAATAATAATAATAATAAAGTAAAGAAACATCATACTCAGTTATGCAAGAAGACCGTCTTAAATTTTCACTTTTTTTTTCATTTTTACTCCGTTTACTCTCAGAAATCAAGGAGCCCCTTTTTTCAGGGGCTAACACCTGGTCTCTTTATGAGATCCATAGATATCCGAATGTTCATTTAAAGTCCTCCTCTACTTATCAAACATTGAGTGAGTAAAGCAGTAAAGAATATTAATTTTTCTCTCCTCAATTGAACCGCTTAACAATGTTATAGTTTATCTTTCTTGTGGTTTCAACAAATACAAGGACAAGAATTCATCCAGTCTGGTGGAATATCCAGCTTAGTGCTATTACTTGAGATAGCATCACTTGAAGAAGGTTCACCATTCCTCGTATGGTAACGTGTGTAGCCTTGCTGAGGGGATCTTATTTAGGCTTCGAATACTTAGAAGACATGTCACAGTTTATGAATTTTCAGATGAAATCAATGTAGAATAAATCGTGGTAGTAGTTATGACCTAACTGGTCACGGGTACGTCTAGCATATAAATAATAAATAATTAAAATGGGTTTATGTCATAATTGAAAGTGTTAAAACCCCGTTCAATTATTAATTATTGTTATAAAGCTCTATCTGAAAAAAATATTGAGCCCTTTGTGTATACCAGATCTATTGTCTTGATTCGACGGTTTCAATTTTGAAAATTAAAGTAATATTATTATTATTGTTTTAATAATTGTATGATTTACCATACAAATGTGTTAACTCATTATACATGGCTTTGATCTATTTTACTTTCATTGAAAAAGAAACTACCATAACAACAATACGTAAAAATACATAAACCATAACAGTTTTTGTTTTGGCTATAAATTAATAAACAGCCTTTTACATTTCTTTTTTAATTAGTAAAACATTATCAATGTTATTCGGCAATATTTATTTTGGGGGATAAAGGAAGTGTTTCGATTTTTTACATAGCCATAAAATACTGTCATGGCCGTCCACACAGACTGGCGATTTTTTTAA
This sequence comes from Sepiola atlantica, assembly GCA_963556195.1. Taxonomy (NCBI): domain Eukaryota; kingdom Metazoa; phylum Mollusca; class Cephalopoda; order Sepiida; family Sepiolidae; genus Sepiola; species Sepiola atlantica. The sequence goes on from OY744523.1 coordinate 148,719,748, forward strand.
AACAAAAACTTCCTTTCTCTGGCAGCGAACAATAAGCAAATTGGATCAAATTTTAGCTTTAATAGTTATGCGCTTTGTTTTATCTTCACAATAATTAATACTTACTTCTAAATTAACTGTGTGCTTTTTTGATGCACTTTTTTTCACAAAAACAATTTTGAAACAAGTGTCAAGAATTATGGTACAATTCAAAAGGTAGATAAAGAGAAAAATAGGGCAAGAGAGTAGGAAGATAGAGGGGAGAGACTAGGTAGGAGGAGAGAGAGAGAAGGGGAGAGAGACAGAGAAGGGGAGAGAGACAGAAGGGGGAGAGAGACAGAGAAGGGGAGAGAGACAGAGAAGGGGAGAGAGACAGAGAAGGGGAGAGAGACAGAGAAGGGGAGAGAGACAGAGAAGGGGAGAGAGACAGAGAAGGGGAGAGAGACAGAGAAGGGGAGAGAGACAGAGAAGGGGAGAGAGACAGAAGGGGGAGAGTGTCTATTATGACATTACAATGCATTCTGAAATGCTTTGAATTTGTTAAAATTGGGCATATCGAAAGTGGGTGTTTTTCTATTTATTCTGTTACAATTGTAAACTTTTTGTTAATATTGTGAAATGTTGTGGTAAAAGTACAAGTAAGTTGTGAAATGAGTAAAAGAAAGAATTTTATAAGCTAACTGTACCTACCCGGCATTGCCTGGGAGTAAAAGGAAAATATCAATCACTTGTTTAAGAAGAAACAGAAAATTATTTTGGTGTATTAATTCCGTAACCGAATTATTTTGTGAAATAGGAATTTTTTTATTTTCATTTTAGTACTTGAAGCTAATCGATTAAGAGTAAAGAACAAATAATAATGTGTAAGTAACGTGAAGACGAGAAACACAAACACACACAAAATGCATGAAGTCGTATAATTCAATTAATACATATATTTATTTTTTTAAGTAATCATGCGAGAGAACTCAGTATGCAGACATTCCCTTTAATCTGTTTTAGTGAGCAAGGGAAAATGTCTCCATGCTAACACTTTTCTTAGCTGGAATAAGCATTTTCAGACCAAAAAACTGAAGCAAAATAAAATATATCCTTGCCAATAACATAGACGGAACAAAGTGTCGTATATGTTCTTATGCTATTTTTGGAAGGTGAAGTAGAAGTTCTTTGTGACTGAGGCAATTTTTTTTTCCCAATCTTGACTGCCCCATTTTAGGAGCTTGGTTTGCCCACATTAACAATCGACCTTGTGTCTAACTTTGCCCTCGTGGTGAGGCAAGAATATAGGAACATAGAAGGAAAAACGAAAATATAAGCTAGTCCAAATCATGTATTGATATATGTCAGACGGATTGCTATTTGGGCACGACTCTGAAAATCTGACAAGATAACTTAACATGTTAGATAATATTTTATAAATAGTTACACAATTTATGCCAATACAATTTTTAATATAACTTACTAAAAAATAAATGTACTTTTTAAATAATATCTATCTGATTTACCTTCACAATCGGTTTAGAGTGCTAAATGTATCTGCTAATGTCAATGCACTGTAATATCAATGTTGTAGTGTATGTTTAATTTTTTAAAAACTATTTCATCATTCTGTTGACCATTTCGGTATTTAATTTAATATACTTTGTACTATGGGGAAATAATTTAGAATAAGGTATATTTTTAGCCACTTTATCACTACTCCATCTATCAGATGGCTCATCTAATCTGGGATGGAGGTCGGTAAGGAGTCCGAATTAATGTAAATTCGGCTATTTTCATTGAGCAAAATTATTATTGTTAATGAATTTCGACTTAAGAATATTGTAGCGACAAACCATTGATAAAATTATCAATATGTGGTCGCTACAATATTTTTAAGGATAATAATGCCACTTCTACCTAAAAAAAACTGACAAAAATATGATTGAAGGTGAACTAAAAGTTACCTACATTATCTGGCCAATAAGAACATTTTTAATGAGTGCTTAACTCTTTGTCTAAACAAAAGATCATTGGGTTAAATAGTACAGAAGATAAAAATGTCTACAAGCAAAGAAATGTATCTTTTTTCCTATCAATGCATGAATATCTTTTCCAATTTATTCCTTTTCGAATCTTTATTAATGAGTTATTTTCGACCATTTCTATCCTGTTCTGAACTGATAACTTCTTACGAATAGCCTCAGTCGATTTCATTAATTAGTAATCGGTTAGTTTTCTTTTCCGACGCAAAGGCCTGTATTATGAATAGACTTAGATAGTTTTATATTTGTAGCAAGATTAAGAGTGGGTTAAGTAGGTTACATAAAGGTAAACTTTCCACTTCGAAGTTAAGGTTCAGAAATTAAGCTAATGCGTCAAGGAAGTGACGTAAGAAAGGAAGGGTGTGGCAGATATTAAGTTAGCAAGAGCCTCTTGGGTGCTTGGTTTGCAAAGGAAGCAGACATGTTTTTTGGAGGCTTTCTTCCCTCCCTCTGGAAGTGATGAGAGAAAAAGAAGACTAATACTGCGCAATGCTCTAGAGGAACTTGCTGTGTACTGTTAAAAAAACAAAACAGTGTGAAAACTCACAGTGATAATGTTTTTTTTTTCATTTTTTATGACTAGAGAGACAACTTTTCCGCTGCCACAAACAACTATCACATCTCATGAGAGAGACTCAAAACTCTACAGTTACAGAAAAGCATGGAGACAACGGATGACATGAGACACACCAGTCATTTATTTTGATCTGAAGATGCAACTGCTATGTCACATTTTGTGGTAGTGTATAATTTGGAAAAAAGGCTTAGACCTTAGTTTAAATTTATCACACTACACAATGTAAATACAAAAAGAAATAACAATATTAGTTTGTTTTTTTAAAGAATTTTTTTTTTTTGTTTTTTTTTTACAATTTTTTTTTTAAACACTATATTACTTTTGTTTTTTTGTGAAACGTTCGTTTATATTTAGTTTTCTTTTCCTTTTTTGTAAGGTTCTTTTTTGCGAATCGAACAGCAAGTTACTGAAAATGATTGTTAGCCCTGTTCTCCTTTCTTCCTAAAAGTTTTCTTTATTATATACACAGCATGCATATGCAGTTGCCGATAATATAGCAAATCTTAAAATTGTAATAACACTACTCCTACGGAGAGAATTAAGCTAAAATGTATTTAATTATAAAACTATCACAATTATTATTTTACTGCTTCTAAAGTATTTTAATTGAATTTTACTCATCTATATAAAATTCTCGGACAAGTTAACGTTTATCTATAACAATTAGTGTTCAAACGTAACATTTTAAATTAACTATCTTAAAACAGGTTAAATTTATTTTTAAATTTATTTAGTACATGCAATGACCAGACGATACCGTAAGTCAGGGGCGGGCAACCTTTTAAGAGTGAGGACCAGATGAGACTTTTGGAAGGAGATCGCGGGCCGGAGTGAAAAAGGAAATCTTAGAATTACTATATTTTGTTTACATGAATAAATTGTACAAAAATTGCATTGAACACTCTACAAATCTGATATTTTTTCTCAAGAGACTTCTGTATGTGATGTTAGAAAAGGTGCCGACGAAAAGCCATTATGGAATCATAAAAAATAATGAACGGGGAAGTAGCAAGTTGATCCAGCAGTCGTTTTGACACACCTCACATAAGTTCTGTTTTATGCCCTTTCCTCGTCTCTCTTTCCTCTTTGCCTCTCTCTCTCTCTTTCTATTTTTATCTCAGGTCAAGGATTTGAAATTAATAGTTAAAGAAAAATGAAATATACATGCGTCATCAGTCGCTGATATTTATACATTGTCATCCCACTGTAAATCTTAATTGAAACCTACTTTTACGTCTATGTCTCAAAATAATATGAGTTTTACTGGGGCCAGCTTGCAATAATAAAGCATAACAGGGTGGCGAGCCTGACGCTAAGCCTTCGCAGGCCGGAGGTTGCCCGCCCCTGCCGTGAGTAATTCAATTAAATTTCACAAGTGCATCAAGCCAAGATATATATATATATATATACATATATATACACATATATATATATACATATATATGTATGGTTAGTGGGAGAGTATTCCAGCAGAGTGCTTAATTATTAAAAAAAATAAAAAATTAAAAAATAAGATCGTAATATTTATTTAGTAATGTATTACAGAACATCAGGACACCATTGGTACCTTCAATTTCAAATCACAACAAAGGGGGGCTACAATTGGTCGCCTTTAAAAGGATGTCTTCAGCCTCGGCTTATGTCTGCTTCCCCGTAAAATGGCGGATCGCACGTTATGTGACTTTTTGACGATATTTAAATCTTCTGCTTTATTTTCATTTTCATTATTTTTACTAATTCGGCATTTACACTCGCAAATTTAGCAGATATTTACGTAGTGAGCAACTAAAAATAGTTATTTTCTTTTATCTGTGAATTTAAATCGAGGTTATGCTGACCTCCGATTGCTTTCTCTTCAGCTCCAGCATCGGAAAATTGAAAATTAAAATCAAAAAACTAAAAATTACTCTTCCCCCCCCCCCTTCGTCGAAAACGGAATAAAACGAATTGGGAATTAATAATTGGTGTCAATAGCCTACGATTAATCATGGAAAAGACACCCGCAATAAATAAACAAAAAATCAGTCAGGCTTATTTTTATGTTTAAAATTAATTGTACGGTGTATGAGGATAACTCTTCAATTACCGGATTAAAAAAAAATTAAAATTTAAAAAAAATTAAATTCACAGATCAAAGAAAAAAAATCTTTTCACTTGTTCACTACATAAATATCGGCAGAATTTTTAAAATTAATAAAAATGAAAATAAAATAGAGGATCAAAATATCGTCAAAATGTCACACGACACATGAGCTGCCATTTTCCGTGGAGGCAGACTTAAACAGAGGCTGAAGAGAATCCAGAAAAAGCGACCAATTATAGGTTCTCTTTGTTTTAATTTTAAACTAACGGTACCGATGTTGTTCTGATCTTCTGTAATATATGTGTATATATATATATATATATATTCCGTGCCATATCTATTTCAGAATTCAAAGAAAAAAACCTTTAAAATATCTGAGACTAAAATTTAAACAAACCGATATTTCATGATTGAATTCTATTTCTAAGAGTGTAAATATTTTCTTAAAAGAAAGCAAGAGAAAAGGGCAAGGATAGGGAAGGGGCATCAATGAGCAAAACAAAAATAAAAGTAGTAATACTTATAAGGTGTACTAAAAAAATGAAATAATAAAGCAAACAAATAAGAGAGTCACTCTAGTTTAACATACGTGTGGGTATGTAAATACTTCAGGGAGCTGACCCTCCCCCCCCCCCTACTCCTGTCTTACCTAGTTTCAGGTCACTCTTGACCTGGAGATTCTTAAAATGACAGGCTGAGGTCTTACTTCTCGGGGAGGAGGGGGCATATTTAACCTTTGTTCGAGAGTGATGGTATCAGAATAAAAACACCAGTTTCTGGTTAGCCACTTAACCAGTTATAGGGTAGACTTTTTGTTTTTCAGCCAGCCTGGTAACCTCTTCCCTCCCTATTGGGCTCTTGAAGGGCTTATTTTTAGCTAGCCTGTTTGGAGTTCAGGGGATTGAATGCTAGTGGTTTGATCTCTTTCAGGCTTGGTTTGTTTTGTGGTGATTCTACCTTTCTCTCCCTTTGTATTATTATGCCGGCTACAAATCAACACAACAAACAACTTACTATTTCTGATAGTAATATCAAAGGTTTTAGGTCAAACTTTCCTGATATTCAGTCCTTTCTCTTGGGCAAATCTTCTCACATCCTTGCACTTTGTGAGACTAATCTGGATGCTTCTATTAATAGCAACGATCTACATCTGGATGGTAATTTACCTCTTGTACGCTTAGACTCTTCCACACATTTGCATGGTCTTACTGTTTTTCTTCGCAAGGATCTCCCCATTGCACATATCCCCAGCCTTGAATCTCATGGGTGTCATTTTATCTGTCTGAGGTTGTCTTTGTTGCACTCCACTTTCTATTTGTTCTTTTTGTACCGTTCCCATTCTAACAATGACTTCAATGTTCACCATTCTGACTGGCTCCCTCATTCTAACCGCACAGATCTAGCTGGTGTTCTTCAGGACTCTATTCTAGGCCCAACACTGTTTCTTCTCTATATAAATGATCTTCCAGAGAATATTATTCAGAAAATTAACATCAATGCTGATGATAGTACTCTCTATTCTGGCGTTGCTTTTCGCCCATTTCCTTTGTATCAGTTTAAATGTGCAGCTGATCTAGAAGTTGACTTGGGTTCAGTTGTGGATTGGGGTACGAAATGGCTTGTTTCGTTTAATTATGCTAAGACTCAGCTTGTATCTTTCAATCGTAGGTGTATCCCTTTTTCTTTCCTGAGATTCTCATGAATGTCTCTACTACTCTTTCTACTTCTCGTAAAGTCGGTTCTCTCTATCGCTCCAAACACTTTCTCACACCGGAGACTATTCTTTATCTCTACAAATCCACAATCAGACCATGTATGGAGTACTGTTGTCATATTTGGGCTGATGAATCTCTGTTCCATTTAAGGGTTTTTGATAAAGTGCAGAAACGTATCTGCAATTTGATTGTCCATACCCTTTCTTCTTCTCTGCACCCTCTTTCTCACAGACGTGATGTTGCTAGTCTCGGTCTTTTCTATAAGTACTATTATGGCATGTGTTCTTCACAATTGTGATCTATTCTCTGCTTCTTTTGTTCCAGCTCGTTTGACTAGTTGGTCTAGTGGTCTATCAATTCGCTGTTTTGATACCTCATTGTAATACAGCTACCTATTCCGGTAGCTTATTTCCAAGACCTGCAAGCTTGTCAAACTCTTTCCTGCTGACTGTTTTCCTTCTACCTATAACCGTAGCTTTTCAAGACTAAGGCCAATAGGCATCTTCTGTTTTTGCGATAAAGATATTTCGTTCTTGTTATCTACTTACATCAAGTGACTTCATGCCTTGTCTGGAGCGATTTCCATGAAGAAAAAAGAAAATAAAACTCCCGGGCAATGCCGAGTAGACACAGTATTTATATCTACAAATTGCTTACAAAATCGCTAAATTTTCATTTATACCTTATTTCAAACTATTATTTTTGTTACATGTTTTCACATGGATTTTCGACTATAATTTAAAATTTATTTCTTAATTTTTATTTTATATGGAATTTTTAAAATTTTTTATAGAGTATGTTTTGTTGTTTCAAAAGTTCTGCACAGAAATTAATAGTTAGAAAATAGTCTTTAAGTCACAACAATGTATATAATAATATGCTATGGTACTTCATGTTCGTATGTACGTTATCACCCTCCACCCCTTTATTAAAAGATGGGATCACCGAAAATGTAAAGAAGAAAATTTTAAAAAATTAATCTGATGTTTCCATTGTGTTGAACATGAAACTAACCAAAATACACTTTCTTGCCCTTCAGACTAGGATCAAAATGTAGTATCTGTTCTGTCCAAAGACGGTACAATAGTTTTATGGGGTCTACATTCACACTAGACGTCCATAGAACAGGAAATATGTCACAAACTCTTACAAGTGTGTTGGAGATAGACCCGCATAACTGGACTATTTATAGACATATGTTTCGATTTGAACAAAGGTTGTACAATAATATCGTGGGGTCTTTGTTCGGGCTGGACGTCCATAGAATGGAAATATTTTAAAGTACAGCAGCAGTAATATACAACAGGTGAAAGATACAACTGTTGAATTTACATGGGTTGTACTAGTTAACCATTAGTATTAAAGAAAAAAATGACTCGTGTTCAGTGAACAATAAATTAATTTTCTTCAAAATACAAAGTGAATACAAAATTAATTACTAAAACTTAAATTTGTAAATAAAAATTATTAAAAAAGTAAAATTGTTTTGTATTATTTGGATTATTCAGATGATTATTCTCATCTTGGGTGTAATTTTCACAACGTTTTGCCCGATTTAACCTTCAACCTTCTTCATGTCCATCTTTTTGAACTCTGGAACCTATATTGAATTTAGAACTGAACCCTTTAATTAATCCATAGTGGTAGATTATTCTCGGTCCGTCAGCCATGATCATGTAGAAATGTTAATTATTATATTATTCTTAGTTATTATTCCCTGTAGTAAGGATTTGAAATTCAATTTTTTAGAAGATTGTCACTTAGAAATGATTGTTAATCAGCACCTTTAACCATTGCACCGTGACACATTGTGAAAATAACAAACAAGATGATAATTGTAGTTCGAATAATCCAAATTATCAATCCTCATCTAAAGAAAATCTCAACATTATTTTGTTAAGTTTCTACTTTTTATTTCTTTATCGCAAATATAACTTTCAATTCGTTATCTTAACTAAATCTTTGAAACAGTTAACAGTTTGATTTTGTCATGAAGTTATACTAAGATACAAATACATATTTTTAGTATCCAAGCTGCAGTTTATGAAGATTTTATAAAGTTTTAAAACAGAAGGATCAGATTATTGACGTGAAAGGGTGCGTAGAAATATTTCCACAAATATTTGCTGCAAAATATATTTTTGATGAATAAATAAGGAGGAAACATTTCGATTGAAATCTGATAATTTATTGAGAATATCAACGCACAATCAACAAAAACAGCTTTGACTGTCGTAAACAACAGCTGATGATTATAAAAAGAAACACACATAGCACTGAAAGTTCTGGCTCATCTTTGACCATTATTCTTGCCACTGTCTCACTTCTATGCCATCCATCCATTCTGGTTGAATATCATTCACACAACTAATCGTGACAGGGGCTTGAGGAGCCATACATCAGTTGGTTGGTTTTACAGCATGTCAGCCATCGTTGGATCATTTTATGTTTTATATACGATTAGTTTGTAGATTAATGTTCTTTGTAGACAAATAGTCTGTAAATGATAGTTTCTTTCGAACTTGCTTCAAGTCAACCTTTGTTTTATGCCTACCGATAACTAATGAAATAACTATCTTTTATATGGAAGAGGAAGTGTTTCATTAGCATAAAAAGAATTGTTACCGGAATTATGTGTTTTAAAGGAAGACAGTTGACTAACCACAATAATAATCTACAAATCAGTCATGGAAAGTCTAAGCGTGTCACATAAGGTTCCTGTTCATGAATGGAGACATAGTAAATTATTGTACCCCCTGTTGTGATGTACGAATAACATTAAGAATTGACTATGCTAATTAATATTTCTTTTTAAATGTAAATCTTCATCTGAAGTCGGAAATGGTTAAGAAAATGTTTTAATTTTTTTTCATCAATTTCTTAAGCGGCCAGTGCTGGGTAGGTTATAAACGGAAAATGCCCTAACTCAATCAGGATCTTCAAGCATATTTTGAATTTTCTAGAATAATGATTCATCAGAAAAAAGACCAGAAAAGCATCCACCCCTTAAAAAAAATCACAAAGAAACTTACTTTAATAAACATTCCTTTAGATCGATTTTTTTCCAGAAACAATATCTAATATTGTGTTTTGAGGAGCATGAAAGCTGGTATAATGTTGCGATTTATGGGGCGAGTTGTAACTTTAAGTACATGTAAGTTTGGAAAAAGTCAACAGAGCATGGCGACTTGCATTCTTCTGGAGAAACTGAGAAAAAGCCATTCACCAAATGCTGTTAAATGTTTCAAAACTCAGATTTGCATACGGCCTATCACAGATATTGAGCACTACTCTTATAAATATAGCACCTCCCTAGTACAAATATAGTCATTAATATGGCTACTTCTTTCTCTCTCATATATATATATATATATATATAGCTACACACACATTTGTATGTGTGTGTATATATATATATTATATACGTGCGTGTATGAATAAGTATGTGCTATGCATTTACCGAGATTAAAGCCAAATAGCACTTCAGTATATATCTTCACAAGTAAAAGTGTGTGTAAGCATGCATATATTTAGGTATAGATAAATGTGTGTATAAGGAGAGGGAACAAAAACAATGACTTAGCATCCATCTTCTAAACTATAATGAAAGTATGAATGTATGCAATATATATACATATATACATTATATGTACACACGCACACACACACACATATATATATATACACACTACATGTACACACGCACACACACACATATATATATATATATATATATATATATATATATATCAGGGTTCTCCGTGTCTGTGATGTGTGTGTCTATTTATATGTGTTTGGTTTTTGTATGCTAAGTATGCATAATGCGTTAAAAGCAAAACAATCGTTCTGCCTTCATCTTCACAAAGAAAAGACTCTCTATGATTTTCTCATCAAAAAGTGTGCCAAGCGGAGCAACAAAAAGAAAAAAAAACAACTCATCATCAGGTGTGACCGGCCCGAGACTGGCACAGGGCCAAATACACCAGGTTAGTTAAGCTTTCTTAGAGACAAGACGCAATCTGCGAGAAAATAGTGTAGGAAAAATAAAAAGAAAGGCAAAGTTTATTTACTTATTTTAACAAAGGATTCATCACTGAAATTGTAATTTTCATCTGCAGGAAGCAGGATTATGAAAACTTGCACCCTTTTCTTTGCCAATTTTTTCCTAGTTTCGAAAGTTCGGAAAAAAACTGAAGCGGATTACACTTTTTTAGTGTAAAGAACACGTTACAAGAATAAAAAGATAGATATTTCTAGTCTGAATCAAATATGGATTAAAGTCTAACATGGAAAATCAAAAAAATGAATTTATATATTATATAACTCACACACTTATTAAACATTGTCTTTACTGAGTTAAAGTGCTTCATTAAAAAAAGGCCCAAGATTTTCATAAAACCTTGTTTGATTTGGATTCTCAATGTTGCCTTGCATTCTTTATTTAATGAATCGCCTTCACTTTGAGACTCACTTCCACAAGAAACGCTTGACCTGAACTTTGATCTTACGTGACTTTTCCTCTATGCCAAATTTTCTTGAAATCCATTCTATAGATTCTGGGGAGAAAGACAGACACTTTATTTTATTTATTTAAATTCTTTTTCTAAAAAAACATTGTTTAAATATTGCTAATTAATAAATAAAAATTATTTTAAAGATCAGTATAGACGATTTTATTTCAACGTTAGAATTTAATTAGAGTAACGGCAAAATTATATTCATTTGATGAAATTCTTATAAACTCATTCTGTTTACAGAAAGATTGTCAACAGGAAATAAAAATCACCTCCAAAACATCAAATAGAAACGTGACAGAACATAACATTTTTAAAGTTGTGTAGCCATCAGCATAAACAGAACTATTGCATAGATGTTGTCCAACTTTTGAATTCAAAATCTACTGTTTAATAATAAAACCGCTGCATTACGCATCGGATATAGAATGTACTGCTTGCTTTGGCCAATCATTCATTGTGTTGTGCATGTTATATAGTCAGATTTACATTGATACATGAAACACTAAATTAATTAACTTTTTTTAAGGGCAAGAATGTTGCCTTTCTGAAAATATGGTGTTGTATTTTGGGTTGGCCTTGAATCCACCACGACAGATGACGGAGATTAGAAGCTGCTAGAAGTTCAACGTTCAAAAGTGGCATGCATGAGAACATGTAGGTTAAAGATCCAAAACAGAAGGGAACGAACCATATGACAGAAATGCATGCTGGGAAATTTTAAAATGAGTTTTGTGAATAATTCGTTTGGGAGCAGAATGAGAATCATTAAATGTAGGGCTAAAAATCACCAGTTCTTTTTCTGGCTGTCTGTCTCTTTCTCTGCTCGAATCATGCCTCCAAATATGAATAAAGAACAACATATATCGGTTTGTGTTAATTATTTGTAATTATTGACGATCTGGTCATAGACAGTCCCATAAAGAATCACCCATCAGACGTGTACCATCCAGAAAAGCAGAAAGAATGATTCTCTAAAAGAAGTTTTGATCTCTTCAAATCTTCATGTCTAGTATTCACCTCCCTTCCACCGCAGAAAAATGTGAAGCAAGGTCGAAAAGTGGGGATTGAAAAGGCAGCGCCCAAACAGAAGAGCATTCTGGCCTACAAAAACTGCCCGGGCAGCCCCAGTGGTATTCGCGGTATCAATAAACTAACCCCTTCTCAAAGAGAGATGGTAAAGCCTGAGAGTGTGAACCTCCTAGAACTGCACAGAACTATACTTTAGCCCAACAGAAAAAAAGCCACGTAATGGCCTCGACTGTCGGGCTGACTTTTGAGGACGTAGCCTTGACTTGGTATGAAAAACGTCACCATCAGTAAACTCCGAAGAAGCTATAATAGTAAAGCTCAATCCCTAAACATAAACTTACAGGAATAAAACACTGTATCATGGCATTAAAAAGTTGATTAGAAAACCGAACAATCAATTTAAGATATTTTCACTAATAAACATTTTAAATCTTTTTGACACAACCTAACAAAACATCTTTCGTTTTTTGAAACGAATAGATTTAATAAATTGAAATTTGCCAGACAAATTGGTAATGTTTTGTGAATCTACATGTTTAGCAAATTAAATTTCTCATAGGACTCGACATCATATTCGGTTTAACCTCTGTTTTATATGCTCGTATTTGTTATAAGAAATACACAAAATATTTACGAGAACAAAAAGACATTTTTTCAGTAAATGCTCAATGAATTGGCCTCTACAATCATGCCTGCTAACAATAAATGTGCCCAATAGGAAGTTCTGTAAAGAAGGTTCAGATATTCAAAGGAAAAAAAAGTAAATAAAATCCAGAAATCTAACATCAAAAGTCGATGATGTAAATCAATAAAGAAATGGGGTCAGAACTCCCATATTCTTATCAGAATAAGCAAACTTACTCTCACGAACTAAAAAGGCACAGTCAATTGTTAAAAAAAGTAACGGCTTAGATCGAGAAGACAGTCACAGAGGATAACAAAATTACCATAATTTGAGTTTTACTGAACGCGGTGAGCATCTAGGATTTATTCCTTTTTCTTTGATAGATTGCTATTTTTGTTTTTTAGGAAAAAGATTTCCTTTTCTTCCACTACCCCTAATCCCCCCCCCCCCACAAAAAACTTGTTAGTGTTCTGTTTTGTCTTAACTAAACATTGACATTAACCATTCCAGTGAAGTGCCAATAAGTTGCTGACAATATCTTTTGAAAAGAGCTTCTCAACAACGGTTTCACAATGGTAGTTCATCATGTATGGCTAGAAAGATTGCCCAAGTTGTTTTTCTTTCATCTTTCACCATAACAAGATCTGAAATTGTGCAAGTTTTTAATCAATTAATAACCATTTGTATCAAAATTCTTAAACATTTAATTGTTAAATTGTGTTCATAAAACAAACAAAAACTGTATAACCGAAAATACATCTTTAGATGGCCGAAGAGCACATCGGCTGAAATGTAAGCAAAAAATAAATAGCAACGTTGAGAACAACAGTCCGAAGAAAAACAATACAAATTACAACTCCTCATTCTAAAAGTTCAGACAAAAAATAATAAAATTTATTTAATTTTTGCTTTCAAAATTTGTTTTAAATATACTTTATAGAGCAGAGAGTACTTTAAAAAATGGGGAAAATAAAACATACAAAAATATAAATTGTTTGTTCAAGCAATTTTTTAATTTCATTTTAAGAACTAAAAAAATAAATTAAAATCAAATATTTTGAGGATATATTTATTTCTGTTCAACTAGATTGACATCATCTGTCACTTTTTAAAGTAATCCATACCAGATTTCTCCCTTTATCCCCTTTCAGTCATCGTGTGTAAGACTGCAAAGTTAAGAGCTGTCCATTCTTGATCTTCTTTGTATGCACACCTGCCAAACACAGAGCCTTGTAAGAGAGAGTTCACAAGGTGAGAACTTCTGGAGACATGATCATGTCATTTCAGGTGGAAAATTGTCCTCAATATCGACGTTGTACAATGGCTTTTTGTGATTCTCCTTCTCACCTCTTCATTTGCAAGATGACTTGCATAGAAGATACGTTTTCTTTTTCTATCATATCTCATCTCGATTGCACTTATTTGAAAACATTATGACTGATGCAGATGAATTGTGAATGCATGGATCACACCTAAGAACTTTTACTTCTAAAATTAGTTTTTAATCTTTGTGAGGACTGCGGTTGTTTATGTGATATGGATAAGAATTACTTTTACCTTCATCTGTGCAAAGGATTCATAGATTGTGTAATTGGAAGGGGGTTAATTTTAAGCAACTTCTTTTTTTAAAGATAATCTTTCGTTATTTACCTCGAACTTCTTCATCGATCTCATTATTTGAAGATTATACAGTTAACATTTTAAATCAAAATATAGCTCAGAATTTCGGTGGCCAGATTTTAAATAGTTACAGGGTTTAAGATAGATAAAAAGTAATGAGATTGGTTTAATTAAGTCTCTACTCCATCATAATATATAGCAGATAGTTTATTCACAGATTTCACATTATTATTTACTTATTCGCATACTCCAGAGAGTTTCGTCACATACTTGAAAACAAAATGTTATCACTTATCCCAGTCTTTCAGTCTCAACTTTTATCAGGTTGACCTATCTCTTTGATGGTCATCCTCTTGATCTTTCTTGAATTAAACCTTCTTCACATGATTTCTTTACATTGCTGGAGTCTGGTAGCCGCAAAATATGTCCAACCATGTTAACTTCTTTCCAAATAACATTGTTGATGGATCTGTTAATATTAAGCCACTTTCTGATATCTGCATTTCTTAGTCTATCTCGCAAAGTTATTCCAAGGATAGTTTTTAAACATTTTATTTAAAAGACATTGAGCTTTCGTTTATGCTCTGCTAGTATATTTCATGTTTCATTTGCAAATACAGCAATAGGAATTATCAATGCATTGTAAAGTCTTAACTTCAGATAAGTTGACATGTCCTTCCTGCTCCATATTTTTTGTTAGATGTCAAATGTAGAAGATTATAATAACATTATACACAAATGTAAATAGGAATAGGAAGATTGTGACAAAATACTAATTTGTAAATGAAGAGGAACCTATCTGTTAAGCCACTACAGAGTTCAGTGCCCTTTGCTGATTTTGGCTCTGCAAGTCACTGTAAAGTTAGGTGTTCATGGCAATACAACTTCCGGTTCACTTTATCGTAAACAATGTTGAAAATACAGCTAGTATCAGTACACTCTTGGATTACATGTTGCAGAGAGAAAAGGTGACTATGTACAATGTTGTTAGTGTACTGAATTATGCTTCCACAAATTAGATGCTAACACTCTGATGTATGTTAAAAAGTGGCAATGCACATGCACAGAGCAGAACGCCTATGCACAAGTCAACCAATAAAATGCTTCTGGAATGTTCCTTGCACTTTTTATAAGAGTAGGAATTGAAATAGTCTAGACAGATTTACAAAATAATTCACACAACTCACTTCTAAACAACTAAGACAGAACAAATATTTTCCTGAAGACACAGTAAGAAAAAAGGTTGACAACTTTTATAAATTTAACAGATTTTTATAAAGAAAAAGCAAAGACTTCAAATGAATGAAAATTGCTCTTCAACACTCCCAGCATGCAGATCGCTTAATTACTACTAAATTTACCCTTCGAAATAACAAAATACAAAATGCTATTTCAGGAACTCATGTAAAAAAACACTTTGACTAAAAATAACATTTCATACTAAAAATAAAAAATCAAATGATTAGATGTTATATCTAAATGTAGACATGAAAATAAATTCCTACTCAGTCAGCTAACAACCAATGATTCGAAAAATAAAATAAATAAAAACAAAAGTAAAATATATAAATAAGCAATAAACTAATATAAAACAAATAAAGTGACAGAAATGGACAAATAAATTAACAAATCCAAACTTAATATATCCCACCATAATAAACAGCACAAATAAAACCAATTATACAGTTCAAACCAGATGCCGCAACACAAAATATATGTAGCAAACTACACGGTCCAAAGACAAAAAAACTCAAAACCAAAAACTGCCAGTCACCATGTGTTATTGATAATGTCTCCAAACGTAGATCTATATACGCTACCATCAATGCGTAGCACTCTATCTTTACAAATATAGCAATACAATATATATATATATATATATATATATATATATATATTTTCTTTTTAATTTTCTTATCTTTTTGTTTTTGCTGGGGATGGGGCATCCTACCGGATGCCAGACATTTACCGGCTATTTCAGACACTCCAGCCTATTTATATTTTTAAGATTCTAACCGTCCCTTTAAGTGTAATTGTTTGTATTTCTCTTGCACTCGATTCACCGGGTATATTCGCCAGATAGCTTTTGAAATTCTTTTTCATTAGTCCTGTTGTTCCTATAATTATTGGGATGGAGATCTTCTTAAGATTCCAGTTTCTTTTCATGTCATACATCAGACCTTGGTATTTCGCAATCTTTTCCCTTTCAGCTCTGTTTAATCCTGCATCATTAGGGACACTTACTTCAACTAGGGTTGCTACTGTCTCCCTTTTGTCCCATATCACAATGTCAGGTTTAACAGCTCCGTTTTCTAGAAATGTAGCTATAGGGATTATATAGTCATAGTGGATGGTGTATCTATTATTTCCAACTGTTCTTTCTGGTATATGTTCCCAGGAGTTGCTGCCACACTGGATATTCAACTTTTTACATATAGTCCAGTGAAGATATTTACACACTCCATTGTGTCGCATTGTATAATAGCCATCTCCCAGGAGAACCTTACAACTGGATGTCAGGTAACTCACACTCTCCACTTCTGTGTGGCAGAACCTGCACTTGTTATTGTTGCTGAGACCACTCATCTTTTTAAAGGCAGTGACTATCAACCCTTGATCTTGAGCAGCCATTATCATTCTCTCCTGATCATAGTGGAGAGATCCTCTTTTCAGCCAGTCTACAGAGCATTCCTTATCTATATATTCCTGGGATAATTCACCTAGGAAATACTTAGCACGTTGTTGGTTGGCCTATTCTTCCAGTTTTCTGGAATGGAAGGTCTTAGTGTATTTCTGACGGCTTTTGCGGGCTATTTTCATGGCAGGATTGTTGTCTGTTTCTGCCTCAAGTCCTGTCCAAAATGTTTGATCAGTTTTGTGATAGAGGTTGTTCTGCTTGCTCTGGTTATATATATATATATATATATATATATGTGTGTGTGTTGGGGGGGGGTGCACAATAACTAAATTGCCTCCCCAGACTAATGCACTAAATAATACCAGTACGCTTGCACTTTCTCCATCTTTATCCCAACTTAATAGACAAGATTTGACTCTAAGCAATAATCCTTCTGGCATATCAGTAAATAACATTTCCACCCAAAGGATCCAGCATCAAATAATAGCCCATTTAAATAACCTAAACCCACCCTCGAACCAACATCAATATTATCCGTCCAAGTAGATCTAATACTATAAATAGTATACCTAATGAAATAGTTACTCCCTCTAAAATACATACCTACATTGGAGCATCAGCTTACCATTGAAATGGCACATCTCAAACCATACAACTTCTTTTAATGATGCTAAGAATAATAAGACGTTTCTAACTAACCTAATCAAAAACTTCAAATCAAAAGTACCAAATATTCAATAAGTTGGTCTGTCCTGAAAAAGGCAATGTCTTATGCTCCATGCTCAAAATTTGTCAATTATGTATTTCCGAAGCTGTGATGATAATTACCTCTGCTAAAAATAAAAATATAATCAATTCAATGAATGAGCTCCTTTCAGCATGTAGACATAAAGATATAAATATAGTCAACTATTAAATCCAACTGATATGCCACCTTCTAATATTTAAATCAATTCGCTTCATATAATGTGTTTCCTTAAAATATCTTTTGATTTTTAACTTACCTATATTAATCTTTAAAATTTATCTTTAAATAAATTTAGAATGTTATTTAAAGCCATAAGCTAAAATTACTATTTTTTTTTAAATGTATATCTCTAACTTCTGAAATTCCTTCAGCTTTTGGAAACAGCAGTGATATAAATTTAGATAATTTGTTTCGCTTAGTACTTATAATTTATATTAAAATCTCTTATGTTATTTAATTCAACCTTTCACATACTTTCAAAAAATTCTATAATGCCAACATCTTAAATATTTTACCGCTTAATTATTCATATTCTACATTTGAATATATCACAATTTAACTTTACCAGTAAAATATTGTCTTATATTTTTTTTAATATAATTTTTAATAAATCCTTTTAATTATCCATAGATACACATTTTTTAAATGTAGATCCCTAAATAAATTATTTATCGATGAATATGCATAGCTTGACTAGAAAAATACTTTTATATATATTAATCCGCTTTTAATAATGTATCTATATTCTTTCTCTAAAAACTTGTAATTAAATGAATATTAGTTATCTCCCTTTAACTGTAAATTGGATTCAATAAAATATGTTAGGATAATTCTTCTTTCAAGATTGTAGTTATTTTATTTTACTTTTAATCCCAATAATTTTGCCCAATATCTTGACATTTTTTCATATATTTTAACATAATTTTTATGTTCTAAATATATTAATGTTAGATTATAATCATTATTGAACATGCGACTTTTAACTCATATTCATCATCTAATTGTTTATAATCTAATATTTGCTTATTAGTAATTTCATGTTTATTTTATATAACGTTATTTGTTAAAACCTCTCTCTAATTAAATATTTTTTTAATTTATTTTTCTTTATGGAAAATTTATTAAACTTTAATTTTTGTAACTTTCAAATTATAGATGAATATTCTTAAAATTTTTTAGAAGTATATCGTTATTATTTATAATGCTTTTAAAGTCTTACAGTAGTTTTTTCTACTTCTATCGGTTAATTTTAAATTTTATCATAATCTCTCGCCTGACTTCTCTATATTTTTTCTCTAATTCTGTTTTTCTTTTTTTTTACATCTCTCTGTATTTTCCTTTTTATCTTCATCTATCTCCTTCTCTTTTATTTATATTACCTTTAGCCCACCCCTACACCTAATTTTAATTTAATGTCTATCTTATTTTTTCTCTCTTTTTTTCTTTTCTCCCTTATATATTTTTCTATTTCTTCCTATCTTTAAGTTTTATTTTAATTAGATTTAAGATTTTAAATTATTTCATTTTAATTTTTCCATTGGACATCTCTTTCAATTTTTTTTTTGCTTGCCAGGGAAGCGATGCAAATGGCAATGACTTTATATTTTGATTTCCTACGAGCTCTTTGGAAAATATTTGGTAAGTCACTCATTTTATTATCTACTGATTTTTTATTTTGGACTTCATTCTGATCCTTTCATACCTCGGATCTTAAATTTTGCCATCTGGACTCTATGGATTACAACTCAATGCTCACCTTATCCGTGCTTCTTGTTTGATCCCTTGGATATTTACATATACATATTATATTTTTCTATCCAAATTTCATTGAAGATGTTTTTTTGCTCACAACTTTTCATATTTTCAAATTTATGCTAATCAGTAATACATTTTTTACTGATTTTTCTCTTCTGATGAAAAGAGCTTATCTTTGAAAATCGATGGATTAAGGAAAAGTTTTTTATATTCTTTGTTTGAATACTTGATGAATTAATAAATATTGTAATTTATCCAATTATTATTTTCATCATTCATTTTCTTATATATATAAGAGATATTGATACTAAACCATTTGTTTAGAATCCGTATTCTAATTTTTATCAAAATCCATTAAAGGATTTTGATTCCAGAAAATGTTTCAAATTTTAAGTCTTAAGCTTAAGGCATCTTAAGAAGAAATTGAAATTCAGGGAATCTTGCTTAATGGGTGTCTACTGACTATGGGTCAAATGTAATGCAAATCTGAAATATTTTAATTTTCAAATGGGAGGTTGTGCCCATATTATGCCCTTAAAACTCTTTAAAATACTCCAAGGAAACTAACATTTGGAGGAATATTTATTAAAGTTTTTAATACTTATTGTTCAAATTTCACAAATATCGGCGGTATCTGAATTTTCACAAAGGGCTTTTACCTTTTTTTAGCACCTTTGCATAAAACTAAATTAAAGTGTTTCACAATTCATAATGATTAGTTGATTAGTTCAGGAGTGAATCATGTATATACAAATATATAAACATCTGTAACTTATATATATATATAGTAAAATGAAAATATATCTATGGTAAGTAAGCTACACAGAAATGTTCATGTTTCATTCCCACAGGAAATCACCAGGCTAAATGCATAAAGCTCTACTCACATATTCAAGACTGTTGAAGTAAATACTGAAAATATATATACGCAATATATTACATTACCTTATAATATGTATATAAACATCAAATAGTCTATATATATATTTTTTTGTTCAAAACAAACCTGGTGTCCACCTGTTCGATGAAAACGCAACACAAAATGACTGTTCATATGTCCTGCACGAGGATTCTTGATAATTGGTGAAAAATCAAAAAATAACAAAATAGTGTGAGAAACACATCCAATAAATGCCACCAATCGTGGGAAAATATAATGTTCTACCAGTATTTTGTTTAATTTTCGCCTTTTGCGCGATTATCTAAACTGTACTTTCAGCCATTTTTTTTTATTCTAACTGAACAGGTGGACACCAGGTTTGTTTTGAACAAACAAACAACAAAAAAAACTTTAAAATAACTTAAAACACAAATAAACTAATCCAGATTAGTAGAAGAGTAACTTATCTTGCCTTTGGTAACATTTGTTGCGTTTTTAATTTTTTTTAATCCCTTTTTCGTTGTTAGCTGTCGTTAAAAATGCCCTAATTTTTTTTTGTGCAAGTAAAGTGTCATTTATTGAAATAATTTTCAGTAAATTTATAGACTTTACCCCGCCCCCTCCCCCCCCGTTAGAACACCCGGCAAATCATTGACCATAGTTAACGAAACTAGTCGCATAAGTTAAATAAAACGCCAATAACCCAGGATGTCTTAATTATTAAGGGTATACCTACGCCCTTCGTCAAATATGACGGGAGAAAAAATAAAATTCGCCAGTGTTCGCACTACTATTCGTATAAAATAACGTCTGAATCGGTGAAGTTATAAAAAGAACGTTTCAAACTAAAAGTAAAAAAAAACAAAAACAAAAACAACGTATTAATCCGTATAGAAAACAGAAAGAAAACGTTTCATTATGGAAATAGATTTGCTTTCTCAATTCCCCCTAAATACTTGAAATGGATTCGCCCGGTAGTTTTTTACTCGATAACGTACCTGTGACTTGACGGATATATATATATCCGTCATCTCACACTTTGTCCTTTACTATATAGGGTAACTCTCGCTTCCCTTATTTTGTCCTTTAGTCCTCACATTCCATGAGCGAGTTATATATATATATAATTTCTGTATAGCTATTTTTACTTAATAACTTTTCAAAGAAATAACGTCAGAATAATTTGGGGTAAAAAAGAAATAGAAAAAAAACAAAAAAAACAAAGGTTCAAATGACGTGAGAAATTTTTGCTTGTTATTTAAACCTTAACTCTAAAATGAATTCCTTCTGTTTACACAAGACTGGTTTATGGTTATTGATGTGCACTGGCTTTTTGCAAAGATAGTTTTAAAATTATTAAGATTGCCTGATCTCCTCACCTCCGTGTTTTGGGGGTCATTTGCATCTTTTTAACATCACAGGGGTTATTTTCTCTTCAAATTATTCTGACATTATTTCTTTGAAGAGTTGTCAGCTTAAAATAGACATTCAGTAATAATTATATTTATATTCCTTATAAAAATATTTTCGTTTTAATATATATATATATATATATATAGATAATATGACATCCACATATAAAGGAAATTTAAAAATTGTGCACCACAAAAACGCGTTTATGATGATGAATTATTCATTTATATGTTCATTGACGTTTCGTCTTTATTCAATGACTTTCTCAAGATGCCTGATTTGAAGAAAAACATAAAAGTTAAATAGAGATAAATTGTCGGTTATGTTGTGTCAGAGTTTATAATGAGTGCTGATTTAAGAAGTCTTTGACAAGATTTATTTAGAATGAATTTAACGAGTCAAACTTGTTTAAAGTAAAAGGAAGGATCATGTTGTACGTCGAACATATGAACAATTTCTGGTTTTCCTTTTTTATATACATGGTAGATCAGAAGGATAACAATCATTAGTTGACCTTTATACATGAATCTATTCTAAATAGATTGCATCTTATGAAAAACCAGGTCCACTCTCTGTACCAGGCAAGCGATAACTTTCCAGAAGCAAAATATATGCCACAAGGCAGATATTACGATTTCTATATCTTATTTTGTCTGGTGATGCCCAACAGGGCCTCTTCCTGTTATCATAATGGCAACCGCCATCCAAGTGTGCCTTATTTCTGTGGTTATAACCTGCTGAAAAATAGAATTAGGTACACCAAGATTTGTTCCCTAATCACGATGATCGCACCAGAGTTGGAGAACATACTCTTGTGTGTTATCACAAAATTGTGTGCTGAATACCCGTGTGCCACGCTCACTGTTGCGAAAATAGAATTTAAAAGAATCTGATGGATATTTTTTTTCTTTATAGCTCTTTGGAGCCCATGCTTAAAACTACATCTGCATGCTTTTTTTTTTAAGTAGCTGGGCCAAGAAGCAGGCAACAGTCACACCAGAACTCCATCACTTGACACAGTCACGCTCAGTATCGCTCACCAGAAACCAGTCGACAGACTCCATTACGCTAAGACGACCTATCCTTTTTTACCCTGACAAACGATCTTTTCAACAACAAACCTGTCCTTTTAACTACTACCATAAATGGTGAATAACTGCCATTCGTTTAGCATTAATCCCCGTTGATCACATTCCAGTCACACCTGATAGTGCACAGATGAGCAGTCGAGGGCCAACGACGACGTCACGCCAACGCTGAGGGATCATCTATCCTGATGAAACCACATCACAGATCAAGACACACACATCCTTATATCTTATATCCATTCATAATCAAAACAGATTGTTTAAATCTAAATTCCTGTGTGTTTTCCTTGCTACCATTTATAGCACAGATACTTATTATTTAATTTTATGTGCTATAACAGAGTTGTCATTCATCCAGATCTAGAGTTGAAAAGAGTATAAATGGATTCATTGCTTTCACAAGTCTATTAGTGCTACCAGATCAGGCTGTCTGAAGATAATATGCACCAAACATTGATGTCATTGTTTTTTCCTTTCTCTTTGCTAAACTCAATCATGTTCTGCAGAGCCAAAAACAAAAACAACAATTTCTGCTCCAAAACAACCAAACACCTTGAATAAATATGTGAAGATATAAAGAGCCTAAAGCATAAAAAACTTTAATCAAAATGACCGGATTCGGCATTAAATAACCCGAAAAGGGATTGATATGCTGTAAAACCAAACCGCCAAATAGCCACAGTACAACTTGAACATGGTATGCAAAGACGGATAATCATTTCATCACTCTCATACAATATTCATATGGTTAACAAATAAAATCATGAATGTAAAAAAATAATTGATAAAGTAAATTCAAAAGTCTGAATAATTCAAAGAATATAGAAACAGTAATAATAAAATAACAGAAAACAGTTGGTGCTGTTCGTAATCTGCTGTTTGGTAATACAATTTACAATAACAAAATCTGATAAAGGTTAAAAGAGAAAAACCGAACCACTTCCCCATAATTATCAGTCTGATCAGTTAAAAGTAGCCAAATATTGTTCCCTCGTTTTCCACCTTCACAGGTGCAAGTATAATTTAACAAAACCTAACACCATCTCCAGAAACGCCTAATGCTTTTAACTAAATAATTTCTAAATCCTACGTTTAACTCACTAACACATGTTAAACTAATTATTCCTACAATAACACGCCCTCACATTACTACAATTACTATAAACACGCATGCTTGCCACTGAATTTCTTGTAGATTTGTTTGTTTCCTTTGTAATAGAAGGGGGTTGTTGGTCCCTTCCTTACATTTATCGCACAAAATGAATTGAACGAACGACAACAACCGAGTAACAGGCAACAAAAAAGGGTTTATTTAACAGAGGGTTGGAACTGTGTCCCAGTGAAGAAAAGATGTCTGCCGGGTCGTCAGCAAATATATTCCCAGTAGAGATGGCTGCTGCTGGAACGATGCAGGGGAAAGGCAGGAGAGAGATACTTCTTCGTTGCCGGCCGATTTCTCTCCTTGAATTCTTCAACTGACCAGGTGGTAGAAAATAGTCCATGAGGGGACAGTTGATATCAATACGCCCTGCAAGCCGATTGGTCAGCGTATGACCAATTTGCTCACAGGGGACGAGAAGAAATAGATCCTATTTCAGTCTGCTACACTTTAATAATAAAATGTTCAGGTTGAAAGTACTTGGTCATTTGATTCCACCCAGATATTTTGGTCAAAGTATTAGTCTATTCGAACCTATGATGAAAACACTAGTCATGTTCCAAGAGATGACTCCATAAACAGATAAGCCAAATGATGACTTCTGCTAAACAAAACTTATATATATAGGCCATATTTATCATTGTTATAAAATTCTGAAAGGATATCGAGCTCTTTGTGTGTCCAACATCTGCTGTCTTAGTTTTACTCAGTTCCAATTTTGCGAACTTTATTTTCATTATATAATCAGCATCATATTTTGTTTAACGTCCATTTTACATGCTGGCTTGTGTTGGACGGTTTGTAGACATTTACTTCCAAACTAACCTATTTCTGGCCAGGTCTTTAATTATCTCACTTTCTCTCAAGTCAACGTGCGGGTAAAACGAATATCCAAGGCAGTAGTTGAATCCTTATAAAATTATCTCCAGTCTTAGTAGCATTAAATGTAACCAAGCATTTATGGCCCCATTCCACTAACACAAAGCTCTTTTTCATTGACAATTATAAGAAACTTCTCCAACCACCGATTGCCATGGCTAATATCACCCTTCCTGAGGGTCCAACATTCAAACACCTCGGCCTAACATTCACAGGAAACATAGAATTAAAACGAATGCATAGAAGATACTGGCAAGTCTACTACAAAGAAAGCGGCCTCCCTCTACCAGGCTAGAAAACTTCTCTCCCTGCCAGTATTCTATATCTCTACAAAGCTACCATCCGCACATGCATGGAGTATTTTTGCCACATCTGGACTGGTGAACCAACCACTAGTCTCTCCCTCTTAGACAGGGTCTAAAAACGAGCCTCTAATCTAGTAGGTCCCACACTGTCTACCAAGCTCCAGTCCCTGTCTGATCGCCGCAATGTTGCGTCCCTGTCCTTGTTTTACAAGTACTTCAATGGAATGTGCTCTGACGAACTTGCTGCACTTTTGCCTCCTCAACGTAAATACCCCTGACCAAAAGTACAATCAGCAAGATCCCACCCATTCACTGTAGAAGTCCCTAGATACCGGAAACCTTTCTACTCTAATAGCTTCTTTTCTCGAACGGCTTTCCTTTGGAATTCCCTCCCTGCTCGCTGTTTCCCCCGACTGTACCAACATGCAGAAATTTAAATGTAATGTGAACAAGCATCCCGTGGCACAGCTCCTCACTTAGGATGTTCTTATAAATCTCGCTCCTAATGCATAGTAGACCCTTACGTCACAGTGGCAATATGCCTTGTTTGGGATGAATATAAAAAAAAATTTTAATTGAAAATCAAATGTCTATCCTAATAACATCCGATATGTATGAAGACAAACAGTTTTTAATAAAATCCAACAAAATAGATGGAAAAACAGATACACCAACACAATACAAGCTATCAACATGAGGTGATGCAAGTGTACTGTGTTGGTATATCTACTTCTATTTATCCTCTCTTTTTCTCTAAATCATTTCTCACTTGACCAAACGGTGAAGAGTCAGTTATAAACTTCTACCAATACTTCAACAATTGTCACAATAGCATAAAATTAACCCTAGATACTCCAACACCCACATCTCATTTTAAGACGTCCTGGTACAAATCACAAATGACCGCATCACTCTACACCAAACCCACCGACAGTCATATTTACCTCAATTTAACAGCTACCATCCGATTAAAATTTAAAAAATCTATCGTTTATAATCAATGCCTTCCCAAGCCCAATTGAGTATGGCACTCAGATAAAAATTTGAGCTAGCCACTTCCACAGTAGAAACTACCCCCCCCCTCAAAAAATAATTAAACAATTCATAAAAAAGCATCTAACATAAGTAGACTAAACCTCCTAACATACAAAAACAACAAAAACATCCTCACAAATACCAATGGTAATTGATTGCAACCACAACACAATCCCCTCAAAAGATATTCCAATACCTAAAACATGACCCCACTATCAACGTAATATACACCAAACCACCCATGAGTGCAAAACGACAGCCTCGAACTTACATTCACTACTAACGTCCACCAAAATACATAAGGCTCTCACACCTCAAGACAACATAACATGTAACAACCCAAGATGCAAAGTATGTCAATACATACCATCAACAGGCACTAACATCCAACTTAATCTCCCTCTTCTTGCCCGCGATAGTCTTAATGTAGATTACTTAATATACTGCATCAGATGCACAAAAGACAACTACATCGGTGAAACAGGCTATAAGTTTCACCTACCTTCAACAATCATTAACAAACCCTTAGAGACAAATTCACATACCACACAACGGCCATCCATTATCATCTCCCAAACCACACCATGAAGATCAAATGCATCCTTATAGCCTCCAATTTTAAGACAACACAGATGCAAACACGAAATAAAACCCATTCCAAAACTCAACACCCAAATTTCAGGACCTAATAAGGATTTGGGATCACACAGACATACAAATTGACCAACAACATTTTTATCCAGGGGAAGTAGCGTGTGTGCAGTGGGAAAACAACATATCTTTTTCTCATCAGCACCTTTTACTAATTTTTTCCATATCAATATATCATTTATAGACTAAACATTTATTTACAAGCAGATAATTTATTAAAAATTTACTATAGTTTAAAGTGACCCAAGAATTTTGCATAGTACCGTGTGTGGGTTTTGAGTAAAAAGTCCTTTAGTTACTTCTAAAGGTTTACCTAAATTAACCATCAGATGCTAAAAGAGTAAATTATGAAATATACATAAGAAAAAAATCATTTTGAGTTTTGGTTCACTTCCCTCTCATCTAACGCTACCTAAGTATATTTCTCATTGTATTGAATTCTCATTCTAAATATTCTTCTATTACATACCTAACAATGCTTAATATAAACTATACAATATATATATATATATATATATATATATATAAACTAGAAAAATGTTATGTCAGCCATTGAGCTCGGGTTAGTTTGTTTGAATCATGAAAAAGTGAGCTTGCAAAACCAGTTGAATTAAAAATAATTATTTTTCAAATATAACTTAATCCCAAAATTAAGAAATATTTTCGCATGTATTTTGTGTTATTAAAATATATAGAAAAATACTTAGGGAAACAAACGTTGATTCCCTTAGCTTTCATATAAAAGAAAAATTGTTCTGTTTCCAGTCTAGTCCAGGGTTATACTGTCTCGGGATAATTTCTGTATAAAATTCAAGCCGTGTCATAGAGCATTATCTCAAAGAGTTTGTTCACTGATGAACATAAACAAAATTGATTTCTACTTTCACCTGAACAAATTCCAAACATACACCATTCATTATTGTTCTAAAAGGCAAAGAAATAGTCCTGCAGTCCGAGATTTTGATGTGGTAACCAAACATTCTAGCTTGATGGTCATAATTGTATACATTTCATTAAATATTTGTCTTCTGATATTTCTTTTACATGCTATAAATTGTTGCTAAAAAAATTATCTGAAAACAAGAATTGTAATCTTTACTGCTGTTGGTCGGCCACATCTGTTAATTCTCTCACATGTGGTATTTGTTACAAATTGATGACAAGATCGACTATTCCGATCTGTTAATTCTTTAATTCTCTCACATGTGGTATTTGTGACAAAATGATGACAAGATCGACTATTCCGATCTGTTAATTCTTTAATTCTCTCACATGTGGTATTTGTGACAAAATGATGACAAGATCGACTATTCCGATCTGTTAATTCTTTAATTCTCTCACATGTGGTATTTGTGACAAAATGATGACAAGATCGACTATTCCGATCTGTTAATTCTCTAATTCTCTCACATGTGGTATTTGTGACAAAATGATAACAAGATCGACTATTCCGATCTGTTAATTCTTTAATTCTCTCACATGTGGTATTTGTGACAAAATGATAACAAGATCGAGGGTTTCTATCTGTTAATTCTTTAATTCTCCCACATGTGGTATTTGTGACAAAATGATAACAAGATCGACTATTCCGATCTGTTAATTCTTTAATTCTCCCACATGTGGTATTTGTGACAAAATGAAAACAATATCGACGATTTAGATCTGTTATCGATTTGTATAGACATACTCACCCATCATCAGATGGGGATGACTGATCAGGAGCAACAACTTGTCCTGTTGAAGTCAAATTTCGAAAAGGGAGAGACTTCTTCAATTCTTGTGCATGTGACATAATTACAATTGCATGTGACATCACCGCATCATCTCATTACCACTCACCTATCATCTCCCACTTCATTACATAACAAATTTTAAGTTTTCAAATTTTTGTGTTGTTTAACAAATGCCGGTCACTTTATTTACGAAACAATTGCTATCTGGATTTTGTTTTCAAGATTTAAATGGTTTAGGGCCTAATTTCAACCTGAGCATGAAACATGTATCTTTTGAAGCAAGGCCACACATATCCTTTTGCAATTACTTTTTAGGAAACATGTAGTAGTGTACATAATCAAATGGTAATATTCAGAACTGTTTTTACATTTTAAAGACACAAAAGAAAAATGTGACTTGCAGGAAAACCAATCGAACATATGACCATTTGATGAGGCACAGTAGTACATGTTCCAAGGTTTAAACAAAAAAAAATCATTTGAAGAATTCTATAGAAGCAATCATGAAAAAAACCAAGACAACCAAAGTGAGAACATCAGTCAGAATAATTAATCGTTAAAGACGAAAATGCTGGTGAAATTAATCCTTTATTTGATCAGTACATAATTATTTATTTATCTTTAAACGTCGGAATGTGTTCTTAATCTAATACTGATGGCCAACAAATGTGCATTTTCAACTTTTATAATCTGCTCTGCTAGGAAAAAATGTATAATCTAATGAAATCATAAAAATAAATGGACGAATATTAGTCATTACATTACCATAAATTCTTAGAGGTTGTATTTTGCTTATTTCTGCGATTTTGTTTCCTCCTTATTATTTCTAAGGCATTTCTCAAATAAGAATATAATTATATTATTTTCAAAATGAACTATTATTAATTTATCATATTGAATGCAATATAAGAAACCATATCCAAGGAAAGGGAGTATATTGGAAAAAAATTCCGTATAAGAAATTGGCAGAAGATGTAAAAATATGTTGTATATGTCAAAGTCTTTCATTTCAAAATCTACTAACTCTTCATATTCTTATAGACATGGAGAAAGGGAAAGAAACAAAATGGTGTCCGGATTCTCTTTAAATTGTGGTTAAAGACATACAATGAGAAGCCACATATTTGGATGTTCATTTAACTGCCAGTACAAGACACTGAGTACGCCCATCTAAAAATCATCAGTACCATTAAAGGGTTGATTAAAACCATTTCAAATATTTGATTGGACAGTGTTTATGTTTGGCAATTCC
Organism: Sepiola atlantica; assembly: GCA_963556195.1. Lineage (NCBI taxonomy): Eukaryota > Metazoa > Mollusca > Cephalopoda > Sepiida > Sepiolidae > Sepiola > Sepiola atlantica. The sequence goes on from OY744523.1 coordinate 148,749,453, forward strand.
TCTGGAGTGTTGTTGAAGGTTTCTCGGGGTTTAAGAGGCTTCTAGATATTATTCTAGATATTAGCGTGACTTTTGAAAATAAAAATGCCATTTGCCTTGCACTCTTGTGAAAGAAGAGTTTGTTTTATTTTTATAAAAAGTGATTAGCAGATGTAGTATATGTAGCATGTGTATCATGTTCAGTAAAGCATTATTGGAATTTATTGACGTCCCCCTCTCTGACTGGCTGCAGCCTTGTTCCTCAAGGGTCTCACGGATTGGCTGTCAGGCATCCCAACCCCTACTCCCTTAAGGGTCACGTTAGTCAGCCCATAAAAACGCTTGTACACTGTGTCGCGGCCTTTTTTCGACCCACCTTTTGAACCTGGTAGGACCGCGTCTGGATGCTTCCGAGACAAAGCCCTCGACGGCAGTCGCAGAGATCCCCCACTTCTTCCTGTTACCAACCATCTTGGACTGAAGTGACTACATCTCGACAAGAGCCAGAATGGAGGTGGGCGCACGTGCAACATGTTACCAGAGCTCCCACAAGATAAGTTTGCGAAGCACGTTTTCGCAAACCTAAATTAACTTCCTCCTTTCTGAACTTTGAACATTTTTTGTATATATTTGCCCTCATGTTTTCTCACAAATGAAACTCTTTTAAACTTATATACGATTGTTGTTGTGTTCCTTCTCACAAAAGCTGTTGCCCTATTTATATTTTGCACTTATCAACATAATTGTTACTGCATTCTCACGTGTGAGAATTGAACTTTCTTCCAGGGATATTTAATCCCAACAGCATATAAAACAATGAATGCTGCCAAACTACACACTACAGAAGATCAGAACAACATCGGTAGCATCGGATTCAAATACAAACTAAGGGGACCTATAGTTGGTACCTATATTGTTCGGGTCTTCTGTAATACATATATAAATAGTACACTTTTAGTTTTGAATTTTTCTAAATAATCGAGCATTCTGCTGGGGTCTCAATCCCACTAACCTTATATATATATTTTTTTTTTATTGTACTTGTATGACATTTTTCTTAAAATTATCATCCTGAGGAAGTCTTACAAATAAAGACGAAACGTTGATGAATACATAAAAAAAAACATCGTTTTTGTTTTTTCCTTTTTCATTTCCCATTATGTCAGATTACCTTCATCCCTCCTTTCTCATATATATATATAAATATAAATTTTATTAATTCTTTTAATAGTTGAACTGAGATTATAGATTAAAATAATCTAGCAATATTTGCCTGCGGGTGTGTTAAAAATGTAATATTCCAGGTAAGGTTAGATTAAGTAAGAACATTTTTTTTCATTTGAGTTAGAGCTTAAGCTGAAAGGAAGTTGTGTCGTGGCAGGAAGCGACATGGCAAAGAGGCGAGATAAATTTTGGCTCTTGAGTGTTTAACATCAAATCGAATGGATGCCCTTTTTCGAGGCTCTTCTACCATCTCTACAGAGGATAGCCAGGAAGATGGAATCATCTAGATAAAGTTGCTGTACAAAAGTAATGAAAGCAACAAGAAAATATGTAGCCCAGAGCAAATAATGGAGTTGTTTTTTTTCAATTGCTTTCATCATTACAGCCAGAAAAAAAGGAAAAGATTAACATCTCTACAATAACTACTACTATGGATAGACCCCACTATCCATTGAGAGAACAACCTGTCAACAAGACTTTAGTTATTTCAACATGGCGACGATGGGCCATCTGATGGGCTCGAAAGAATTTTTTATGACGCATTACAGAAATCTTTTTAGTACCACGTAATATTACAATGAGAGATGCCCTAAGAATCGTAATAAATATATTTTGTGCAATATTCAAGATGGATAGATTGACAGTTGAATAGTGATGAATATTATGAAAGGATTTAAAATCTCTATATACCATCAACTCAAAACAACAACCACTCCAAAACACAGCAATTATTTCCTCTTTGTCAGAAACATCGTTTATGGAATATGAGGACTAACAAACAAAATAGTGAAGGCAAGAGTTACAAGGCTGCCAAAAATAAATACAATATCTGTTTTCTATTCTCATCGTAAGAGTCATTTTTGTGTATATATAAATCTGTCCTCAAATACGCTATGCACCATGTATACAAATATTTTTATGAATCCATTTTAGTAATGTTTTTAAAAGTTGAAATGATAATAGATATAAATAAGAAATGCTCGAAGTGTTCTTATAAATACATTCTGCGCAATATTCAACAGGTGAGACCTGCATTTATGGCACATGATACAGATAATGGCAAAGCTGAATTTTTTTTAAATATTAAAAAAATAAATTTTAAATAAGTAAAAAAAATGGTTTTCTTAATGATCGAAAAAAAATAATGGTGAAGCTATAGGAGCTCAGATTCTCAGAGAAACAAATGAAAAATTTCTTATTTTACATACATTTAGATAAATCAGAAACAAACGTCGTTGAAGAGGATGAGTAGTTCTCATATCCTGACGTAATAACCCGACTCAGCCACATGTTTTAATGCTTTTCACCACAGCACACATTTTCTATAACAGTTTGTTTTCGTTACATGAAAAGCCATTTTTCATTGTCATCCTTAGTTATTTATTTTCTAACATAGAAGAATGTTTAAGAGAAAGAAAGGCAGTGAAGAAATGCTTATACCAGTTCTGCTCTCAAGGCAGGGCTGATGCACCTCCTGCAATTCTGGGTGGAATGTTCTGCATTCTCACAAAGCGGATTTCTTTCTTTTCTTGTTGTTTTTAATGCAAAAATATATCCAGTAAAAAATGATTCCCTTTGTGTTGAAGACAATCACACTTATCTTCCCTTGACTACTTTTCTATAAAATAATAAGGTCCAACTTCTTTTGTAGTCAATTTACATTGAATAAAGCTTAGTCAAGCTTAAATGGTCGTCTGTTATCATTTCACTCTTAAAGAAAAACAAAATAATGAGAAAAACAACATTTTAGTACAAAAGAACCAGACTTTCAGATTATATTTACATACACATATATATACATACATATGGGGTAAGGTACACGATAAGTCATAGAAATGAAATGCCATGGTAGACAAATTGTTTTAAAAAAGACAAACGGAAAACAGGTTAGAATACAGGAGAAAAACAAAAAACAAGAGATTTCACCGGTTTCGTTCGTATTATCGAACGTCTTCAGAAAAAGTGAAGATTTGGAAACAATTTTATTTTGAAGGCACACACATGGGAGAAGGAAAAGATAATCCGATTCTCATATGGTCCAATCGGATCATCTTTTCCTTCTCCCATATGTGTGCTTCCAAAATAAAATTGTTTCCAATTCTTAAATTTTTCTGAAGACGTTCGATAATACGAACAAAACCGGTTAAATCTCTTGTTTTTTGTTTTTCTCCTGTATTCTTACCTGTTTTCCGTCTGTCTTTTTAAAAACTATATATATATATATATATATATATATATATATATATATATATATATATATATATATATAATACAAGAGATAATATATCTATTTTGTCATTAACTACTTTAAGGCTATTCCACCTAACTAAAAATATGAAATCATAAGGTTGGTTATAAATCTGGAGTATACATTTGTTGGGTACACTACTCGCAGAATATACATATTAGAAGAATACATGTCTCAGGTTAGGGTAAAATTCCTCGAACAAAACAGTTCTTCACCTCTTTTATGCCCCCTTATGAAGATTAAAATCAAGATATAATGATACTAAATTTTTGTCTAAAATCATCCTTCCTAATTTGATTAAAACTTATTACATGATTCTGATTCTAGAAAATATCTCAAATTTAAGGCTTAAGCTTAAAAGGTCTTTAAAAGAAATGGAAATTCAGGGAATCCTGCTTCATTGGTGTCTAATGACTATGGATCAAATTCAATGCAAATTTGAGTTTTCAAATGGTAGGTTGTGTCCATATTATCAAAAAAAAACCTTTAAAATACTCCCAAGAAACTGAAATTTGGGAAATATTTATGTCTAATACCTATTGTTAAAATTTCACAAAAATCAGACGAGGTGTCTGAATTTTCATGAAGTGCTGCCACTCTCTATTTCCCCTGTTTGCATAAAACTGAATTAAACTAAATATAGCCCATATTTGAACCCATTACGCCGAGCAGCTGTGTTTCAAAATTTATAATGATCGGTTAATAAATTTAGGGGCGAATTCTGTACATACAAATATCTAACTTTCTAAACATAGTTTGTTTTTTTTACTTGCGAGTCACCGCTTATCAAGGCCCGAAGCCATCTTGAGGATAAGAGTCGGTGAGTTTGTCAGGTGGGCGGTGAAACATCGACGCGATTTGTAGCGATCGTTGTAACTGGTCAACAATTGATTATTTAAGCAGAAGGCTCAACAAGAATTTGTTTACATTGGACTTGAAAATGGCAATGTTATAGTTAGACGAGAAGCAGCCGCATGGTACTGTGTTCCACAGACAGGAAGTTCTAGGAGAAAAAAAACTTTATTAATGGAAGTTCCGTTTAGTTTTAGGTACACAGAGGGAGAAATTGAAATTATTGACAATGGTTGTAGTTAGACGAGTTTTCGCGTGAATGTTTAACCATAGATTGAAGCTCAGTCGAGCACCTACCATGAAAATAGCGATAGAACAAAGAAAGACTAGCAACGTCTCTGCTGTGAGAAAGAGGCTGTAGGGAAAAGACATCGCCCAATAGACATCGAAGTTAGTTGCGTACTTTGTCAAGAGAGGAAAGATTGCTCTGAGCGACACCTCTCCAGATGTGGCAACAGTACTCCATCTTAGGACGTATTTGACTCTTATACAAGTAGAGGATTGCGCCAGAATCGCGATACTTTTTGGAGCGGTAGAATGATCCAACTATTTTCCCAGCAAGCTTGGCAACGGATTTAGGGTAAGTCTTCCATCTCAGGTCTAGAATGAAGATCAGTCCCAGAAGCTTATCAAAGGAGAGAGCAATTCAATTGGGGTAAAGTGAGAATCCGAGCGTTGGTGGTTAAAGGAGAGAAGCTTTGTTTTAGCCGTATTAAAAGTAACCAGCCACCTTCCCCCCCCCCAAGTGAACCATGTGCTATAGGTCGAAAGAGAGATAATCAAAAATATCTTCATCATTAATGCTCTTCAAAGTGTTGCCATAAATGGTTGTATCATCTGCATAAGTGTTGACTAACGATCTTAGAATGTGATTTGGAAGATCATTTATGAAGATCAGGAAGAGGGTGGGGCCTAGAATGGATCCTTGAGGCATGCCAGTGTTGATACTATATTCTTCAGACGTATGCCTATCAACAACTACTTTTATAAACCTATCCGAGAGAAAGGATTTGATGGTTGAGAGAACATTTCCAGATATTCTGTAGCTAGAAAGCTTATAAAGTAGACCTTTATGCAAAACCATATCGAAAGCCTCCGATATGTCGAGAGCTATTGCTCTAGAAATGAAGCCCCCCCCCCATCAATAGATTCACTGATCCTGTGTGATATTACAGTCAGCACATCAGCTGTTTATCTTGCAGGACGAAATCTATATTACTTATCACTGCTTTTGCTGGGGTAATTAACAACTTGATGATTTATCAGATTCAAGCAACTTACCCATGATGCACAGGAGACTGATTGATCTGTACTGAGATGCAGAAGACTGAAGTTTTCTAAAATGTTATGAAGCATTTCTCTTTTAAGCAACAAGCGAACAGCTTTGTTAGAATGACAGCTAGTTCCGGTTGTAGCTTTTTTAAGTGCTATGATTGGAATGTTGTCAGGGCCAATTGCTTTGCTAGTATCAAGATTCTTGATAAGTTTGTCAACATCCCAGACATATATATGGATGTTGCTCAGGGTATTTTCAGTCATAGGAGGAAATTAAGCAGGTAGACTGATCGTAAAGGGTGGAATTTGATGCAAAGTTAATTGCAAAAAGTTTGCCTTTATCGGATGCTGAGGAAATCACGTCGGGTACATTGATGATGGTTCGGATAGAAGTCACGCATCTGTTCAGGACCGTGTTTGTTATTCACCAAAACTCGTGAGAACCCAGTCTCTGCTCAGCTAACAAATTGGGCATATGACTCTCTCGCATTTTCTATAACTCTTTTGCAGTGGTTGCGGACAGTCCTTAAGGAAGCTTTGGTTTCAGAAAATCTATTTCATTGAAAGCAATTGAAATAGTGGTTTCTGTGAGCAATGACGGCGGCACATTCTGGAGTGTACCACGACTGGCAGTTTGGTTTCTTTTTAAATTTATTGGAGGGTATGACGCTCTCTATACCAACGATTAACCAATCAGTTAAATCAGATACATTCTTTTCAAACATAGAATGCAGAGGAATTTCTGATATAAAAGATCTGAGGCTGTCCTAGTCAGTCATCGAGTATCGATACATTGTGTGATAGAGAGGGGCATCAGGTCTTGTTGCACTTTATTTTGATCTTAACTGAGACAACTGAGTGATTGGAAGATCTCAGCGGAGACAGAACAGTGGATGAGCACAGTTCAGGGCAAGTTGTCAGAAAAAGATTTATATAGTTATGTGGTTTTGAAAGAATAAAAACAGAGTGATCAATTAGATTTGTAAGAGCGTATATAATACTATAATGTAAAACAGTAAAATATATAGGAAGCGTTTTAATGTAAAACGCTATAAACACTATTTTCAAAATTACAGAGGTATCACTACAAAATATGTTGTATTTCAACACTCGACAAAACCCAAAAATACTGTTTTGCATGATATATCGGCATAATTTATTTTTTGCTTTCAATTAAAATAAGCTTTCAGTTGAAGTCTAGATTTAATATATTCGTCCTTTTATTATTTGATGTCTCAATTTAAACAAATTGGATTTATTGCATTTTGCATTCAAACTCTCCACACACACACATATATATATATATATTATATATCGCGTCTCAAAACTGGCTATGTCGTTCAGTCGAGCATACTTAACCTTGCCCATAGCTGCCTTTAAGCATGAACTTGAAAGTCGAGTTAATCTGCTGCTTCAAAAATTCTTCAATTTTCTGAATGAAAATAAACACTATCATTAGTTACTTCTATAGGCTTATTATATATTTTCATTATATATTTTCTTAATCAGATGTTTCATTTAATGGCCTTGTTTTATTAACAAGCTCAATTATTTTAAGTAGACTCCATGATTTAAAAAAGAAAATCTACAAAAGATTTTTTAAAAACACCCAAAAATTATCAGATATTTGTGAATAGTTTAATCATTAATACGTTGCCTTTAATTTGAAATATAATGAAAATCCATTTCCGTAACAAGAGTGACATAATAGCATTGAGTTTTAATTAAAGCCAATTACCTTCCACTAAAACATCATTCAAAGCACATGCACACATCTTGTCTTGTGAAATTCAAATTAGAGAGAAATATATTTCTTCAGGGGCAACAATTACACTTACTGATATCTGTAGTTAAAATGTTGTGGAATAAAAAATTTTTAAAAAACGTTCAAAAATAATTGACAACTAATTCAAAACAAAAATCAACCTAAACATTATATTTCATATTTCGAGAGGTCGCACATTGAAGCGTTGATGAAATCACAATAATAAAGAGAATATTTTTTTATTTTTTTATTTCATATCTTTTGTAAAAATATAGCAATTTTTCAATCATTATATCATTTCTTTTTAAACAACTAAATTTGATGAAAATATTTTCATATTTTAAGGGAATAAGATTTTTTTTAAATCTTTTTAATTTTGAAGATATACAATATCTTTATTCTATATTAAAGTTTTAATTCTTCATAAAAGATCATGGGAAAGGAAAAAAATTATTTCGACAAAAGGTTTAATTGATTTATTTCTTCAAAATGTGTAAGAGGTATTATTGTCTGGTGTGACATGTCATGGAGTTAAAAACTGGAACTAATTTAAATAAAAGTTGGCGTGCTAACAAGCACCAAAAACGTTTTCAATAAAAAAAAAATGGACTCTAATAAAAACTTCTTTTGTGGATAACATTCAAGTCACCCGAAACAAAAAGGCAACACTGCTTGGTATGCTTAGTCATTTACAATTTGGAGAAAACGCACATGCATATTGTTTTGCCTTTTATACCCGTTAGGTAAAGTCGAACAATCAAGGGGAAACAAATCTTTGTTAGTGAGAAGAGTTTCAAACGATTAGCAGAGTCATACTCCTTGAAGTGAAAAGAGATTGTAAAGATGACCAACATGAACATGCATATCAATCCTCATGTGGATATCATTCCCATTATTAGTAGTTTGTGAGTGTGGGTATATATATATATATATATATATATATACACATCATCGTCAGATTTATTTTTTAGAGCCCTTTGATTAGTCATCTATAAGAGGGTGGGGTCTGTCTGTCAATCAGTCTTGATTGAAGTCCTTCTCTCCAGGCTCAGTAGTCGCGAGGATCTAAGTTTGAAATCCCCAGAGCTGCACGGTCGCGTTTACACAGCTGATCCCAAGAGAGCTTCTGTCTTCCAGCTTGCTGACTTGATGCAATGGACATGTTTCTAACATAAATAAATATATATATATATATATATATATATATATATACAGGGTGGCACAAAAGTCACACAACTTTCACATTTAATCTAATTTTCTCTTTATTTTTCAGAATATTACAGATATAAACATTGATAATTTATCATGGAAAAATATAGCACTGAACAACGAACCAAAATTATTGAACTTTACTTCGGAAACCATCGTTCAATAATCTTAACCCAAAGAGCCTATCGTCGGCATTATAATGTCAGACAATCTCCCAGTCAGACCACAATTGATCGTCTTGTGGCCCGATTTCGGCAGTAGGGTTCAGTCGGTGATCTTCCACGATCTGGCAGACCACGTTCAGTACGGACAGCGGAAAATGTAGCACTCGTTGAGGATAGCATTGCTGAAAATCCAGACACCTTAACTCGAAGACGAGCCACTCAGATTGGGATGTCCAGAAGGTCACTTCAAAGAATTTTGCGTGAATTGCATCTGTTTCCATACAAAATTCAATTGGTACAGGCATTACAACCCACAGATTTGCAATCACGCGTAGCTTATGCTGTTCACATTCAGCAATTAGCCAGAGAACAAAATGAGTTCATCCATAAGCTGATTATGAGCGACGAAGCCCATTTTCATCTGAACGGGTTCGTAAATAAGCAAAACTGCAGAATATGGGCCATTGAAAATCCAAGAACCGTTCATCAGCGTGAATTACATCCACTAAAATGTACTGCATGATGTGGTGTTACCTTAGAAAGAGTGATCAGTCCATATTTCTTTGAAGACGAGGAAGGTGTCGCGGTGACGATAAATGCACAGCGATATCAACAAATGATTGAACATTTTTTTAAGGTCAGCTGTTCAGGACAAGCCAGAAATGTGGTTCCAAAAATAAGGAGCTACTGCCCACACTGCCCGGCAAAGTATGACGCTCTTAAGGGGATTGTTTGGCGAACGCTTAATTAGCAGATTTTCTGATTTTTAACTGGCCTTCACGTTCACCGGATTTAACAGCCCCTGGTCGTTTCCTTTCTGGTTATCTCAAGGAAAGGGTATATGTGAACAAGCCTACAACGATTCAAGAGCTTAAAAACAATATCAAACATGAAATCCAAGAACTAGAGCCAGTTATTCTAAGGACTGTAATGGAAAATGCCCTAACTAGAGCCCGTCTTTGTGAGGCCGAAAATGGTGGCCATTTAAAGGATATTATTTTTAAAAACTACTGCAACAAAATTACCAAGGAAATGTATTATTTATCAGAAAAGCCTAGTAAATTACTTGAAATGTTGTAGTTTCTATCACCTAAACAAACCAATGCGCGACTTTTGCACCACCCTGTATATATATATATATTAGACATACTTGTGAACCATTGGATAACAATCACTATTACTATTTATTCTACTTTGAATTTCATCTAGAAAATATATTTAAAAGTGAAGTAACTCTTTGCCTTTGGTTATCTCCATTGCCGCAAAGAGAACGTGAGAGTGAGCAGTCCCTTGCATTTTTCCAGACAGCAGACATTTTGGATTAAGCGTGTCGCACAGTGCTCTTTAAGTAATACGTTTAAACTCATAAGTAAATTTTTCCTTCAGTTGTAAATAGAGAATAAATTTTAATTGTCGGTCTATATAGGAAAGTTACTATTCAATTCTGTTTTATATTCGTCCCATATGACAATAATCACATGTATAATTCAAATAATAAATTATACCGTTAACATACACTGGGATTGTATACCATTTATTTCACGAATATCATATTCTGTTTTGACACAAAACAAGGTTACAACAATACCTAACAGGAACAGCCATGCAAATTCGAAGTATATATTAAGTTCTTAAATTCATAGGTTGGTCAATGTGATTTAAGACTGAGGTCAAAGTAAAAGAGAGAGGGAGGAAGAAGAGAAGAAAGAGAGAAAGGGGAGCGATGGAATGAGATCGTTTGAAGCAACTGAGGTTCATCACAGTGTATTATCTCAGAGAAAAACACCGAGTAATTTATTAGTTTAAGGTTAATTCTTTAAAATGAAATGGGTTTCCGCATTATCCCCAAACAACATATTCATTATATTAAAGCCGTGTTAATCAACGTTTGTTTACCTAAGGCTTTTTTTATCTATATATTTAATCATACATGTTAAAATATGATTTATTTTTAGGGATTGAGTTATGTTTATTTTAATCCATTTTAATTTTTCTAATTAGCAATTTTAACACCAAGTTACGCATCTCTTACTAAGTTTCTGTTTATTATTCCCACCCTCTTTCACTCCATATTATTTGACCCCTCCACCCATCTCTTATTTTATACTGTGTCTATCCACTCGATCTTCTGTCTTTTTCTCTCTGTTTATTAACAAAGTTAATAAAAATAACTATAAAACAGAAGATTGGAATAGTCTATTATAAAAACTAGGGAATATCACTATGAGTATTAATACTATTTAACCCATAGTTGAAGAAAGAAAGAGAGAGATAGAGAGGAATGGAGATATAGTGAACAGAATAACTAATTTGGGATTTTGTTTATTTATTTTCTTTAATTTAACTGGCTTTGCAAACTCACCTTTTCTCCGATTGTAACAATCTGAGCCCAGTGGGTGACCTAACAGGTTACATTTATTTCTAGTTTTGTACTAAAATTATGACTTGTCTAATTTTATTGAATAAAAAACAATGCTTAACGAATATTAGCTGATACTGGTCATTTCCACAATAGAAACACTGAAATTAAACATGGCAGTATGAAAATTACATAAGCTGCACCTGAATTTTATGCAGGTGCTGATCTAGGCTACAATAGCTATTAAAACAAATACTTACAGCTGACATGTGACATGACAGAGTATTTGAATATTTGCATTCTGTCATCATAATTATACGGCAGAAGCGCCTCCCTCCTACAATCAAACCCTTTCTCAGCGTGGTGCGGGTGGTAACAACATAGTAATGTCAGAACTACCGGCTAACAGAGCTCTGATGGAAATTGAGGAGAACTTAATCAGGATCCCTCATCCTCTGGTCGTCTCTTCCTCTGCATGTGACAAGCAAAGGTGCACAACTGCAAATCCTTGAAGTAAGGATAACAATGTCGCTTCTGCGCATGTGCAACCACCATTTCTCTCTATATGTTCTAAGGCAAACCTTCCTTGACTTCATATGCAACTGCTGGACCTTCAGGTTAAAAAAAAAAACTTGAAATATAAGAAATAGTTAAGGCCAACAAAGAGAACTTTATGCAGACCAGAAAGTCCTGAGGCACGATCTTCGTGTGCAGAAGTGATAAAGATTCAAGTTATGAAGATTTGCTTTCACTATTTATTTGTGGTCCTATATGATTATTCATGAAATTTTTTTTTTTTAAAAACCCACCTGTAATCATATATAATATGTGACTGGTTAGGTTTTAGAGAGTATGTGTGATACTGTTGTGAAACTCTAGTGATTTATTCTGCTAGTTATCCCTCCATCCAGTTCAGCTGACTTCTCAACCAACTAAATCTTCTTGACCTGGGATGTCCGGCCAAAACTGGCTGTTCTCTTTTTTATATCCTATCGGTCCCTTCTCAAATCCACTCCACGTTACCTCTTTCTGGTCCTGGTACTAAAATCTTTTGCATATTCATTTTAGAATTTAGCCATGTTTTTACATGGCTAAATCCTATTTTAATCACCTAAATTACTTACAGTGATATGGGGTCTTTCCTAATTTTCTAAAATAATTATTGTAAAGAAAAATTAGCTCCTCCCCCACCAGAAATAAGTATTTATTGTTTTCAATCAAACAAAATAGCACAAATAATGGCTTGCAAATATTAGCGATTAGTTTAGTCTGACTTTGCAAATAATCCACATATTTATCTTTTTTTATCAAATATTAATTTTTTTCTGTGTAAGAATCCTAAATTAATTTAAAGGAAATACACTTGTGAATTTATTTAAAAACAACCCTGTGTTCGTGTTCTCATTCCGACCCTTAAACAGGGCCATAACACTGCAGAGGAGGTAAATAAACATATAAAGGAAGAAGATGAGACTGAAAAAAAAAAAACGCTGTAAGCAAAATAAAGGACAATGTAGTGAAAATAGAAAGAGAAAGAAAGGAAATGTTTCTGACCAAAAACAGTTCGTTGTAATGATAGTTATTATTGTTTTAATTTCAATGGTTATTTGTTTAATATTCATCAATCCTATTTGGTTGCTCCAGAACAGGATTATAGTCAATCAAAACACTGTAAAAGCAGAAAGTGTAGGTTCTAGGGAGCGACTGGTATTTAGTTAGTAAAAGTATAAGAAATTAAAAAATAAAATAATTACGGCAGTATCAAGAAATAGTATTCTATGAAGATTATTTCCCGGTTTAAAGTGTTGATAGTAGTAGTAGATTTTTGCATGTCAGTAAAAGTTACGACTTCCTGTATGTATGACTATTTTAGGAGAATCAGGCGAGTCAGAAAAAATGTAGAAATTATTGAAAGCGAATGTAACAGGTGCATATTTTATGAAAACAGACATCAAGAATTGGCTTAAAGCATAAGCTTAGTCAAATTCTATATGTCGCTTGTGCTTACAGAGCTATAATGTCTTAATGTAAACGGGAAAAAATAGACTTTACTTTATAATATAGATAACAATAATATTATGGGGTTTGCGATCACGCTTGACATCCATAAAAAGAAAATACATTTAACTCTATTTTATTTATAAGAATAATACTGTGGGGTCTAAAACAAAACTTTTTCAAAATTCTTATATAAATAGAGATTTTGTCCATCCGTCCGTTGCGGAATTTGTCTCATTTCGAAATATCACAGAACTTAGCTACTTTTAGAAATGATGAATATTGCATTGATAGTAAATAATAAATTCCAAAAAAATGAAGCAGATGCCATGACTGGAAATCAAACTGAAACCTTGAGATCTTCAGTCTGAGGTTCTAACAACTGCTCTATTTGGACTTTCTCATAAATAGAGCTTAAAACATTACTTTAACAAAATAATTATAGCTTCGGCATGACGTCATAGATTTATGATTTATGTTATTTTTAAAAACATGAATTGAAACAGAAGCGATAATATAAAAAATAAATAAATGAATGGGTAAACATTATCAATAGCGTTAGTGGAGCTGCAATGTGCACCTCAGAAATTTATTGCATTTACTTTTATACCTATGGAAGCCCTAAATAGTAAAAATAACTAATGATATTACCTGAGTAGATTTTTTTGTGCTATATTTTACATTAAATTTTAAATAAACAAAATTAACTTGTTTAATTTTTATTTTTTAATCGATTAACAATTTAATAAAATGTATACCTTCTTTTTTACCAGCCCATTTGGTTAAAGTGTTCACTAATGGGTCGGGAGACCAGGTTTCAATCTTCAGTCAAGTTATACCAAAGACTCAAAATATGGTACTTGATGCCTCCTTGCTAAACACTTAGCATTATAAGGTGACGATCAAAGATAAATGGAATTATCAAGGAAAAAGAGTTGCACCTTCCCCTACATCTAGGTGTAATAACCAATAAAAAGGGAGCTTCCAGATCGCTTGCGACTACAGTTGATCCATTTATTTATTTTATGACTTCTTATAATAGTTTGGTAGATTGCAATACTAATGTGAACAAAAATAATTACATAGTGTTCCATAATGTATGTAAAGTGCTATAATAAAAACTACTGGCAATATATGTGCCTTCTGTGGCAACTCAGACAAATTCAAATTACTTTTCTTACACAGGTTTACTGATAAACTTGAACGGACCTTTTCTTACCAAGTATTTTTTACTTGTATATTGAACAACACAATGACCAAAATGTTCACCATGCAATAATACTGTTAATAAATTAACATGTTAGTATTTTAATCTTCTTATTCTATCAGATATTGCATAAAACAATTGCAAGTATATTCTGTATACCATTTAATGATGGTAAGAAAATAAAAAGAATATTGCAGCTGCGATTTGTCAAGACATTATTGGAATCTTTGCCATTCAGTCCAATTAAACAACACAATCAAAGAAGTCTTATCCATATAAGAATTCCCTCTTAATTATAAAAATGGCAACTACTTTAGAGATTTGAATGTGCACCAAGTGAATCTTTTCAGTTTTTTATCAGACATTAATTAGCACAAACATAAGGGGTTTTTCTTGGCAATAAATAAAAGTAGCAACCACTTGTTATCTCCATTTTAAGATGTCTACTATTTGAATCGTTCCTGTATCCATCCAGGCTTACAATCACAGGAGTGTTTTCACTTAAGATAATTCCCTCTTAATAATTGATGAAGATAACTGTTTTTCTTCAAGATGATATTTTTCAAGCAAATGACAATATTTAAATTAAAACTAAAATCTCTTATTTCTATTGTTAACTTTTGTGTTATTCTTTGCACCCATAATGAGAACAATTTTTCTGCTAAAGAATCTTCATTTAAATTTCTTCAGGAAAACAAAACTTTTATTCAAACATTTATACAAGAAGAAATGATCTTAAAAGTACAACTACTATATAGATAACTGTGTTGGACGTTTTATAGTCACAGAAAATGTTGCTTAATAAAAATATTTAAAATAATAATAATTAAATATCCTTTGTTTTGTTTTTTTAGATTTAGGGATTCAAAAACAACAAATATAGTGACTTTTTTTTTTACCTCGCTTAATAAACCGGTATCGTCCGGGCCTTCGGGTCTGGATTTACGCCGGTCTATTGGTTGTCGGTCCTGTGCAGTTCTAGGAGGTGCACCCTCCCAGGCTTTGCCTCCTCTCATTGGGGAGGAGTAAGTTTATTGCTTACTGCCTGAGGCGCCCCTACCGGGGAATACCAACGGGGCTGCCTAGGCAATTTTTAAACAGCCAGAGTGCTCAAATTCTCGAGCGCTGGTTCTTTCCCACTTTCCCGACCTTGTGTCACATCTTACCTTGTGGGAGGAAGATAAATAGAACCAGGGAACGGCCTTCAGATATGGAGGTTAGCTGTAAATACCCAATAAGCAGTCCCGGATCAACTAGCAGTCTACTCAGAGGGTGTATGTCGTATATGCTCTAATCAGGTACATCTCCATGAAATGCATACAGATGGCCAATGTAAAGTTTAGACTTAGCAGATGTCGGCTGCCATAAAAGCTGACTAACTGACTGACTTGGTCGAGTGACTTTTAATCTTGGTTGGTGATGCACTTAGTGTCGATCACGAAAAAGTGTTGGTCAAGGAAGGGCATCCTGTGTACAACCTTTCCTTCGAATAAATCTTCATGGATATTTCCATGCATGCTACCTAGACGAGGGTCCACCAGTGTGGATGATGCCCCTCAACCTGTATATTAATAAAAACAGAACCAATGACGAAGAAGATTGTAACTGTCTAGTTACAAGCATCTTTAACATGTGACATGGTCACTTGGATGCGGGGTGTATCTTGGTACCGGAACCAATGTAAACAAAGTCGTTTGCTGCGGTGATCTTTGGAACGGGATGAAATATACATGTCGTTATCGCCAGTGAGCAATCATCGTTGAACAAGAGTCACAACTAGGGAGTGTGACTTAGTGTGTCCGATCCTTGGAGACTTTTTTTGGAAGAAATCTTTCGTCCTGAGAAACGGCACATTTGGTCGGCTTGCTGGCTGTTTGGTCAGCTTGCATGCTGAACTGACTATTAGGCTGGAATCAAGGCTTGTAATTTTTACTTTTCAATATAAAAATATAATTTATTATATTTCGAAAAGAAGCATGATTAACAAAACTCGAAGAAGTCAGAATATGACAAAAATGCATGTGTCGCATATTGATTCCAAATGCCAACTGTTATATTTTGCTCCAGACTAAGTGAGAGAAAGGAAGAGGAAGACAGAGAGAGAGAGAAGACACAATATACAACACATTGTTCTGAATTTCGATAAATGTTTTGTTATGATTTAACAACCTGTTATGGTTTAACAACCTGTTATGGTTTTTCAACACATCTCAGATGACAGGTGCTCTGATCTTTTGAACCCATCACATGCATCTATCATTGAATTGGTTTGACACCGAGCCCCAGTTTTCCAAAACACAACCGAGACAAGCGTAATCATACATTTGAAATGCAGAGAATTATAGTACTTGCAATCCAAGTCTGGCACGAGGACTGCAGCAGCTCCCCAGAAAGGGTTACGCACCATTTGTGCCATAGACAGAAATAAATCAATAAAAAAAAATGTCGATTGGAGGTCATGAATTGACACGACTTATCTTTAGTCTTTTTCTACAGCTGCAGCCATTGAGAAAAGTAGACATTATGTAGAAACCGGCCTCTATTTGTGGTCGTTAATTCATGAGACTTGACAACGTTAGGGAGGGTCTTATCAAGACGCGATCGTCCTCTCACATGGTATTCCCAAATCGTCACCCATCTAGTACTGACCAGGCTCAACATTGTTTAACATTTATGATGCAATAGGAACTGGTATGTAACGTGACTAATATATATATATATATATATATATATATATATATATATATATATATGAATGAGACTCGCACTTAATAGCAGAATTGAATAAGATAAAATCTACACTAGATTTCCAGTACCTCTGGGATAAATCAACTATGGAAAATGACCATTGGCTCAGTTTTTCAAAACTCCTCGCATTGTGCAAAAGAAATACTACTTCTGAGTCACTTTTAAAAACCTTATTAAACAAGTGAAATATAATATATTTATTGAAAGAAAATATGATATTATATTCATTAAAAGACAATATGATATTATATTTATTAAAAGACAATATGATATTATATTTATTAAAAGACAATATGATATTATATTTATTAAAAGAAAATATGATATTATATTTATTAAAAGAAAATATAATATTATATTTATTAAAATGCTGAAATTTGAATATAGACATTTCTCAGGAAGAGCATAGTAAGACCAGGAAACACCGTCTTTAAAAGAAGTTGCTATAACCATGAGCATCTTTTACATGTGAGACACTTATCATAGAAAGTGTTGCTTTCTATACAAAAACCAATTCAAGTACTGATCCATGAAATTCCCTCTCCTATAGAATCATTAATAAAATTCACAATCTTGCAATTCAAACATATTTAGTATATAAAAACTTCAGTCTATGCCATTAATGTCCAACAGTCTTTGTTTAATCGCTGTTCAATATGCCCCAAAGGTGCACCTCTGCTTTGATCCATACTGAGCTTTACCAGGTGGCTGTTAACAAGTTTTGGGAAGCCAAAGAGGTGCTGTGAAAGATGAACAGTAGTTTTAACATGATAGGGCAACTCGCCACACTTCAAATAACTCATTTAAATGGCTGTGGGTACACTTTGGTAGTCTTCTAAACAGTAGAAGATTTGATCTTGAATAAACTTCACACTCACCGGACCTTAACTTTTTATTTGTGGAGTTATCTCAAAGATAACGTCTATTTAAACAGCCTCAGACTATTATTGAACTGAAGTGGACCATCACAGCCCAAATGATGGTAGTGCCAAGAAAGTGTCGTGTGCAGATGTTATAGTTCACCCTCTTTTAGATATTGGTATTTGTCACATCTCTGACCTCAGTACTAAACATTATTATAGATCATGGGAGGTGGAGATACTAAAGTGGATACTGACATCGACTGATGACTTGACAACCTTCACATGGTTCCTCTTGTGGGTATCTGATTATAAAAAGAATCAGGGAAACTAATACCAACAAATAAGAATCAAGCAAGAATATCATAACATGCTGATTCATACGAATTAAGTTTTTACCATTTATCAAGAAGAAATCTAATTGATTGAGAATATTTCTTTGTCTGTGATTAAAATGTAAATAACTGCCACATTTATAGAATTTAAAATTTTATATCTTCCAAGAAATGAAAGAATAAAGACAAGAGTTTCTTTTTGTTTTCCCTGAGTAATGAGGTTAGAATTACCTAAGAGATTCGAAAACGTACAGTATGTGTATTCTGTCAGATATCAAATAATTGAATACATAAATAATACAGAGATGTTTTTTCTGTGTATATCACAATTCTCTGTAATTAACTAGCAGGTGGCCTTGGTGTTACCCAGGTATAACATACTCTAAAAGATGTTTAGATCTATGCAAGACTCATCTTTATTAGTATACTACATCATCTTATTAATCTTTATCCTTGAGAGGCTTTTGACTTTGATAAGTGGTGACTCATCAGTATAAAAAAAAGGAAATTCACAATTCGATTCTTCGAAATTCAGTACAATTTTGAAATTCATAATATTATTGCCATTTTTATAGATTTTTAAAATATCTTTCAAAATGTATAAAAAAAGAAAAGAAACTGAAAGTGTCAAAATTTATATTGGGTGGGATACTCATCACAAGATAGAGTGGTTATACTGGCACACTCTTGGAAATGCAACAGTCCAAACCCCCAAATATTTCAATGCATTTTTAAGTACAGATTTACAGAACTGAATTGTTTAGCTGATAAAAGGTGTTATAAAGCGTCATAATGATTGAAATGTGTCCTCATTGTAAGAATAAACATTATCTTGTGTAGTTTAACTACAATTTATATCTTGCAAATCAAAAGTTAAAAAAAAAAATCAAGAATTTCAAAAAGGGGTTCACGCTCCTTCGAGGACACCATCTCCCTATTCGAAATATAATTTTGAAACTTTCATGTACACCATTAAATTCCTTATAAAAAGTTACATTTGTAGTCATTACTTAAACACCATTTGGTGCAGCCATATTCATTCCTAGAGAACAAACAAATAAACCTCTCTTTTTTTCATTACATATATTTTGTAAGAAAATGAGTGATGGAAATAAAAATTAAATAAAGTACAATATTTATTAAATCATCAAATAGTTCAAACAAGGAATATATAAAGAATCTTTTTTTCTTTTTAACGAAAGAAAAAAGTTTCTTTATATATTCCTTGTTTGAACTATTTGATGATTTAATAAATATTGTAAATTTTCCAATTTTTATTCTCATCACTCATATCCTTATATTACTGCTCTATCTTGTATATTGAGCATTGACTTTGCAAGATAGGATATAATTTAAAGACAATTTTTTATCTTTATTATCTTTCCATATATATGTGTGTGTATATACATATATAAAGATAGGCATATATTTGTATGTAAAAGATTAATTCCTAAACTAATTAACCGATTATTATGAATTTTGGAACACAGCTGCTAGGCATAAGGGATTAAAATGTGGGCTATATTTAATTTAGTTTTATGAAAAGGGGTAAAAAGGTGGTGAACGCTCTTCGTTAAAATTTAGATACCTCAGATTTTTGTAAGATTTTAAGAATAGGTATTAGACATCTATTAATAAATATTCCCAAAATTTCAGTCTTTTTGGAGTATTTTTAAAGGGTTTAGGGGACATAATATGGGTACAAGCTCCCATTTCAAAATTCAATTATATAAAATTTGCATTGAATTTGGTCCATAGTTATTACACACCAATTAAGCAAGATTCCCTGAATTTCATCTTCAGTAGCTGTATATCCGGTTTTCAATCTCCGCAAGATGACATAAAACTGGTGCAAAAACTGTTTTTTGTGGGCGAATTAATTTTCCCATCCTGGAAAAGGAAGTCTTCTAGTAATATATATATATATATATATATAATGTGTGTGTGAGAGAGACAATAATACGTAATTCAGAGGATTCACTGAATCATGTGAGTGTACACATTCTGGTTGATACTAAATTACAATCGCAATGCTTAATAAAATAATTCACCATTAGTAATTAACAAGATTAAAAACCACTTGAACAAATGTGTAGCAGTTGAATATTTACATTCTATCAGTATGTGTGTTTGTTGGTGTTTAACGACCTTTCAACCATTATAAGGTCATCTCAGGTCAAACTTTTGTGGAGGGGAGATTCAGACAGTTTTTACAAGGTTTCTTCTATGGGAAGTTGTTTTTAGCATGCAGGATTTGACTATTCATAATGTGTGATCGTTTTGTTTGTTTTTATTTTAATATGTCTTTTTTTTTATTGGAAGGAGATATTATTTGGGTCATTCTTTTAAAGATATTTGTTTTAATTGTTTGCTTGGTGACAAGATAATTCACATTTCTATTCAACTTAATTGGTATTTGTTTCTTGGCAGTTTTTATTTTTTTTTAATACTGGAATTTTATTTTTTTTAATGCTTGTACAAATTAGTTTCTTTTATAGCCCCTATTATTTGAGAAGAAGCTATATATTTCTAAATGATTTTTTCATATTTGTTACTTAGTAACACTTGTTGCGTATATGTGCATATTTTGGCATTTGATTAATATATGTTGTACTGTTAGTCCTTCATTGCAATGGTTACACCGAGGTTCATCTTCTCCAAACAGATGTGTTAGTCAGTCTTGTGTGGCTGATACGTATACGTTTTAATACAGTGTATTCCCTTCGATCTGTAACCATGTTTTTGTTTCCTGTTCCGAATATGGGTTGATGTTAAAACAATTTGTTTTGAGGAAAGGTGTTCCATATTGCTTGCCATTTTAATTTTATGTATTCTTTGGCTTTTCTTTTATGTATGTGGTATTCTTATATTATTTATATCCTTGCTGAGGGCTTTTGGGGCTAATTTATCTGCCTTTTCATTGCCTTTACTACCAACATGGCTTTGTATCCAGGCCAGGATAATTTCCTTTTTTGCTTTTACTAAATTATGACATTCTGTTTTTTTTTAAGTAATATTCAACAATTTTCCTTGATTCCGGGTAGGACATATTTATTTTATGTTTTTTTTTCTTTTCTTTTTGATAAATTTTGCAAATTTTAGAATATACTGGATGGTTGTCATTGCATTTTGGACATTTTATGTCGTTTTGGCATTCTTATTCTGTGTTCTTTTTTTTTTCACATTTCCCCACATATTTTCATCCTTCTACATACTTCCTTATGATACCCATAATAATGGCATCTTAGGAGTGTTGGTATATACTGCTCTACTTTTTCAATTATGCAACTATTTTTAATTCTTTAAGAATCGTAGGGTTGTCGAAGGTTAGTATGTATGTATTTGTTGGTATGATCTGTCCATATCTTTTTATGTTTATACAGGTGTGGTCGATCACTTGTTTTTTTAATGTTGTCATTATCTCTTCTTTTGTTGCCAAGGATAATTCGTGATTTCGTACAATTCCTTTTGAGGTGTTCAGTTTTTCATGCGGAAAAACTTTGCATCTATGGTTGTAGAACTTTTCCATTTTTAACAGGTTTTGGGCATCTTTGTTGTTGCTTACTTCTACAAGACGATTCCTATTTTTTAGTTTGTTTTTTTTTTATTACCTTTGGTTGCTCTTACTCGTTAGTACTTTTTTAATTAAGAATGGTGAGATTCACTCATTTTTTTTTTTTACTGTCTTGGAAAATTCTTTGGGGAGGCTCGTTTTTTTTTTTGGGGGGGGGGGGGGTATAAATTTTTTCATCTTTTTAGCTGGAGATGTCTGATACATCAGAGTGGTATGTCTTAGAGGTTTTTTGGTGAAAATGGTCATGTGTGCTTTTTTGTTTTTTTTTATTACCCAGCTCCCCACCAGCCTTGGAGCCCTTCGTATGATTTTGCTTTTTGGGTTTTTTATAAAAAATTGCAGGGATGACACAGTCATGTCGATGTTTTTTTTCACCATAACCAATTGACTCCTAGCCACCACTTTCCACCATATTTGGAGGGGGGGTTAATTATTAGTAGAGGTTGGAATAGGAACAATAGTTGTTGTGAATAGGTTGGTGTGGGTTTTATATAGTGGGGCTTGACGACCAGCCAATTGATTAGATCGGGACTCTCCGACTGCCCGTCTAGCTTAGGTAAGGGCCAAAGTGAAGTGAAGTGTTGCAGTTCGCATATTCACTTTCCCAGGTTATGGACTGCTCAGTCACCAGGATCCCATCCTTAAGCGTCACGGGTTGCCAACCATAGCAAACTGTTGGCCTTATTGGGGATGAAGAAAAAAGAAAGAGGAAATTGTTGTTTGTGTTTTTAGCTTTACAGAACACGATTGAGTTTTGCAAAAGGAAAGGAAAAAACAACAACATCAATGTTTGGTTCAGTTTTGGTCAGAAGGCCGGTATTTTCAGACAGCCTGATCTGGTAGCACCAGAACATTCTATCAGTAAGCCAATCACAAGTGCTTCATATACAATCCTACGTTTGTAATTAATCAGAATGTGAAAAGTTAATTAAAATTGTGTAGATGTTAGCCTTTGTATAAGACATTAATTAAATCTATCCAACTTATATCCAGGTGTCGGACTTTTACAGTCATACAATACGTGCTTTGTCATATCTGCACAGATCAAAGATATTCTGTAAACTATGGATGCTGCACACTTACAGCAGAAGTCATATACATTGATGTTTGCCTCAGTTCCATCAGGAAGTGTCTGCAGCATTGAACAGTACTATGAACTGAATTCATACAATAGAAAATTAAAAGTTCTCAAAAGCTGGCAGATTATATGTTACTTTGTGTATTTGAAGAGAAACAAGATATATTTGTCTTGTCACAACAATAAATATTTAACTTCATTAATTCTTATTATTTGTGTCATTGCAAATGAAGATATTGTTATTTTGATGTGTGTCTGTGAAAGGCTATGCCCATTTATTAGTTTGTCGTGTTTCAGCCTGAAATAACGCTTTTATCCGTCAGTCACACTTCAGTCTGAAATAGCGCTTTTATCCGTCAGTCACACTTCAGTCTGAAATAACGCTTTTATCCGTCAGTCACACTTCAGTCTGAAATAGCGCTTTTATCCGTCAGTCACACTTCAGTCTGAAATAACGCTTTTATCCGTCAGTCACACTTCAGTCTTAAATAGCGCTTTTATCCGTCAGTCACACTTCAGTCTGAAATAACGCTTTTATCCGTCAGTCACACTTCAGTCTGAAATAGCGCTTTTATCCGTCAGTCACACTTCAGTCTGAAATAACGCTTTTATCCGTCAGTCACACTTCAGTCTTAAATGGCGCTTTTATCCGTCAGTCACACTTCAGTCTGAAATAGCGCTTTTATAGGTCAGTCACACTTCAGTCTGAAATAGCGCTTTTATCCGTCAGTCACACTTCAGTCTGAAATAGCGCTTTTATCCGTCAGTCACACTTCAGTCTGAAATAGCGCTTCTATCCGTCAGTCACACTTCAGTCTGAAATAGCGCTTTTATCCGTCAGTCACACTTCAGTCTGAAATAGCGTTTTTATTTCAGAAAGTGTACATTGAATGGATACATCGTGTCATTTTTTTTTATATTCTAAGTAAAACTTTTCACCAGCAATTTATTTTTTGAAAACTAAACGGAGCACACAGTAGATAACTTTTTTAAACCATGTATTGGAATTTTTTAGATGAGGATTGATAACTTGTATTATTCGGACTACTATTCTCATCTTGGTTGTTCTTTTCACGAGGTTACATCGAAACGTTGTGAAAATAACGACTAAAATTAGAATAATAGTCCGAATGATCCACGTTTTTTTTTTTTACATAGTTTAATAAATGATTATTGTGTTGCAACCAAGAAAATAAAAAGATATCAGACGAAAGACTGCGCTTCTATTTCCCTGGTTGATGAGCTGAAAGGAAATTCAGGAATACAATAACTGCTTTTGGTATTTTCATTTTAGCGACAAATGTTTTATAAAAAAAAAATGACAAATAAATCTGACAGAAATCGGAAACAATGTGCGAGACATATAAGATTCACAAATATTTTTTTATATTTGCAGTTTCAATAAAAGCAAACAATAACCCCCCCCCCCCCCCAAAAAAAAAAATCTCAAGATAAAAGGAAAAAAATCTATGGATAAAATAGAGCAATATAAATTCAAGAAGCAAATGACTTTTTTTAATTTTGTGTGTGGGGGTGTAAGAAACAGTTAAGATTATTGTAGTTGTATAACTAAAACAAACAAAAATTGAAGACAGAAGAGAAAGAACTGTTCAACACAAATTACGAACAACGAAAAGAAAAAAGAATTTAATATGAAATGCTGACCAACAGATGAGGAGGCTTCAGATTTCAATAAACCTAACAGTCATGTTTCTACAGCCCACTTCCAGAAAAGAAAAATGGGGGAGGGGGGCGCTATTATTTTACTACTTTTTTTTTTTTGTTTAAACTTTTTCTAACTCCTTACCCAACACCCAATCACAATTTCCTATTTTGTTGGTTTCATTTCTTCTGACTACAGGCAAGAAAAGTCGCACAATCAACAGCCAGATGTTTACCAACACCATATTGAGCCTATCACCTTCAGCCAAATAGAAAGAAGAAAAAAGAACAGTTACTTCCGGCATAGAAAGTCATTGCTCACTAATTTAACATGACAGCCAATCACTGTTTGATTTGTTGGAACGACTTTTAATTGTATTTGATTCTCATTGGTTAAATAAAACATATGTGGGTTACTATAGCTTCAAAAGGCTGATCCAGTTGACAAAAGAAAAAAAAAAATCAAAGATCAAAATCCGCTTTGTTCTGACTAAAGAATTCTAAATATATTAAAGACCCTGATTCCAAGATAAGAACTCTATTTAATGGTGGATAAGACCTTAATTTCTGCTTCATTTACATTTAATATAGGATTACTCAAAATTTAGTGTCTGGGAAAATGTCAGACGAACATACCACAATCTGATTTGATCTGATTAAAGAGTTCTAAATATAGTGACCCTTTAAGAGCATCAATCGCTTAATTGCGAGCACATACACATCTCACATTATAGCAAGATTAGAAGTAGGTGTTTAAAAATTATGTTAAAACTGGAATTTTTTACAGAAGGGTAGATTACGGAGAAATCGGAAAATTCCATTAAAAGTTAAAATTGAAATTAGAACTACATGTTAAGGATGTTGCGTCACAGACATGTAGCAGATAAGTCAATAAAATCTTTCTTTTTTTTTTCTGAACCATGGAAAAAATCTGTTGCACTTTGGACAGCTTCCTCCCCCTATGGGGGATGGGTTGCGAGAAAACCCACAAGATATGTCACATCAAGATATACATGTATACATGTAAAGAATAACAAACCCCAAATGATTTTGTGCTGTCATTATTAATGACTTTCACAACTGCTGCTATCAAAATAAAAAATTACATGACCAAACTTGGCTTTTTGGTTAGAAGCCAAGTATAGTATCTGTTCCGATACTACACTTAATCTTTTCTGTCCTTGGTCAGTGAATCCTGCTAAACAGAGGCAATTTTCTTTTGTCTCAATCCAGAGTGATCCTTTTTAGGGAGCTGGATTTTCTCCACATTAAAAACCGACTTCGTGTTTAACTCTGCCCTCGTGAGCAGGAAAATAAATAAGAGCCTACAATAGCTTCTAAAATAACGAAACAGAATGCAACATCAATGCAACAAGACTCCGGAGAATCTGCCAGAGTCTAAGAATTGGTCCATCATGGTGCTACACAATCCAACGATCATAAACTGAAACTGCCGGCCAATCATATTGCATACTGCGAGTACATCGCTCTTCATCTGCATCTAATATGGTGTTTGTTGAAATACGAATTTAGAAAGGAATCTTTGATGAAAACTACTTGCTACAAAACAAAAAATTATTTACCATTATCATAATTGATAAAAAATGACGAAAGGTAATTGAATTGAATAACCACCATCCATCATGGAAATTAGACTGAACTGATTTGCATATTTTTTTAAGTATATTGAATATACAATGATATTCATACACATCAAAAGTGTCTATCATCAATAGTTTTAGTGGCATTATCATTTTTTTCTTTTTTTCATAGATATCCTATAGTATGTCTATGAAAGATATACTATAGTATGTCTATGAAAGATATACTATAGTATGTCTATGAAAGATATACTATAGTATGTCTATGAAAGATATACTATAGTATGCCTATGAAAGATATACTATAGTATGTCTATGAAAGATATACTATAGTATGTCTATGAAAGATATCCTATAGTATGTCTATGAAAGATATACTATAGTATGCCTATGAAAGATATACTATAGTATGTCTATGAAAGATATACTATAGTATGTCTATGAAAGATATACTATAGTATGTCTATGAAAGATATACTATAGTATGTCTATGAAAGATATACTATAGTATGTCTATGAAAGATATACTATAGTATGTCTATGAAAGATATACTATAGTATGTCTATGAAAGATATACTATAGTATGTCTATGAAAGATATACTATAGTATGTCTATGAAAGATATACTATAGTATGTTTATGAAAGATATACTATAGTATGTCTATGAAAGATATACTATAGTATGTCTATGAAAGATATGCTATAGTATGTCTATCAAAGATATACTATAGTTTGTCTATGAAAGATATACTATAGTATATCTATGAAAGATATACTATAGTATATCTATGAAAGATATACTATAGTATATCTATGAAACAAAGAAAAAAATCTCCTCATCATTTAGTTTTATTATTTAGGATGCATTGAATGTCCCTGATTCTGCAAATGTCCCAACACCAGGCAACATCTCACATTTGCTATCCATGCAGTCCAGTCCAAAGAGTTAACTTCAACCAAATTGCATGCGGTTATATCTCTTCTTACATACTCAAGCCATGTTTTCCTCGGTCTACAATGCTTCTTAGTGCCCATGATATCTAAACACATTATGGAACTGATACAAGAGGTGACACGCAGTACATGGCCAAGATGCTGAGTGTGTAAGACATCCATAATCTCATGAAACCCAGCACATGAAACATAAAGGTAATTACATTGTTTAATGGCACATGAAATCCTCATCTCTGATTCAAATACATTGAACATAATAGTAATGATAGGTTATAGTGTTTGGGTAAATGCCAAAGAAACAGATCTCATAAATGCAGACCATATATATATATATATATATATATATATATATATATATAGAGAGAGAGAGAGAGAGAGAGAGAGAGAGAGAGAGAGAGAGAGAGAGAGAGAGAGAGAGAGAGAGAGAGATAAGGGGGTGACATATCTTTTAGAAAACAGTTTCTTTTAAGGTTATTTGGAGAATTTAGAAAACCAACTAATGTTATTTTTTTCTTATATATTTATTAAATGAATAAAATCATATATATATATATAGTGAACAAATAACTGTCCCAAACGCTTTAAAATTTATTTCCTACCTAATTGAAAATAGAAAAATACAAAAAAAATCATCAGACTTCGTAGACTGTCAGCGATCGACTGTCAGCCATCTTTGTTTTTCAGTCTAACCAAACCTTTTAATTGAAATAAAAAACGCTTTAAAATACTTTAAACCAAAAAACAATAGGCAGGTAGGTAGAAAAGTAAATTTTATTTCCTTTGGTAACAGTTATTTGTTGATTATTTGTTTTTTGTGCCCCTTTTCTTTCTGTTCATACTTGACAATCGCTAAAAGCGGAACGTCAATTAGTCAAATAAAAGAATTATATATTCCTGAGTCATTTAAAATAGTTACTTCGTGTTTTTCAATTTTATTATTAAAGACAGAAAAATAATAAAAAACTTAATGACGATTTTTTAAAAATATTAATCTATTTTTTCTTTGTAATTTAAAAATTAACAAACTTTGTTAAATTTGTAGATTAACACCCTCAGCTAAATTATCCACCCTCTTAAAAAATGATTCTACTTTTAAGGGCAATTCTAACTTATTAGAGCAGTCAACTAATATATTTTTACCATTAACCCTAAGTCCGACTGGCAAGGTCATACAACTATACATAATCGCCTAAAAAAGTGGATCCCCACTCCCCCCCCCAAAAAAAACGCACAGAATTTATCTCCAATCACAAAAAAATGGTGCTAGCTTGCTATCACTTCGCAAAGTAAGTAAGGATTAAGAGTGAATGCGGTATTTTGGTGAGTGTCTAGCTAGAGTAAGTCCAGGGTATTTTGGACAAAAAGTATGACTATCGAATCCACAAACAAAGATTTATTGTCAAAATTGTATGACCATTGCCCACCTCCCTTACCCCCTTACCCCAAAAAAATAATTTGGGCGTCATGCCAAGTTTAAAGAATTTCATTCATAGTGTCTTGTAAACACGGGACAAAAACTTTCGCATTCATTCATGAAATAGATAAATATTAATATTTTGGTAATTTCGATAAAAAATTATTTATCTTTTAAATAAGAAATAAATGTATAGAAAAAAGAATTTGATTCCATTGGGTAATGATATGAAGCTGTTTAGAAAACAGTAAAAAAGAAAATTTGTTTTTTTTCTTATTATTATAGAAATCGCTCCAGAGAAAGCACGAAGCCACTTGATGCAAGGAGATAAAAAAAACTGCTTTAAGGTAAAAAAACTAGTCAACAGTAAGTGTTAGATGGATAGATTCCGACCCAGTAAAAACAGCAATTCTTCCCCATTTGTCAGAAACATCGCTCATGAAATGTGAGGATTAAAAGACAACATAAGGAAAAGGAGAGTTACGAGGCTGCTAAAAAATAACCCAAGGTCCACTTTCCAATCCTCTTTTGGCGTCACGAGCGAGAGAGAAAGAGAGGGGGCAGGGGAAGAGGGGAGAACTCACCTCGATGCATTGATATATATTTTTTCTATAAAGTTAATAAGTTTCATTTAAATGACCTTGACCTTCTTTGAATTTATCCATTTTTTTAATTAAATAACTTTAATTAATTATTCTTAATATCGACGAAACTATTGTATATACATGAGAGAAATAGAGAGAATATAATTTGAAATCAATAACACTAAGCATTAATTTATTATAAACTGGTTACCAAATAGATATGCAAATTAGGATTCCTAATTTCTGTGTAAGGGTCTGCCATCAGTACTATATATATCGTATTTAATGATATTATGTTGTATTATTGATTAAAATAACAGTAACCTGTTTTGATGGTAATAAAGGAGTGATAAATGAAAGAAAACTTTCGCATTTATTCATTTAGATATATGGGTATATATATTGAAAGAGTTGAATGGTATCACCATCAGATAGGTAGTCAATTCAGGTTTAAAGTGCTATCTTTGGGATTGTGTCAACCTAAGAATATTGCAAAATCAATAATAAGAATATCTAAGTGCATTTAAAATCTCAAGAAATCTACAATTATGAGACATAACGCATTTTTTTAAATTCTTTTTCTTTTTTTTTTTACTTATCAATATCAAAATTCCGGTAAGTATCCTCTTCATGTTAAATCATTACTTTATACACATAAGTTTGGGGTAAAAAAACAACTTCTTTAAAAAAAAAAAAAAATAGCTTAGTTGTTTTGTTTTTTATTATCTACTAGAGAGACGACCCGAGACCTGTTGGTACATTGCACGTTAGTGTATACATTCAGTGCACTCAACTGATTGTGAAGGTAAATAGATATTTTACCTCATTACCAATTCTTTGCAAAACAAACTGCTGCTACTCTACTTTCCATTTTTATTTACATGATGTGTTTATTAACGTCATCCTCTTACTTTCCTTTTTATGCTGCTACTACTACCACAAACTTTCTTTTCCTTTCACCACTTCTAGTCTCATTCGCCCTTCCTCCCACCATCTAAAACATTCAATGTGCACACAACCAAGTAAACAAGCAAACAAGGAAGATTATCAGAGTTTTAGTATTATACTAGATTACCTGCGATCTGTTCGATCAGCGTTTGTTACATATATTGAATACTTAGAAACTTCAAGTTACAGCGTCAAACAAACATATACACGTCCATAGATTGTTAGTATTATATAAATCAGCAGCAGCCAGCTCTTACCGCTACTGGTTTTAAAACAGACATACACAAACATTTATAAAACTATTGTGATCTCATAATAGACCATATTAGTCTCTTTCCTCTCTGATGATGATGATTTCATAATAGACCCTCTCTTTCTCCCTCACTTATTTACGTCATTCCATTTCTCTCACCACTTCAGATAAAATGCTTAGTATCATATATTAGCAGTGTACATGATAACAGACAAACAAACAATGTTGAAAACGTTTTAGTATTATTGTTGTGGGTGAACCTACCTACCCTTTAGTAATAACTAAATGGTAGCAACCTGCTACCATAAATACCGGCTTTTGCCGGGAGAACATTTGTAGTCCATTTAGGCACTAGCACTGCCAACACCGACTTGTGTATAATTTCTCTGTTCAATACAATTCATTATTATTATCTCTAAACCTGTTGTTCTTTTATTTCATTGTTGGTACCCCTAAACCGGTCCACAACAATTATTTATATATATATATATATCAAATTATATCTCGTATTTCAATACATATTTGTTTTCGTGTCCATATTAAACTATGTATTCGTTTTTCTTTTATTAATTAGTTTTCATGTTGTTTGCAATAAATAATAGTTAGGTTTTGAGAAAAGATTTTTTTATGTTTCACGTTCTCAATATCTTCGAATATTTATAGATGGGTTCATAAATAGTTTGAAATTCTATCAACCCATAGGTGGAACATGACAGGTACTACAACTCTGATCCAGAGTGGTCCTGGGAGTAATGACAATTAAAATGTGGCTCTATACTTCCTCAAGTTCCATATTGGGACCTTACCACCAAATGTAGTTTAAATACATACCTAGTATCTCCAAATTTCATGGAAATGTTGTTAGGGAGGGATCATCTACCATGCAGATCATTCAGAGGGGGGGGGGGTTACAAGACGGAGACCGTCATTTCTTAGGTATGTTATTTCAAACAAAATAGACATATGGCATAAAATACAAACCTATCTTTTCTCAGAAGATTTATCAGATATTTATATATATATATATATATATATATATATATATATTATACAAAAAGAAACAAAGCTCAAATGTAAGAGAAAACCGAATTCATTTAATGGCCAAATTGTGAGGCACATCAATTTAATTAAAATAATTAATTTTAATTAATTATAATGGAGATAATTTGCAGGCACAATAGAAGTTTGGTTGTTTTGTTTTACGGCATATCAACCCTTTTCGGGTTATTTAATGCCGAGTATGGTTATTTTGGTAAAAAGTTTTTATGCTTCATGTTCTATAGATCTTAAAGTATTTATTCATGCTGTTTCGTTTGGTTGTTTTGTCGAGGAAAATTGTTGCTTTTGTTTTTGTCTTTGCAGAACATGATTAAGTTTTGCAAAGAGAAAGTAAAAAAAAAAACAATACAATCAATGTTTGGTGCATTTTTGGTCAGGAAGCCAGTACCTTCACACAGCCTGATCTGGTAGCACCAACCTCAATAGAAGAGAGATTTATAGAATCAGTAAATTTTTAAGAAAAATTTATCAAATTACCAATAAAAAGATCCTCATTAGTGTCTTGCCCTCCCCCACCTCTCCCCGGCCTTTTATAACAGCCTTAATTTTTGCAACATAGACGTAACTAACGAACACCAGTATTTCTCATCAAGCTGGTTCCACGTTTATTGAAAATAAATTAACAAGTCAACCTCACAGATCAGAGTCTCTTTCGTTGGGTCAATGAGTGCCATCTCCCTATGTTCTTTGTCACACCACCCCATATCATGAATGACTCGGTCACTCTTTTATTTTCACTGGGAAGTCATCTTCAAGTATGTTATATGTTTTTTAAACGAGATGAAAGTTTCTACATCATGATCATCATCTCCGCCAATGTAGATTTTTGATTTATCGATAAATATGACTTTCATCCAATCCCCACATTCCACTTTTGCCCACTGCACTTTTGATTTCTCATGTGTAGCTGTTAGAGCTGACTTTTGTTTGGCCTTTCTCTCTGTAAATCCCATTTCATTAAGTCTCTTTCTGGCAGATCTATCACACACATGAACTTCTTTTTCCACCCATTTATTTCCCATTTGCTTGGTTGCCCATTTTCTATTTGCAAAACATATTCCTTTAAGGGTTCCACCTTGACACTTTAATGTCTTACTCTGTCTACCAGTATGCCTTCTTTTTATGATCGTAACATTTTTTTTTAAACTTGCGCCAAATACTGCTGACTGGAAACAACCAATATTCTGTGTTGATTATCCTTCTTGAAGGAGTATAGTAATCCTTCCGGCTATATCAAGTAAAATCTATCTTATTATTGGAGTCATTTTGTAGAAACTAATGAAGCGAATATTTTTGTTCTGACTGACAAAGGTTTACCAGCCAATATATATCTAACAGATTTTCAAAGTCAGACCTAAATAGCAATCTGTCTGACATATCGATACTTGATTAGAAAACCATTTTGTTTTTGTTCATTCTTTCCACTGTTATTGGCATGAATATATTTTATTTCACGTCAGTTTATTTCTGAAAATACTTATTCTTTCTAAAAGACGTTTTAGAGTGGATACTTGTTTTCTTACTCACCGAATATTCTTAAACATTAAAAAGAATTTATCATGTCATGAGTTATTTCCCTTGATTTCTGCAAAAATAAATATCTAAAAACACAGTTTTAAACATTAAAGAGTGGTTTCCATATTAATTACACATTATGTGTTCTTTACTAATAATCCAGTATTAAAAGAAATTTTTAAAAATTCCCTTTTCACAAGATAATTTGCTTACAAAATTAAATTTACTAAAATTACCTACCATTTCTTTATTAACACGTCAGTCATTTTTTCTTTATGCCCAGGCAACGCCGAGTAGGTACAACTACATTTAGGGTGTATGATAAAATAATTTACGGTCAATGAGTGTGACTAGCAATCAATTTTGTCAGCAAAACAATGCATTTATACTATTCTTTCAAACAACACTAAAACTTTGCTAAACCCATCTGAATGTCAAAACAGAAACAACTGATATTTAAAAATAAGATAAAGGCCATGAGAGCAATGCTTAAAATGTATGCTAATATCACAATGTAATCTAATTTTTCTAAGTCTATATGTGAAGAATACCAAACAAAAAGAAAAAGGCTAACCACGAAAGCGGTTGTAGTGCAACAACTCTCAGGCAAAACTTGTCTTCAAGAATGTCAAGTTAACCTTATTTATCATAGAATAATTGAAAGATCATGAATTTTGACCTAGTTCAGCATCTTACCTTAAATAAAAAGTTATCTGACTTCTCAGTGTACAATTGAAACTATTTCGATGTTCATTAATGTATTCCTCTTGCTTAATTAACTTAAAATTAAATAGACACTGGTTCACAGTTCAGAAACTAAAGCCGTGTTGAGCTAGAGTTATCTACCTTAAATAAAATAAACGTATTGACAGTCGTTGATAGCGACCTACATGCCCCCTTTCCATTGGTTACTACACAGATGTAGGGTGAGGGTGTCACTCCTTTCCCAAGATTGCTCCACTTACCCTTGATATTCACCTTATAATACTTAGTGTTTAGCAAGAAGGCATCAAGTACCATTTTTGAGTCTTTGGTATAACTCAACTAAAAATTGAACCCCGGTCTCCTGGCCCATTATCGAACACTAACCAAATGGGCTAGTAATCTTCTTTAAATATATATATTTTAAGTACCAACAGGAAAGGGTGCTTCGAGCACAAAATTTTGTAATCTCGTTTTTACCAACATGGAACATTCAAAATGAAACTATTCTTCTTTCTGGTGTGACTTTTAAAGCACACAGATGTCTGTCTGACCAGCTCTCTATCTGATAACGGCCTTTAAAAACCCTGACAGCTTCGTCGGTTAGATATCTTCCTGATGGAGTCAAACGACTTTGTCGTACATTTTTTCCATGCAATGTTTTGTTGCATGTCTTTGAACTTACATTTCTGTTTATCTACACTACAACAAACCGGGAATAAATTAAATGTTATTGTATCCAAATGTTTCTTCTCTTCTGACACGCATGTCTGTTATCAACGATAACACCCACAAATAATGGCAACCACATGTACGGAGAATGATATATTTCCAACACGTGGTCAGCTAAAATGATAAAGTTGGAATATCAAATATTCTATCTTTAAATTGAAATAAAATTAGTTCACAACAAACTCTGTTATCCATAGAGTGAAGGTTAATTCAAACGTGGTATTGACAACAAAGAATATGCTGTTCATTCCAGATTTGTCTGCCTTAAAAGTTGTTCATTTTGAAAGAAATTTGTTCAAAATGCAAGTTCTTAATCTATTGAGCTATGTTTGGCCTTGAATCTGGAATCAGTTTAACACCGTCAATCTCAGTACAAAACATGAATCTGTATGTATTTTTTTTTAAAGACAAATATCAAAACAGCAACAATTTTTATATCACCAAAAGAATTGGTTGTCAAAGAATATGTTACGTATTACTCAACAATAATGTTTTGGAAGTTACGGATTGATATGATTTGCTAAATACAGAAAGTTACTTGAGTATGATCGACAAAGTGTGATCACATATACGAGGGAATTGGTTTATTGAATGATACGGATTTGAAAATACAGACAACTGCAGATCAGAACTTATTGAGGAAACATAATCTAAGATACAAGATAATGGCATTTAGACTCCACATGCGCACTTTAACAATAACTAAAAGCAACTTATAGTTTAGTAAAAATGGATCCAAATTTAAGTTAACACAGCATATAGTTTAACGTTTTAAGTGTCTGTCTTTTTTTCATGTAAAAACATAGCCCAATGAGCTGTCTGGGAGAAAAGGAAGTACTCAAACCACACTGTCAACCCTAACCCCAAGAGACAAACAATGGCCATAGTCACAACTACCAATACTAAGGGCAATACAACACCTGCACATTGTGTCTAATTGTTTTCTTAAAAACTTCCCAAAAGAAGTTATGGACATCTGAAAAACGTGTCAAATTGTCAAAATATGGTGACAAGAACAAATAACATGAACAAAATTATTTGCAGTGATTATTTCTGTGATTAGGGGTTATTTCGTCAAACGGCCAAAATGTGAAAATAGTAACAACCAAGATGAGGAAACCTGTCTGAAACGTGTGAATAATGCAAACAAATTTTATCTGTGGTTGCCATTATTTGTGGGTGTTTCGATGATAACAGACATGCGTGTCAACAGAAAAGAAACATTTGGATACAATAACATTTAATTTATTCACGGTTTGTTGTAGATAAATAGAAATGGAGGTTCAAAGACATGCAATAAACAGTAAATAAGGAAATGACTTCAGACATGAGTACTTAACAAAGAATACAATCGTTTACATTACAATAAGAAAAATGTGCTGAGAAGCAAGAAAATAGAGCATATGTGCGAGCATAGCATGGGATATATAAATTGTGCTTACATTGATGTTCAGTCGCAACAAAACATTG
Source organism: Sepiola atlantica (assembly GCA_963556195.1). Lineage (NCBI taxonomy): Eukaryota > Metazoa > Mollusca > Cephalopoda > Sepiida > Sepiolidae > Sepiola > Sepiola atlantica. The sequence goes on from OY744523.1 coordinate 148,785,224, forward strand.
CATGAAAAAAATGTACAACAAGCCTTGTGTGCGTGGTCCCTCTATGTATGTGACTCGATGTGGCGAGTGTAAAATGCAATAAATTTGGGCAATTTGAGGCATTTCTGACCCCCTGGGGGCGTGAACCAGAATTTTTCTGATGTCAAGGATGCTCATTTTATATCCAGAATGGGAGAAAATGGTCATTTTTTGCCATTTTAGGGGCTTTTGACCCCCTGGGGGCGCGAACCAGATTTTTTCCAAGGTCAGCGATACTTATTTTCTATTAGGGACAATTGCCTTCACATTTTGACTAAGTTTCAGAGAAATTGAATGGATGGATGAAAAGTATGGAGTAAAATACGTCATTTTTTTGCAATTTCGGGGCCTTTTGACCCCCCTGGGAGGCTAACCAGATTTTTTTTCAAAAATCGGAGAATGTCACTTTCTAACGTGACCAAAGTTACAACTTCATGCAAAATTTCAGAGAAATTCAATGGATGGTTGCGGAGAAAAATCTGGACATGCCTCAAAACATAAGTCCCCCGATTTTATAAATCGGGGGACCAACAAAGTCGTTTGACTCCATCAGGAAGATTTTTTGACTCGTTTACAGGATTATGCAAAAATCACTGAGTCTTTTTTATTTGTGCTTCATTGTAAACACACTATGTGATAAAATGCACAATCCCATATTATCATTAACCCATTAGTATCAAAGTTTTTCTCTTAATTTTATTGTCAAAAATCTTTTGTAAATAAACAATTTATTTGAGCAAAATTACCTTCAATTGACTTTATAGGATAGTGCATTTATTTACGCTATACAAAAATGTGGGTTAGTTATAAGGACTACTTACCAACTAATGCTTGATTGAATAATAGATGAAATTGATGGTCTCTTTCCACTCTAGATTTTCATAGCATACTGAAAACTGAGACTGGTGTCTCAGTGTTGCCAATATACATCAGATAGTAGGTGTAATGTTTGAAAGGCCCTTCAATCTTTATGACGAATTGAAAAATACTGATCTTGCTGAAATATGGTTAATTAAAAAAAAAACGGCCTTATGTGTTAATAACAAAAATAATCTTAAAAGTGTGTTGTGAAATTAAAATCTTTTAAAATAAACTTTAAATTACTGCATTTTTTCTGCTCTTTCTTTAACACATCAGTATAACTTCCGGTGAATTCATATTATTTGTAAAACATCATCTGAAATCTATTGTTGTAAAGATATATAAAGCACTAATAAGACTTCATATAAAGTATTGCACGCATGCCTTAGATTAAGTGTCTAGACACGAAAATTGTAATGTTGAGATTTGAAGTTAAGAATAGTGAAAAAAAAAACTACAGTCACAGAGAGAGAAATTAGAAAAGTTACAAGTTACAGGGAAAAAAAATTAGAATTAACTACTCGACGCAAAAGAAGAATGAGAAGTGATTTAATTGACGCTTTCAAAATAATTAATGGTTTCTCTAACTAAATGTGCAGATGCAGGAATTTAAAAAAATATTTTATACATGAACTTATCATGCTTCATGAAACCAGGAACTGATAAACAGATATAAATAATTTTAGATTCTTTTAAATACTGTATTAATTTAACAAATCATCTTATTAATTTTTATATTTTTATTATTATAACTGTAAATCATGAGAAATGTATGTCCCTCTGAGTTATTTGTGTTCCTTTTAGTTTTAATGAAAGTATTTTCTCATTTGTGTTCCTTTTCTATACATTTAGTGATGTTTTAGTTGTTTAGCATCCTAAATAGCATTTGGTAGATAATTTTAAATAATAAAATTTTTAATTGCAATAATTAATGTCATGAGTTATCCCCCTTTAATGAGAACTCTTTTGTGTAAAGGTAACAATAAATGCGTATCTGTATCTATGGGTTAAATAGAAACTATCTTTTACAGACTATTTGTTTAGAAAATATATGCCTACAAAATAAATTAATCTACAAATCAATTGTATAAAAAAACATGTACGTTTTTGGCATGAAATAACCTATCCCATAAAACCTTTAAAAATAAAAACAACCAACCAACCACCCAAATGTCCCATTTTTTATGTATATACGTATAACTAAATTTAGACCCTCAAATCGTATATGTCTGTAAGCAAGATCTCTTCTATACACTAATGATGGCTCATGTAAGTTTAAACTTTAAATAAAGGTTTGATAATGATAAATAAACATATAATAAATGTTTATTCTTTACCTAAAGAAATGAGTCAAATAGTTTAATCATATATATATATATGTATGTTAATTCATGGTGGCCTAGGGGTTGAATACCAGGTTGCAGAGTCAAAGGTAACTTTGCAATTAGATTTGAATCCGTCGACCGGCAGTAATTATCTCCTACACTAAAGATGGTGTAAGCATGAAACGCATGTGTCTGTAGGTAAAAATAATAAATATTTATATAAAAAAATATTGTTATCGCCCCCTTCAACAACTTCAGAGAATTAATAGGCGATCAATCTATGCGTAACGCGAAGTTCCAGCCTCTGCTGTTGAACACTATATGACTAAGCTTACTGTATATGTCCGCCGATTCGACATAATATAAAATTTAAATTCTCTTCTTTCCCATGGTAATTGATGGTGGCCAAGGGGTTGAAATGCAGGCTGCAGAGTCAAAGGTGACTTTTCAACTGGGTTGAGAATCCTTCGACCGGCAGTAATTATCATCTCGTACACTGAAGATTGCGTAAGCATAAAACACATGCGTTTGTAGGTAAAAATAATAAATATTTATATAAAAAATATTGGTATATATATATATATAGTGAGAAAGCTTTAACAGAATATGCTCATATTCTGATTTCTTGATTTTCACTTCATGGTACGCAAGTGAAATATGTTTGAGTTGTACAACAACCAAAAGCTGCATGTCTCAGCGACACCACCTCAAACAAAACAAAAAACACTTGTTATCGCTAAATCTCTCTCCACTGAATTAGCTAGATGCTAGAGACGCTCTGAGTTCTTTCTTTTAGAACAGTCCAATCATCCACCTTATATGGAGCTACAAATAACGAATCATTTGTAACCCTTAAGTCAACAGTTCGAATCAGCCTCACTGCATCGCCTCTTTTTTTTTTTTGATTGGGGCTTTTATGTACAGCACAGGCGATTATTTATCGTTTACTTTGAGCGGATCTGCTTTATATATATATATATATATATATATATATATATATATATATATATACACACACACACACACACACACACTTTCTTTGTTGTTTAATTTTCCTCGCTATAAGTGTTCTTTTATATTTTCAAAAGTTGTATGCACGGCAATCTTCATATGGGCACTAAGTAGCTTCTAAAACTATTTTCAGTTTCGTGTTAAGTTTTCGGAGAGATTTTAGTTTTTCAATTTTCTTTTTCATAACACTAGTGTTCAGTACCATAATGATACACATGCCAATATTTTTTTAAATTTTGTTATTGTTTGGTCACACTTATAAAGGTCAATAGCCACTCGGGGATAAGGGTTAATGAGATGGAAAGATTGTCACTAGAATGATGGGAACAACCAATTTTTTTTATGGAAATAGCTCCAGACAAAGCATGGAACCACTTGATGTAAGGAGCTAAAAAGAAAAATACTACTGCAAGGTCGAAAAATTAGCCAACGATAAGTTAGATGGATAGATTCCAACTCAAATAACAGCAATTCTTCCCCCTTTTTCAGAAACATCGCTCATGGAATGTGAAGACTAAAGGACAAAATAAGGGAAGCGAGAGTTACGAGGATTCCGAAAGTAAACTCAAGGTCAACTTTCTAGTCCCCTTAACTACTCCTTGATTACTTATGAACGATATATAAGTATTTGTTAACATTGGATTTGAAAACGACTATGTTGTAATCTGTAGGGAAACAATCCTGTGGTAATGTGTTCCACAGACGAGAAACCCATTGCAAAGACGCTCTTTTCATTGAAATTCCACCTGACGCTAGACACATGGAGGAATAATGAAAATCTTCTTCCGTTGTTGTAACAAGTATTTGCTGTGAATGCCTTACGAGGAAGAACCATAAATTAGAACTCCATCAAGCACTTTAAATGGAAATAATGATAGAGTAGAGAGAGACTAACAAGACCTCTTCTGTGAGAAAGGGGCTGTAAGGAAGTGAAGAGATCATCCCCAACTAGTTTTTGAAGTCGATTTTGTGATAGGAGTACTCCATCTTAGGAAGTATCTGACTCTTATACAGGTGGAGGATTTCATCTGGATTCAACTATTTTCTGAAGCGTTAGAATGACCCAACTATTTTTCCAGTGACCTTAGCAAGAGGATGGGTATATGTTTTCCATTTTAGACTTAGAGCGAAAGTCAGTTCTAAGAGTTTCTTCAAGGAAGGCACCATCCATTTCGACTGGAACAAAACAAGGTGTTAATGGTGAAAGAAGAAATTGTTTGTTTTGGAGGTGTTAAAAGTAACAAGCTACTTTTTCTTCAGTGCACATCATGTTTCAGACCTTGATCACCGGTGCTCTTCAAAGTGCTGCCATAGATAGTTGTATCGTCTGCTTAGATGTCAACAAATGATCTTGGGACATGATTTGGCAGATCATTAATGAAAATCAGGAAAAGTGTTGGCTCTAGAATAGATCCTTGTGTTTCGACATCTGCCTATCAACAACTACTTTTATAAACCTATCAGAGAGGAAGGATCTGATGTGAAGACATTGCTACATATTTCATAGCGAGCAAGTTTAATAAGCAACCCTTTGTGCCAGACCCTATCAAACGTATTTGATATGTTAATGGCTATTGCTCTAGAAACAAAGCCTCTATTAAGAGATTCACTGATCCTATGTTATATTATTATTTCAGGACGAAATCCATATTGCTTGTTGCTTAGTAAATTGTTTCTGTTCAGGTAGTCGACAATTTCATGATTTATCACAGATTCAAACAATTTACTCATGACGTACAGGAAAAGGAACTTCTGCCTCCAAAACCATACTATTTTATATCAAATGAAAAACCTACAAATCTTTTTTGTCATCTTGAATGTGTAAATTAGATCTCATCCTTGAATGGCAAATTTAAGACCTTTTAAACTCATCTTATAACTAACTTTTGGATCAAATCTGCAGAAGAAACTATTTCTCTAAATTCAAGAGTGATATACCAGCTAAAGAAAACAAAAAAGCTGCTTTTCAGTTTTATGTAAGATAGGATTCGTTCTTTTTACTAATGGGTCACCGCTGCTTACCAAGGCATGAGGGCCACTCGAGGATAAGGATTAAAGAGATTGTCGGTTAGACAATGAGAGGATTGGAAACAGTGGGTGGAATGGGCAGAAGATTACTTAAGAGGAATTGATCATCTAAGAGAATGGCTTAACAAGTATACTCAACGAAGATGACGGCGTAAGGACACATAACCATTGAGGAACATTACACTTTCGTATTTGGTGTCCAGAAAGAACATTGCAAAGTCAAAATCATATTCTTCCTTAATTTTGTAACGGTATAATAATACATATTCAGTATCGAATATATAAATAAGTTGGTATCGAAAAATACCAAAGTACAAATACTTCCAACAATCTACCACAGGGAAAGAGAGTGATGATGATAATGATGATGATTAATTTAGATGTACAATATTAATGTGCTTAGTTCTCCATGCACTCACACTTGTATAGAACGAAATTTCTGATTGATATTCAACTCGGACATAATCAAAAGAGTGCAATTCTCTTAATTGTAATTAAGACTTAGATTGATGTTACTTTATAGTCAGACAAAGCCTGCAAATGAAACCAATAATATACTGGCAACCAACAGATGCACGAACAAAGTGCATAAATTGAGCATTGTACCAAATAACACATCATCATAGACAAACGTCCTCTTTTTTCCTGCATTGTAATAAACCTATGAATAGTAAACAATCCTCTTGTGTAGATTACATCAATAATATTTCTATGCAACAAACATAAATTTATGATGTCTCTGTTAGACTTCATCACAATAAACTGAATAAAGGCAACTTAGCATGATGTACATTTTCATATAACTAGGGATATTCAAATTTGGTAACCGTTGTGATTTGAAATATAAAATACTCTCCCCCCTTTACACAATTGTAAAACTCAGTAATTCTATTTTAATGAACTAACTTGCATATTTTTGCTAGGCTGAGAGGATTATACAATTGTGAAAGAACTACATACAATACGTAATTGAAGCAAAATAAATTGTTTGGGACTATTAAAATAATTTCCAACGCTATTGATAATGTTTACCCATTCATTTTTTGTTTATTATCGTTTATTTTTCAATTCCGGTTTTGAAATATGATGTAAATCATAGTCTACGACGTCACATCGAAGCTATGATTATTTTTTTTAAGTAATGTTTTAATGGTTTCGATTTCTGGTCATAGCATCCGCTTCATTTGTTGGGAATTTATTATTTACTTAATATGCAATATTCTTCATTTCTAAAAGATCTTTGACATTTCTAAATGAGAGAAATTCTGAAATGTATTTATTACGTTAAAAAAAATTCTGACTGATGGACTTACGGACAAAATCTATTTATATAAGAAAAACTTTGAATGTAATGGTTTTAAGCTATAAGATGTTTTGAAATAGTGCCGAGCAGAAATTTTTGTTAAAAGTACATTGCATGTAATGGTTTAAAGCAATGTATTTATTACGTTTTTAAAAAGTGTGACTGATGGAAAGACTGACAAAATAACTATAAAAGAAGGTTCAGTATTTCTTCAGAAAGAATGTTTTTATAATGTAAACCAATAGATCCAAAACTGCATGTGATATCTATTGAATTTAGTAGCCAGTGTCCAGTTGCTTGACTAAATAGATAGAGATCCAAAGCAAAAGCAGGCTGGGATGGTCTATTGTGCTGAGATGGGCATGTCCACTCTCTTGGTTCTGATTGGTTGCTAGTCCATGAGTGGATATTCACGTGTATAAATACAGTCAAGCAAGAGTTTTTCTGTCAACTTGACACCAGTTAGAACCAAAATGTAATTTGGATTCTACAATATCTTTTGCAGATCATGTTTTGTATTTTATTTGAATCTGTAATATATTTTTTTTCTTTTTACAGATTTACTAAAGGCTTTTATCTTTTATGTTACATCAAAATTTAATGTAGAGATACTGGCAAATTAGTCTGCCTAATAAATATATGTGTGTGAGAGAGTGAGAGAGAAAGAGAGAGTGTGTGTGTGTGTCTATATAAATTCTCTCTCTAAGAATAGCTAAGGTAGATGGAGATTGACTAGCCACTAGCCAGTGCTAACCTTTCACTTCACAACAATGGCGTCGCCGATAGGATTTCAATTGTCTGTCGAGAGTTCTGTATTTTTTAATATGTGTCTACGATGTTTTGCTGTGAATGCAAGAACTAAAAAGCTAAAAGACAACAAGGAAACTAGCTGGATGCGAGGCAATAATGAAAGTCTTCACCATAGTGTATCCCACAAACCTGGAAGACCTGACTTTCGAAAAAAAGAAGTCAGATTCTAAGAAATATGAGACCCAAGAAAAGGTTGGTTGTGGCAGAAAGAACAAAATTCATGTTGATGTAACAATAAATTAATGAACCAATCATAAAATACCTGCACTGTCTACGAAATTCGAGTAGATATTGCTAGTTTGAAAAACTCGAACAAGAAGGGCAGACAACTGAAGAGGACTTAATTCAGTTAAGGTTAATTGAAGGTATGTGCACACATCGATATAAAATAATGTAATTACAAATAAGAAATATGTCTTTAAATACCTGCATTGACTTTATACAACAAGAATTAATAGAAATACAACCAGTATAAAAGTTAACCCAGCAAACAAATATTCGCCGATACATGTGAAAAAAGATTTTTAAATGTTGGTACTGTGGACATGAACACGAAATAAGAAACGAAAAATTGCCAGCATTTGGGAAGACTTGTACAAATTGCTTATAAAAAGAACCATTTTCAAGCAGTGTGCAAATTCAAAAGAAAAACAGTGAAAGGGTTGAAGAAAACGAAACCAATATGGACGTCTTTTCTTTAAAAAGCAAAAACAAGAAGGTGGAAATAATTGAACTAAAGAAAAAAGACGTACTAAAAGTTAAAATCAAGAACGTCGATTTGGATCTGCAAATTGATACTGGCAGTGAGGCAACACTTATACTGAAAGAAATTCTGTAAACGAATAGGAAAGCCAACTTTACAAAAAAGCATTTCACAACTCCGCCAATCTGATGGGTTAGTTATAAAAACTTTAGGGTACTTTGAAGGTTCTTTGGAGTTAAAAGATCAATTTGAAATAATACCTATAATTGTCACATTTTGTAAAAAGAACCACGGACTTCTTGAAAACGATGTGCTTAACATAAATTCTACCAAATTAATTAATGATATAAAAATGGGGGAAAAACGGAAACTTAGAAAACTATAAAGCAAGCTTTAATTAAAAGAAAATCTTACCTATTTTTCATTATGAGGCACGAAAATTACCAACACATTTGTTGCCATTAGTAGTAGCAAGACGACGAAAATTAATAGAACAGGACCTTCTTGAATATGTTTCACCTGGAGGATAGCAAGTGGGCATCACTCATTTGAGAAAGTCAGAAAGAGACATACCTATATGTGGAGATTATAAAATAGGCGTACATCACAAAGTTTGCTCAGATTCATATCCTATACCTAATGTTTAAGTTGCATTATATAAACTGGCAGGAATAAGCGATTTTACAAAAATAGTTTTGAAAATGGCATATCACCAAATGCCACCAGAAAATAATTTCAAAGAAGTAACAATGATAAATATGCCAATAGGGTTACTAAAATGGAAAAGGATGCCATATGGAATTTAAAGAAAGCACGATATTTTAAAAGGCTATTAGACAAGTTTTAAAAGATTTGAAAAATATAGTCTGTTACCAAACGCTTAAATGACAATAAATGAAAAAACTATTTTGCAAACAATTTTTTTCTCATTTATTTCAAAAGAAGGTATATCACCGAACCAAGCCTTAATAGAACAAAATAAAAAATATCTATACCTACAAATAAAAAAAAACTTGAATCTTTTTGGAGATTGGTAAATTTCTACAAGCGATATTTACCAAAATATACGGATCTGACAGAACCATTTGTAAATTTAAGAAAAAACAATGTTGAATTCATCTGGTCAGAGGAACAACAAAAAGCTTTTGATAGATTAAAATTAATTATGGTAAAGAAACCAGCAGTGAAAATGTTTTATCCCAAAAAAGACATTATGTTAACCATGAATGCAAACCAACATTCGATATCTGAAATATTATCACAAGAAGAACATCCGATAATGTCTATAAAGAAACAATGCATTTAATTATTCAAATATAGAGAAGGGCGCATTGGTTATTTAGTGGATGACGATTAGGGTCTGACAATTTTTAATTGGAGCAAAAGAATCTTTTGAGAAGTGATCATAGACGATTAGAGTTTATATTCAATCCAAGAAAAGAATTACGACATTGAGAATACTAAGATCCGCAATAAGATGAATGACATTTGACTATGATATACAATATGTCAAAGGAAATTCAATTTGATTGCAATTTTAGAAGACCTAAAAAAAATAAAATAGAAGAATTTGAAGATATTGAGGTTTGATCTTTAGATAGAATATATGCGGAAACTCGACATGAACCAGTGCTAAGTAGGATAACATCTACAATAAGAAAAAACATATCGAGAAATTGTTCCAGGACGGAAGACCTTACAAAGAAATAAGACACAAATTAACGATAGAAAATGGAGTGATTTGTTATGGGGATTTGATAATCCTCCCAAAAAACACAAAGAAAATTAGTGATAAAAGTGTACACAATGATATACACTGTGGTGTAGTGGCCACACAAAAAAGGATAAAAATAGAAGCATAGTGGTCGGGATATTTACAATGATATCGAAGAATATATAAAATGATGCAAACAATATAAAGAATTAAAATTTTTTACACAGGCTACTTTACATTCATGGCCCAGAGAAGTGGAGCCATGTGTATATGGATCATGCATACATTACTCGAGTGGGACTCTTTGTTAATGCACCAGAATTTATTTATGCTTGGAAAATATAGGGTGTAAACCGTATAAGACACCACAGTCTCACCCTCAATCGAATGGGTTAGCTGAAAGAATAGTGCAAACTGTAAAAACGGAACTAAAAGCGTGTTCTCAGCAAAAAAAAGAAGTTTTTCTACCAAGGCTGCTTTTAAGCTATCGCATAATATCACACGTAGGAAAACTAGAAAATTTATCAGCTTAAAATTAGAGCTTTGCTAATGATGTAATATTCCACAAGTGATAAACTGTGATACAAAAAAGAACAAAGAATCAAATCCAGAAATTATCATGCAAAAAGGCCACAATACAGCTATGATGAATAGAGAAAAGAGGGACGATTCCTTCAGTTCATGATTTATTAGAACAACTTTTACAGAATGAAATGTCAGACGACAACATAATGTATGATAAAGCGGGCCAGAATGAGTTTGAAAATTCAGATGAAGATCAAATGATGCAAGAAGTCAACCCCAATTACAGCATAGCATGAGATAGATGAAAATCTTCCTGAGAAAAAAAATACAGGAAAGAGAGAGGAAATCAAAGTAATTTTGAAAATGGAACAATCACGAAAAGTACAAAACCCACTGGGGCATAAAATCTTTTTTTTTTGTTTATTGAAATCGCTACGGACAAAGCATGAAACCACTTGATCTAAGGAGTTAACAAAAACGAAATATGATTATCACAAAGACAGGAGATGCCTACTGACTTTAGTCCTGAAAAAAACCCAGGCTATAGGTAGGAGGAAAACAGTCAGCAGAAAGAGAGTTCCACAAGCTTGCAGTTCTTGGAAACAAACTACTGGAATAAGAAGCTGTATTGTAACAAGGTGTCAAAACAGCGAATTGTTGAAGACCACTAGACCAATGAGTCAAACAAGCAGGGAATAGATCAGACAATTTTGAAGATCACATGCCATTATTAGTATTTATAGAAAAGACTGAGACTAGCAACATCACATCTGTGAGAGAGGATACAGAGAAGATGAAAGGGTGGGGGCCAATCAAATTACAGATATGCTTCTGAACCATATCAAGAACCCTCAAATGGGACAGAGATTCACCAGCACAAATATAACAACAGTACTCTGATAGATTTGTAGAGATAGAGAATAGCCTCAGGTGTGAGAAAGTGTTTAGAACTGACTTCATGAGAAGCAGCAAGAGCAATGGATCTAATATATGAACTCCAAGAAAGATGTCATGTGAAAGAAAGCCCAAGAAGTTTCAGAGTCGATTTTTCAAAACATAGCCAAAGGGGCATGCCTACAATTGAAAGACACAAGCTGAGTCTTAACAGAATTAAATGAAACAGGCCATTTCGTACCCCAATCCACAACCGAACCCAAGTAAACTTCTAGATCAACTGCATATTTCGACTGATCCTAGGGAGAAAGAAAAGAAGCAACACCAGAATAGAGAGTGGTATCAGCAGCATTGATGTTAATCTTCTGAACAATATTCTCTGAAAGATCATTGATATAGAGAAGAAGCAGTGTTGGGCCTAGAATAGAGCCCAGAAGAACAGTAGCATTGATAGGGGAATAGGATGCGGAGATACCATCCAGAATTACTTGCAAACTTCGATCAGAAAGAAAAGACCTAATAATGGTAAGAATCTTTCCACTAATACCATAACCCTGAAGTTTGTGTAGGAGACCAGAATGCCACACTCTGTCGAACGCCTTCGAAATGTTAAACGCAATGGCTCTACCCTCTCCTGAATTATCCATAAACAGAGAGATCTGCTCAACCGTTAAAAGATCAACAGGTTAACGAAAACATGAAAGCCATACTGAACATCACTAAAGAGGCACAGACTTTCAAAAAAATGAACAAGCTTGCTGTTGACCAACCTTTCAAACACCTAGCTAATAACAGAGTGGATTAACAGGACGATTCTTAGTTGGGTCAGACCGATCATCAGCATTTTTAAAGATAGAGACAACAGAGGACTCTTTCCAACAAGAAGGGAAGCAGAACTGAGACAAACAGATTGAATAATTTTGAGAAGCCAGAAGAAAGTTCAGGAAAACAATGTTTGAGAATGACAACAGGAATTGAATCAGGATCGAAAGCCTCAGACTGTTCAAGATCAAAAAGAACCCTAGCAATCATCTTCGGAGTAAAGAGAGTGATCAGATTTTTTATGGAAAATCAGAAAGAACAGCACCCGAATCATCAAGAGAAGAATTGTCAGCAAAAGACGAGCAAAGAGGTCAGCTTTATCCTTAGAATATGAAACAATCTGAAGACCATTAAAAAGAGAAGGAATAGCAGACTTGCCACTATTAACACAATTGTAGATTCTTCAGAAATCACGATAGCCAACCTTTTGAGATGTGATAGAGTCATGAACCCTGTGAGAATAGCTAGACTTAGCCTTAGAAATTGCTCTCTTGCAGGCATTTCTAGCTTTTCTGTAAATTGTCGGGAAGGCTCAGAACAATCTCGACGATACTGATTAAAGTAATGGTTGCGATAGCTAATGGCAGTAGCACAAACAGATGAAAACTATGGAGGAGGATGCAGTTTGGTTTGAAACTTACAATGAGGAATGAAGGTGTTAATTCCAACAAGAATCCAGTCAGCAACCTTCTTAGCAGCATCACTAGGAGACATATCAAAGATAGGACCCCATGGTACATCACACAGGAAGCTCCAAAGCCTATCCTAATCAGCCGTTCTATATTCTATGGAAGGGACGATCAATAGAAGACTCCACTGAAAAATCAACCGCAACATCAACAACCCGATGGAGGAGAAGAGGAAGTAGAACATGAGTCAGGAACTGAAGTGAGATGAAGATCAAGAAAGGATGGTTGATGAAGATCATTTTCAGGAAAAACAAAGATCAAGGTTGACGGATGAAGCTGCAATGCATTAACAATACAGCTAGATATAACATCAAAGGAACAAATAGGAAGCGAAGTGCAACAAGAATAACCATCACCCAGATAAAAGGACATACATGAGATTCAAAACTGGGGACATGTGCAATGAGGATATCCCAGCGAAGAAAAAGAGTAAGATCATGCAAATGCGTGGAAGAGTTTAAGTGGAAAAGATGCAAATAACTATTCACTTGTAGATCGTTGCTATCAATAGAAGCATCGAAATTAGTCTCACAAAGAGCAAGGATGTGGGGAGATTTGACCAAGAGAAAGGACTGAACATCTGAAAAGTTTGACCCGAGACCCCTGATGTTACTGTAGAAAATAGTAAGGTGTTTTTTGTGTGGACCTGTAGACGGCATAATAATAAAAACAGAGAGAAAGGTAGAATCACTTCAAGACAAATTAAGCATGAAAAATTCCACACCACCAGCGTTAAATCATCTGGACTCAAAACAGGTTAGCCAAAACGTAATCCCTTCAAGAGTCCAATAGGGAGGGAAGGGGTTACAAGGCTGGCTAACAAAAACGTCTACTTCCAAACTGGTTAAGTGGCTGACCAGAAACTGGTGTTTTTATCGTGACACCATCACCAGAATGTTTTCCGACAAAGGTTAAAGATAGCCTTTTTCTCCAAGAGGTAAGACTGAACCTGCCAGACACCAACCTGGCATTTTTAAAGTCTCGGGGTCAAGTGTGACCAGGAACTGTGCAAGACAGGTGGGAGGGGGAGTCAGCAATATTAAGTATTTACATACCCACATACATATTAAATTATATTGTTTCTCTTTTTCCTTTCCTTTTTTTTATAATGTACTCGCATATACATATATATAACAATAAATATTTTTTTAAAACTTATCTGAACACCCCACTGCAGCTCCACAGTAAATCCGATCATCAGAAGTGTATATCTATCCTACACGTCTGTATACACGCGAATGCAAGCTCAATTAGCATACATATAAGGGAGAGCCTATATAAATTCTCTAAGAATAGCTACAGTAGATAAAGCTTGATCAGTGCTAACTTTTCCCTTCACAACATTTAACCTACAAAAACAGATTATTTTAATTGATTTTAAAGAATAATTTTAATAAAGTTAACAAACTCGTTTTCTACCACAACTGCAAAGAACTTTCCTTTTTTCTTCTGTGAACTTAACATTTAACGGAATTTCCATGAACAGAGTTTATTTCCAAGAACTTTCCATCTGTGGAATATGTTATCATGGGATTACTGTCCTGCTGACTATCACATGGTCGTCTTCAAATCGAATGTCGACTAATCCTGAACATAAACCGTCTTCATAAGTAATCAAATTTTGCTCATTCCATTCATTTTCAATCCTCTCATAATATTCTGCATGATTCAACTGACAATCCATCAATCTCATTAACTCTTATTATTGAGTGGCTTTTAGCCTTGGTAAGCGGTCATTCATTAATGAATAAAATACCTTTACATACAACTTATTCCCAGATAAGAAACAAAAGACAAAATTATTCCAGCTTTAATTAAAAGAAGCCAAAATATAAAATTAGTCTGAATAAGCCATTATAACTGCAATGTTCATTTATTATTCACTGTACAACTTTGAAAGAGTCATTGAGCTATCACATAAACCATGTACAAGTGTTTCAGTTTGAATTCAAAATATATCAATCAAAATCTAAGTACATACTTGAAATAGAAGAATTAAGTTATGATAGATAATTCCATTGGTGAATAAGATTTAATGTTCGTTAAAGTTTGTATTCTCTACTGAGGCAATGATGAAAAGCCTATTTTTATTAGAACACAAAGAGGCATAAATTATACCTTTTTTTCTTGGGATACAAAAAACAATTGAACGAAAATTACAGATGAAAAAGAGGTTGTATTATAAATAAGTTTTGTTAAAATGTTACTCTGATGAAAGCCTGAATGAGTTTTACTTTAAATTGTTTAAGTTTTGCTAAAATGTTACTCTGATGAAAGCCTGAATGAGTTCAACTTAAAAAAAAAATGTTTAAGTTTTGCTAAGAAGGTAACTGCAACTGATTAAAGCCTCTTCTTTTTAAGTTGTTGTCTCCCTCTTTTTGATGCAATTTAAGGAAGAAAAAGAAGAAAAAAAGAAGCATAAAAAGGTGTAATCCCTTTA
Organism: Sepiola atlantica; assembly: GCA_963556195.1. NCBI lineage: Eukaryota > Metazoa > Mollusca > Cephalopoda > Sepiida > Sepiolidae > Sepiola > Sepiola atlantica. The sequence goes on from OY744523.1 coordinate 148,800,367, forward strand.
GCAAGAAATGCAGCTAATAAGTTGCCAATGGTTTTTGAATACTTTAAAGGCTTTGGACATTTCACAAAGATCAAGTTAGTTACAAATGAAAGTCTAACCGATATTATGGCAAGTGTTTGTGTGATAAATTCATCAAATGTCACGACATGGAGTAACAGTCATGATTATTTCTTGGTGTTGTAATAATTGAGGCCTTCAATAATGTATTTTTGGATTTCGAATCTTCTTTACTGGTCTTTATTCTGTTTTGACTAACTTTTCATGCAAACAAGTTGAATTCAAAGTGTAAATAAAACTACCTGCGGAACAAGAAAACTAAAGGTCGACCTGCCTTTAACTGACTTAAACTTTGACAGGGTCAAGGGCGACAAGTCTTAAACGAACACCGTCTTCAACGAACACTGCCTGTAACAAACACTGATTATTGCAACAGGGAGTTAGCTTACAGTAAAAACAAACTAGAACTCAGCGGAAGCAGAGTCACCAAACTAACTGATTGAACAGACGAAATATATCAACTTATTGATTATTCAGCAAAACCAATCTTTTTCATAATCGAATGTGGCTAACTTCGTTATCCGAATGTTTGTCTAGACCCGTTTGTTTGAGATAGCCACTGTCCCTTTTCCACTGCTGACACAGTACACAAGTCGGCAGCACTTCGACTGGCAAGGGCAGCCATTATAACAGAGGGCTGTGAGCAATGCATTGTTCATATCAGCTCAACTACAGAGTTGAGCTGCTTGAAATAATGACCAAAGCTGAGACAACCAAAGCATTGTCCTATCAGACACTATTTTTGTCCATTGATTACCTGCATTTATTCAAAGTATCAAAAGTTATTTTACAGAAAACGCATGTTACACCATCCCTTTCATCAGAACTTATTGACATTGTCCTTTCATCAGAACTTATTGACATTGTCCTTTCATCAGAACTTATTGACATTGTCCTTTCATCAGAACTTATTGACATTGTCCTTTCATCAGAACTTATTGACATTGTCCTTTCATCATGGTGCTCATTGTCTTTGCTTTAAAACTTTGTTATCTAATGTGATTTTATCAACATCCTTCTGTTTCAGAGACTGCAGTGATGTGACAGGGTATCAGATAATTTAAGCGTCTCATCTTTTGACCATACCGATATAGAAGGCTCTTTAATGCTGGAATCAACATTTCTATCTATAAAGGATGTTGAGATAAATTTCAAACTGATTAAGTACTTCATCATACATGTTCTTGTTAAGTTAACAGAGTTAGCTCTCCTTACTGAATGCATGTTTGGGGGAATAGAATGGTGGGGCTAGTGTATGATCTACATAGCAGTTGTATTGACCAATCCGGGTCCACTTTGGAAAAGCAGGTGTCAAAGACTTCTATATAAGCTTTTGAAAACCTATGACTGGACACATGGGCAGGAGCTGGGTGTGAGAATGATCAACAGTATTGTGTGCGGGTTTGCTTCTATAAGGTCTACTATTTCAACCAGTGGATGATCTTTACTAAAGCATACATTTCGGCTTGTCAAGGCTTGGTCAGGATGGAGAGCCAGTTCGAGAGTTACATTGCAATGTAAAAACGATTAACCTAATTACAGAAGACAAAGCTGCAAGCCTGATATTCCTATTAGCATTTATTACTGTGAACAGGTTGATGGAAAAGATTTGGTTCAAGAAATATCTCCAGACTTTTCCAGGCAAAGTTCCAGCAATTCGCAAAGTAGGATTTTCACCTATAGAAACGGAAACAAAGAAAACGACTCACATCTGTTCATACCAGCAAATAGGAGACAACAGTGAAAACTTGCCTTCCTCTGCTGCCAAAGAAAGAAAATCTTTCATGTTTCAGATTTTTATTTTAAATGAGGACTGATATTTCGTATTATTCTAACTATTATTCGCATCTTCCTTGTTCTATTCACCATGATGTAACTTCCAACTTTCTTCAGGCTGAAACATTGTGAATATAATAACCAAGATGAGAATAGTAGTCCGAATAATCTGAATACAAAAGCTTTCATAATTCTCCTTCTCACCTAAAAGAGTTCCCCACCCAAAGGGAGATAACTTAAAACAAAGAGAAACTACTTCAATTGTTTAATAAGTTACCATCATATTTGTTCCTCTTTTAATTTTCTGTCTTACTTTTTAATAAAATGCAGTACTCCTTGTTATTTTTATTGTTTATTAATATAGAAAAATACAATAAAGAGATATCAAGCAAAAAAGTATGATTGATTAATATCATCAAATTTAATAATGAGTTTATCTAGTGCTGACCTTACCCTGAAAAACGGAAAATTAGTTTTGAAACTAAAATTAGAAAAAACACAATGGCTAAGCATCAAGTAAATTTATTTCAGTGAAATCTATGACAGTAAGATCTTTGGAATAAAATACAATAATGGTTGTACTACAGAATCGTATTATACACAAGGATGTAATTCATTCCCATTTGTTAGCTTAAAAAAAAAAAACAGGATCGTATTATATCTGACTTAGTTACACCTGAAACGTTGTCGGCTGACTCATACCCAGATATAACACAATGTTTTAAAAAGTGCTAGAGAAACAATGATCTTGACAAATTTTAGCAATGTGCCCAGATAAAACGTTTGACAAATATTCTTCATGTTTTGTTGATAAAAATTGCAACAGATCAAATAGAAGTTTTTAATACAGTATTTAGTCAACATTTAAAAAAAATTATATTCTTGTCCAAAATATCAAATATATGTGGCATAAATAGTTCTAAAATGACAAATTACAATAAAAAGTAATTATTTTGGAAACAGTTCAACATTATCAACTCAAGGTTTTCAATTGTATATTACAAATTTTAACAAAATATACTATAGGTATAACTCTGATAAAATAAAATCAAAATCAAACCCAATTTGATATTTTCATAAGAATTTTTATAATACTAAATAAATAAACATTTATTTTTAAAAAGAATTCCGGTAGTGTATGAAAAAGGGGTGAAAACAAGTCCTTGAGATATCTATTTATTGCTCACTATCCATTTTCAGATTGTTTCCATACATCAACTCCAGGGGGCAAGAGTTGAGTTTGACTCTTTGATTTTGCTGATATCTGCTTAGCTCCTAATAGTACACGTATTTAAATTCACGTCAGGCAAAATTTGATTGGCCTGTTTTCAATTGCTATATGCTGCTAAAAAATCTCATACTGTGAGGATTTAATTATCGAAATGGACATTTGGAAATAATGTTGTAATAAAAATATGCTCTTTGGAAAACAGAGCATAAAAGCAATTCTAGATTTTAAAAAGATTTCTTAAATTAAAGTAATAAATACATTGCATATCAAATCTGTATCCAGTTTGATCAGGGCTCTAATTTATGCAGCCTGACAAACAGTTTATTTTATTTCATTCCTTTTTCAGCTTGATAGTGCAAGATATACTCCAGTTGAATTAGGTGCGTTAATTTTATGCTTTTCTTTTCTATTATGAACAAAATTCATTTGGTGAATATTTTGAAACAAACATTAAACCGAATATGACGATGATGGTAAACCAATTATATTTGGATTCAACTGAAGTCAAGGATAAAAACAAAACATTACAAAGGATTTTGTTGCTTAAAATAGATATACTTGAATGTTGATATACTTGGGATGAACCTGACATGCTCTGAGATATAATAGTTTTGGATAACTCTAAAAAGGGTGTTTCTAATTTATTTTAAATAACATATCAGAGTGGACGTGTGTGTGTATATATATATATTAAATATTGTTGTGGCCTTGCAGGTCGGTAATAATCAAGACAAACACAGTTGTATAATTAACAAAAGTATGTTACAGACGTACGCATCATGATTCATGGGGCCATAACTGCCACCAATTGCTGCCATGACGTTTAGATGTAACTGTATTTATTGTGTCTGGGTAAGTCTATTTATTCCTGGAATAGGTAGATCAGCCTACACAATAACAAATATAAATTCCCATCAAATCAAGGTTATGGGAATATTCTTTCTGCCTACACAAAGACGGTCACCATGTTAATAATTACAGTTTCTAATATTTTTAGGTGATTTTAGATTGTGCTCTGTACAATACAGAAAACGGCTTTTCATTGTAATCCTTGGCATAGAACTTCTCCAATAAATGTTCCCCACTGGTCTAGGAATGCCTGAATGCATATAATTTGAAATTACGAATATTGCTAGGAAGGTGTTGGGAAATTCTAACCTCAGATCGCTTAGTAGTACACTACACATAGTCGGTTTCACATCAACAATGAATATCGTAAATAACCAAACTTTTATGAAAAGTTAGGATACCATCATTGTCCTTTAAGATTCAAGATATACATAAAAACCTTGATTGTCTGGACAACTAAAGAAACGGCTGTAAAATGAATCTCTTCACTGGAAAATAAGGTAGTTTTGTTTTACGGCATATCAACCCTTTTTGAGTTATTTAATGCCGAATCTGGTCATTATAGTAAAAGTTTTTATGCTTCAAGTTCTTTATATCTTCAAATGTTTAATCATGGTTTTTGGTTTGGTAGTTTTGTTTTACGGCATATCAACCCTTTTTGGGTTATTTAATGCCGAATCTGGTCATTATAGTGAAAGTTTTTATGTTTCAAGTTCTTTATATCTTCAAATGTTTAATTATGGTTTTTGGTTTGGTAGTTATATCTGTTTCTATTTAACCCATAGTTGGGACCCTAACAGGTACTACCACTCCGGGTCAGGGTGGACCTGGGAGCAATGGTAATTAAGAGGAGGCTCCACATTCCCCAAAGTCCGTAAGCCGGATCTCACCATCGGATGTAGTTTAAGGTCATATCCAGGACCGGGAGTAGGGTAGGAAAAATAAAATAAAAAAGGGGAGGGAGAAAGGGAGAGGGGCTGTTGTTTTTTTTTTTGTTTTTGTAGAACATAATTAAGTTTTACAAAAAAAAAAAAAAAAAAAAAAAAAACGTCAATGTAGGTGAATTTCGTCTCAGGGAGCCACAGGGCAGCCTGATCTGGTATCACCAGCTGGAAAATAAAGATATCGTCGTTCGAATCTGCTTTATATATATATACAAATAAATGAAAGAAGAGAAATAAAAATGTAAGAATGAGAAATCTATTTCATCTTCAGTTACTACATGATATGTTCAAATTTCTTAAAGTATACATTCTACTTTTAACTTCATACCTTATATATATATATATATATATATATATATATATATATATATATATATATTGTTGTGAAGTTGTCCAACAGTAAATAATAAATAAAGGAAGTCAAGTCGAGAGTTGGTTTAACAAGTGTATTAACAAAGTAAGAAAGTGACTAGCACTTGGCTAGACAGTTACAAGACTGTGCTTTGTCTTCTGTGTCTCTGGTGACTCGCACTATTTATAGTGACAACCGGTGTAGTTTCTCTTGTGTAAGATTGTTTGTTTGTTTGGTTTTACAGCAATGCAACCTTTTAGGTCATTTCATGCTGAAGATTATTTAGGATTTTCCATTGGGATTGATATATAGATGTTAGGGTAGTTAGAGTGGTTTTTATAACATTTTTATATTTTTCATTTCTAGGAGTTTTGTTTTTATTGTGTTGATAGGTTATTTTTGTATTTTTCAAATTGTGAATTTCATCTTTTAGAAGAGTTTTGGTATTTTATTTTTGTGGTTTGGATACTTGGTGTTTATATTTTGTTGTGGTAGCACTTAGCGATTCAGTTATTTGTGATTATTATTATGCAGTTGTATATTATATTCTTGGGGGGGGGGGGGGCAGTTATATTCTTTGGAAGAGACCTACTTCTTTGATGTAGGATAGGATTTTTCCAGTGTTGTTTTTATCGAAAATTTCTTTAAGATTTTTCTCTTTGTAGTGTTTTTCCCTTATTTTTGCGAGGTCTATACAGTTGGTTAGTATGTGCTTTACAGTGAGTGGTGTTTGGCAGGGAATGCATTGTGGTTGTATTTCTCCTTTTAGGAGGTAGGCATGTGTTAAGTGTGTATGGCCTATTCTTAGTCTAGTGATGATGCTATTTTGTTTTCTGCTGTATGTTTTTTGTTTTTTTTGCTTTGTTATTTTTGGTGCGATTTGATAAAGTTTATTGTTGGGGAAATTATTCCAATAATTTTGCCATTTATTTTGAATATATACGTTGATACTTCTTTTGAGGTCTGTGTACGGGATTTTGAAGGTGGGGTCGATAGGTTGGTTGTGGGCTGATTTTGCTGCGATGTCAGCTAATTCATTGCCCTGTATGCCAATATGGCTGGGTACCCAACAGAGTATGATTTCATTTTTATTCTTTAGTTGCTGGAGTTTCGTGAGTAGGTTTGCAATTAGGGGGTTATTTGTTTTTTTATTTTTGATTGCTATAATGGCAGATTGAGAATCGGTAAAGATGATGAACTTCGAGGCTTTATTTTCTTTGATTAGGTCTAGGGCCAGATTTATAGCATTGATTTCTGCACTGAAGATTGAACAGCTTTTGGGGAGGCATTTTGTTATTTTGTTTTTTTTATTTATTATGGCTGCACTAGTTGTTGTGTTGTTTTGTTTAGATCCGTCTGTATAAATATGGATGTGTTCAGGGTATTTTTCTATGATTTCCCAAAATTTTGTTTTGAAGTTTATAGGATGCGTTGTTGTTTTTTTGTATTTACAGAGACTTAAGTCTATTATTGGGTTTGTTATTTTCCATGGAGGTGTTTTAAGGAGAACAGTTTTATGTATTTGTTTTGTTGCTATGTTTGCTTCGTCGCAAATTGGTTTCATTCTTAGTCCAAAGGGTTTTGTTGTATTTTCCTTTTGATTGAAAAGGCTTTCATAATTTGGTTTTAGGGTACTGTTATGTGCAGGATTGGTAGGGTTTGCAATTAATTTGGTATAGTATCTTAGAGCTAAGGTGAGGCATCTAAGATTTGGATGAGCTTCATGTGCTTCAGTATAAAGGCTTTCCACAGGAGAGGTTTGAAAGGCCCCTAGTGCTAACCTTAGTCCAGAATGATATACTGGGTAAAGTGCTTTCAGGTATGATTTCCTGGCAGATTGGTATACGTAGCAGCTGTAGTCTAGTTTAGATCTAATTAATGTTCTGTGAATTTTGAGAAGAGTTTCTTTGTCGGCACCCCAGTCTGTGTGGGCTAGGACTCGCAGGATTTTTAATGATTTATTGCATTTATTTTTTATATAGTTAATGTGTGGTTTGAAAGTAAGTTTTTGGTCGAAGATAGTTCCTAGATATTTATATTCTTTTACGAAAGGGATTTTTTCCCCTTCGATTTTTAGAGATGGATCATTGTGGAGTTTTCGTTTATTGCAAAAGTGGATGCATTTGGATTTCGTTTTTGAGAATCTGAAGCCGTTTATAGTTGCCCATTCATTGATTTTATTTATGTTTTGTTGGAGTTTTCTTTCTAAGATGTGGATGTATTTGGATTTATAACTTATAGAGCAATCATCCACATATAGGGAGCTGTATATATCTGGGGATAGTTGTTTTGTTATATCGTTAATTTTGATATTGAAGAGGGTAGTGGATAAAATACTGCCTTGAGGTACACCTTCTTCTTGATTTTGGGGGTCTGACATAGTTGATCCTATGCGAACTTTAAAGGTTCTATTTGTTAGAAAGTTTTGGATAAAATTTGGTAATCAGCCTTTCAATCCTATATGGTGGAGGTCTTTAATGATGCCATATTTCCACGTGGTGTCGTAAGCCTTCTCTAAGTCAAAAAATATGGTGGTTACATGTTGTTTTTTGATGAAGGCTTCCCTTATGTAAGTTTCTAAATTAATGATATGATCAATGCATCCATGATTTTTTTGGTATCCGCATTGATTTTTTGAAATTATATTGTTTGTATCTAGATACCAGATTAAGCGAGTGTTAACCATTCTTTCCAAAGTTTTGCATAAGCAGCTTGTTAAAGCTATTGGTCGGTAGTTTTCCGGATTTGATGTATCTTTTCCCGGTTTTGCTATGGGAATTATTGTGGCTTGTTTCCATGTTTTGGGGAATTCTTTTTCTATCCATATTTTGTTGAACATTTGTAGGAGGAGTTGTAGTGATTCAGGAGGTATATTTTTTAAGAAACTGTAGTGGATTTCATCTGGTCCCACAGCTGAGTTGTGGGATTTTTCTATGGCATTTTTAAGTTCATCTAGTGAGAAGGTATCATTGTAGGGTTCTTGGTTATTGGAGTTGAAGTGTAGTTTGTATTTTTCTTGATTTTCCTTTAGTATTTGGAATTGTTTTTTATATTGTTTCGATGATGAATTGTTAGCAAAGGTTTTGGCCAGGGTATTAGCTATGTCTTTAGTTTCAGTTATTTTGTTGTTTTTAGTGAGGAGGTGTTTGTTTAGGGCGGGGTTATCTTTCCCGGCAATTTTTCTAATCATTTTCCAGATAGTTTTAGGTTTGGTGGAGATGTTGATTTGATTGACGAATTGTTGCCAGCAAGTTTGTTTTGATTCTTTTATTGTTTTACGTGCTTTTGCTCTTAGTTGTTTATATTGTATGAGGTTATCGCTTATGGGTTGCATTTTGAATTTTCTTAGTGCTGCTTTTCTTTTTCTGATGGCTTTTTTACATTCTTGGTTGAACCAGGGTTTATTTTTTTTTTTGGAGGACAATTTTTGGGGATGCATTCTTTAGCTATTAGGATTAGGGTTTGGGTGAAGTTTTCTATTGATTGGATTTTATGTTCTATTAATTGTTGTGAGCATAATTGTTTGAATTTAGTCCAGTCTGCTTTGTTTGTATTCCATCTTGGTATATTGTTTTGAATAGTTTTATTGTAGTCAATTATGATGGGGAAGTGATCGCTTCCGCAGGTATCATCATAAGTTTTCCATGTATACTCTAAGAAGCTTGATGGGTCACACATGGTTAGATCAATGGCGCTGGTTGTACCATTTGTTGGGTTTATATAGGTGGGTTCTTTTTGGTTGAGAAGGCATATGTTGTTATTGTTTATAAATTCTTCGATTTTGTTTCCTTTGGAGTTAGTTGATTTGCATCCCCATAAGGTGGAATGGCTGTTAAAGTCACCTAGAAGGATGAAGGGTGAGGGTAGTTGTTTCACTAGGTTTTCTAATTCGATATTGTTTATTTGTTCATTGGGGGGTAAATATAGAGAGCAGATTGTAACGGTTTTTTGTAGTGTGACTTGAACTGCAACTGCCTGAAGATTAGTTTGGACGGAGAGTTTACTTTTTTGAATGTCATTTCTCACTAGAATAGAGGTGCCTCCATTGGCTCGTTGGCCTGTATCATGAGTGTAATGATACTGTTCATAATTTTTGGTTTTTAGCTGGTTATTGGGTTGTAAGAATGTTTCTTGTAGGCAGATGACGGTTGGGTTGAATAATGAAATGAGTATTAGGAGTTCGTTAAAATTGGGGTTGATACCTCGGCAATTCCATTGAATAATATTTTGAGCTTTTTTATTGCCTTCAGCCATTTTGTTTGTCTGGGGGGGTTTTGTCTTCCACCTCCATTTCCTCCAGTGTTTTTTTGTTTTTTTCTTTTGAAGTTGATTGGGATCTAGATCTAGGTTTGTTATTTGGTTTTTCTTTGGTTTTCGCTTTATTGGGTGATGATGGTGTTGTTTCAATTAGTTTGTTTGTAGGGGTTGCTTTCATTTGATATGTTTTGTCTTTTTTCTTATCTGGTTTAATCTGGGTTTTTTGGTTCTGTTTGTTTTGTGGGTTGGTTATTTTCAGCATTTAAGATGAGTGATTTTATTTCTTTCATTAGGTCTTTCATCTCTTTAATTAATTGAAAAAGTTCTTCAGTTTTTATTTCTGGAGGGTTTTTTGTATCTCTTTGACAACTTTGAATTTTTGTGTTTATTTCAGCTTTCTTGATTACTTCCGAGTATCTTGTGTTCATGATTTTTCTTGCCTCCGGGAAAGTTATATTTTTTGTATACTTTATTGTTGTTATTTCTTTTTCTTTTAGCCAAATTTTGCATCCTTTGAAGTTAGCGGAATGGTTTCCATTACAATTTGTGCATTTAGGGTCTTTTTTGCAATCATTATGCTGTGAGTCTTCACCACATCTTACACAGATTGGTGGTTTGGTGCATTTGGATTGGTGATGTCCAAATTGTTGACAGTTGTAGCACCTTAGAGGGGATGGTATGTATTTTTCTACATTTATTTTTAAGTATCCAATTTTAATTTCATTTGGTGTATTTGTGGAGTTAAAAGAGAGTATATATGTATTTGTGAATATAGTTTCTTCATTTCGTTTTATACTTATTCTTTTTACTTCTGTAACATTTTGGGATGAAAGGTTAGTTAAAATTTCCTTAGTGGAGCAATTTGCTAGTTCATTGCATCTGATGACTCCTTTTGAGGAGTTTAGATATGGGTGGACATAAGTTTTAATTTTAATATTGTTAAAGGTTTGCCATTTTAGAATTTCTGTTGCTTGTGATTTTTCTCTTAGTTCAATAAGTATAGTGTTGTTTTTTAAACGTTTTATCATTTTGGGTTTTATCTTTTCAGAAAATTTTTTTTCAATTGTGAAAGGTGAGATTTTATTTATTTCATCCTTTTCAAGGGTTTCCATCACTAGGAATATGGTTGAGTTTTCATTGATTGAGCATTCTTGTTCATCTTCTGAACTTGAAGAGCTGGAAACTTCTAGAAAACTTCTTTTTTTGGGGGGTATTTTGGGGGGAATGAAAGCCATAAATAAAGTGGGAATTTTTCATCATCCTTGCTCCCCACCCACCTCGGAGCCCTATATGGGAAGTGCCTGGGGGGAAACCCATTCACCCAAGCTCAACAGGGATACTCGGATGATATACTTGATTTCAGTGTTTTCTATGAGCACCTGTTTTCTTCTGATACTACTATGGGGTTCGTAGCAATATAAGAGGTTTGCAGCCATGTCATGGATATACTCACTTAGTCAATTGACCCTCAGCCACTGCTTTCCACCATATATGGTGGGGCTTGACGTGACCAGCCGATTGGTCGGAGCGGGCCTTTCCGACCGCCCGTCTAGCCGAGGTAAGGACCAAAGTGGTGTGTTGGGAAGGAGAGGAACTCATTTCTATCCTCTACAACCCTCAACCACCAGGATTCCGTTCCAAGGTTTCACAGGTCGCCACCCACGGCCAACAGGTGGCCCCATTTGGGGGTTTTAATCAGATTTAGTTATTTGGGGAAATAAGTTTTCATGCTTCAAGTTGTTTATATCTTCAAATATCTGCTTGTACAGTTGTTTGGTTTGGTTATCTCAAGTTATGAAGCAGGTAGAGAAGTGGGGGAGAAAGGAAAGGAGAAGGGAGGGGATGGGGGAATGTTGTTTTCGTTTATCGTTTTGCAGAACACGATTAGGTTTTGCAAAAGGGAATAGAAAAAACAAAAAACAAAAGGACATCTATGTAGGTGCATTTCGTCTCAGGAAGCCAGTAGACAGCCTGATCTGGTAGCACCAGTCTTGTGTAAGAACGGCCGGTGTAACATATATATAGTTAGATATGTGTATATGTTACTATGCACAGGATTCACTCCCAAACAAATTAACATCATTATGAATTTTGGAACACAGCTGCTAGGCGTAAGGAGTCAGAATGCAGACTATATTTAGTTTAATTTCCATTTCTGCAAAGGGGGTAAAAAGATGGTGGACACCCTTCATAAAAATTAAAATACCTCTGATTTTAGTCAAATTTTAATAGATATTAGACTTCTATTAATAAATATTTCCCAAATTTCAGTTTCGTTGCAGTATTTCAGAAGGGTTTTAAGTGCCATAATATGGGCTCAACCTCTCATTTGAGAATTCAAATATTTCAGATTTGCAACAAATTTGATCCATACTTTTGAGACGCTCATTAAGCTAGATTCCCTGAATTTCAATTTCTTCTTAAGACTCCTTAAACTTAAGCCTAAAATTTTAGACATTTTCTACAATCAAATTCATGTAATGGATTTTGATCAAAATTGGAATAAGTTCTTGTAGATTTTTAAATGTCAAGGACTAAGAACGCACATCTAACAGCATCACTAAAACTGCCATTTCAAACTTAAGTGTGACAGAGCAATCGACAAATATAAACATGTATTATACACATGTTTGGAGGTTACCAAAAAATATAAACCTTTATACAGAGTGACTCCCAAAAAGTGACACCCATGGAATCATTAATAACATTTACTATCCTTTCTGAAATTCAACCATATTTGGTATAAATAAACTGAGGAGTATGCCTAATAATTACTCAATAATAACTGAGCAATAATAGTGCACATACTTGCACGATTGCTGCACTTGCACAATATTTGTGTATTTAATTTAGTAACCAGTGCTGTCTAACCAGTTGAGCTAGAACTAAATAGATAGAGATCATAAGCCAGAGATTTGCTATATAAGTAGGCTGGGATGTTCTAATGTGCTAAGCTGGGCAAGTTCATACGCTGGATTATGATTGGTTGCTAGTCCACGATTGGATATTCTAATGTATAAATATTGCTTCATTCAAGCAAGAGTTTGTCAACCGAACGCCAGTTAAAGCCATTATATTGGTGAGTGTCATTTTGATTCTACATTGTGAATGAGTGTCAATGATTTGGAAGAAAACTCATTAAGTCAGCTGATGTAGATGTACACCCTCTCATTACTCTAGTTTAACTTAAATTCAACCGTGTAAACAAAAAGTATTTTTAAATGCTTGTTTTCAGCAATAATAACCAAGCATTTTTGCAAATAAATGTACAAAAAAATCAGACTCTAAAAACCAATAAATAATTTCTAGAAAGTTAATTTCGCCTTTCAGATCGATGTAATTCTAAAAAAATTTACTAAACGTCCAAATAGAAAAAGAAAACAAAAATGATTTCGTTCAAAAAACTTTCAGAAATGTGTTATTTTTAAGAGCATTTTATTATTCCCAAATTCAAACTATAAATCTTTCCTGACAATTATCATAGAAGAGGTGTCATACTGTAATTCAACACAAAAAATGAAAAATATTTGTTGTGTATAAAAGCAAGTGATGGACGAAAGTCTAAATATGTCGATGTAATTAATAATTGATTGATAATAAAAAAAATGCTTATGTCATTAATCATTCTGAAAGAAAATGATATTCCTGGCAAAAAAATAGGCCATTTGTTTGATAAACTCCAGGTCGAGACGGTTCGCCTATGATCATACGTGGTTTAACGTCTGTTTTACATACTGGCATGTGTTGAGCCGCTTTTAGAAACTGACTTCCAAACTAACTTATCTCTGACCAGGTCTTTATTTATATCTTTCTCTCTTAAGTTCATTCTTATCACTTCTTCCCATGTTTTCCTCGGCTTTTCCCTGTGAACTGAACGTGCTCCATCAACTGTTTTATATTTACTAACCCAAACATTCTAGTCTATTCTTTCAATGTTACTAAACTAATTAAGTCTTCTGTTCTGCATACATCTCCCTATACTGTCCAGATTTTATCGTCCTCTGGTGTCATTAGATCTAAGCCTATATTTAAGGCTCACATTACACATCCATCATATTATTCTCATATCATTGATACTATGAGTGTGTAATGTGAGTCTTAAGTAAATTTTTTGTCTAGCATATATATATATATATATATATATATATATATATATATATATATATATATATACAAACACACAGAGTCACTGACTAAAAAGACGCCCCTGGACTCTTCAGTTATGTGTGTATTAATAGATGATATCATCCCTTTATGACATCATTAAGGATTTCCCCATACCTTATATCTTGATTTTAGTAAAGGATATCATTTTTTGTGATGTTATAAAGAATATATTTGGTGTCTTCAAACTCTGTTAAAGTTAATAACGTTATCTCTTTGCGACCTGTTCCATTGTGCACAGAGACCAACAAACAAAATAAACAAGATTCACAGAGTTTTAGTAGTGTGTAGATCAATATAAAAATAAGTAATATGTTTTAAAGTTTAGTTTTGCGCCATATCAATCCTTTTGGGATTATTTAAGACTGAATCCCGTCATTTTAATACAAGATTTTCTTCAAGTTTTTAATATCTTTGAATATTTATTCACGCTGTTTGGCAGTTATTCGTGATGTAAATTCATGTGTATACGACAGATGTGGTTTCATATCTGTTGTGATGGGATACAGGACTCCCCTCAGTCACTAGATAAGTGAACTAGTCTGGACAATAAATATGAATACGAACAGTAGTATAGGCATTCGATGGTATTCTGTTAAATCTATTGGATTACCTGTAGTTACTATTGTTTGTACAAGATATATACGTTGGAATAAACCGTACTATTTTAAGAACTTTACACTCTGGTTATTTTGTTATTTATAACTACTTACCAAGTTATATCAATATCATACCACAGACTGATTCTATTTTATATATAATATCGTCATTATCATATGTGGTTTAACATCCATTTTACATGCTGGCATGTGTTGGATAGCTTTTAGAAATTGACTTCTAAACTAACTTATCTGTCCAGTTTCTAATCTATCCCTATTTCTCTCAAGTCCATTCTCATCACTTCCTCTCATGTTTTTCTTAGTCTTCCCTTGTAGACGGAACTTGCTACCTCAACTCCCATCCATTCTTTCAACGTGGCCATACCATCAAAGTCTCCTGTTCAGCATATAATACTGTCCAGATTTAATATTACTCTCAGATCATTAAATTTAAGATCCACATTATGCATCAATTGTATCATTCTCATAGTATTTCTCTCCATGCAACGCATGTCCTCAACCCTCACTGGCCAGGTTTCACTTCCATACATTATCACACTGCATACACATGCCTGATAGACTTCCCTTGGTTGACAATGGTAATGCTCTGCTGGTTAGTGTTGTGGACCCGTTTAGGGGTACCAGCAATGAAATAAAAGAACAACAGGTTTAGAGATAATAATAATGAATTGTATTTAACAGAGAAATTATACATAAGTCGGTGTTGGCAGTGCTAGTGCCTAAATGTACTACAAATGTTCTCCCGGCAAAAGCCGGTATTTATGGTAGCAGGTTGCTACCATTTAGTTATTACTAAAGGGTAGGTAGGTTCACCCACAACAGTTAGTAATGGCAGAAGTTTTGTAAACTTACTTCATCCACTCCAAACTCTTGTAATCACACTAACACCTGCTCCACCCTATGCTCCAATGGTGTTACCAAGTTAACAAAACTTCTTCACCATCCAGATATACTTTCTCCAAACCTGAATTCTCATCCATCTCGATTGTCTTACACTTCTTGCACACAAACTAGTTATTCTCTGTCAATCTTCCAGTAATTTCACTACACTTTTTGTATACCCAATGTTTACAAGAGTCACAAAACATTGAGTCACACCACATTATATTTCCACAAACTGAGTAGGGGAACTTTCTCATGTTTAGGAGCTGTCTAACACCATAACCACTGATCATCACTTAGGTCTTGGTAACAATCACTCCCAGACCTTTATTTCCCATGAGATTCCTTCAAGTCTTTAACTTAAAAAGTAGATATTTCATTGTTTCACAGGTAAGTACTAAATCATCAGCATACAGCATTTCTTCTGGACAACGCATACAAAAAACCTGGACAATACTTCTAAGACACAAATGAAACGCAATAGACTCAGTACAGAATCCTGATGTACTCCTATTTTAAGATTAAAGCTGTCACTAAATGTGCTGTTAATTCTAACAGGACTTTGAGCATTTCTGTACATTTCTTGAACAACCTTTACCAACAACTCGGTAGCCCCTAGTTTAAGGAAAGCCCACCAGACAACCTCTCTTGACACTCTCTCAAAAACTTTCTCCAGATCCACAAAAGCAAAAAATGTGTTCTTATTCTTACTGAGGTACTTGCATTTGTCATAGGATAAATATTTTGCATCAGTTGTATTTTGCTCAAGCATAAAACCAAACTTTATTTGATTCATGTTTATCTGCTGCTAAATTATTTTCTCAATCTCATGAATGATCAATCGACTTTAAGCTTCTGTAATTACCTCTATCTAGTGCTTCCTCTTTATCATTGTAACAATTGAAATAAGTTCCCGGTTCAATTAAGAAGAGCCACTAACATCTCTGAGCATTCCTGTCCTCTTCATGTAACATTTGATTATCCAAAATCCAAGAATATATTCAAGTAAGATTGAATTTATTAATAAACATTTAAACTATTAAAATCATTTATAGAAAATCTTTAGCAGATGAATGTAAATTCGAAGTAAATACATTTTTCTTTTTGCTTCCAGTAATGGCAATAATTTTGGTAGCAACCAACAAATAAGTTTTTTTTGTGACCGATGTTAAGATGACAACATACGTTCTGATTGATCACTGTCAATCGTTCTGAACCCACGATGAGTTTAAAAGATCCACAGAATTTTGGAGTTGGCACAACTCAGTTGGAGACTGGAGTAATTGGCTGGTCGTCAATTTCGCTCTCTGCCTTGGTCTGAGAAGGCATTGTCTGGATCTATGGATAGGCTATTATTACGATCAAGCATACTGGAATAAATGCTTACATAAAAAAAATAAAAAAACATTTCTGTTTTAAAAAAATAAACTTTACTAACAGAACCTGAAAAAATTAAAGAAGGAAATTCATGCTCCCACCTCTGAACCGTGTATAAATATTTTTACTCGATTTTTTTACTTAACTATAAAGAATAATTGTAATGTTCTGTAAACATTAAATTTATAAGTAACATTTAAATGTTGGTATTATTTCATAAATATGAAAGAGCATCATTGTAAATACATACTTACATAGCGGTGAGAATTTTTTTTTATTCGGAGGGGGGGTATGTAATTATGTCTATACACAAACATTGGAAGGAATGTAATATTTGATATGTTAAAGAAATATTGAAAAGATGTGTCAGCTGCTTACGAATAAGAATCGCTATGCGATTGTTGTTAGCCTTCAAAAGCCGAAAATAGTCCTAAAATGTAACCCGTATTGTCTGGGAGGAAGAAATTTGTTATGCGAAGGATTAAATAGAATGTAAAAATATTTTTCTTTTAAATATCTCACATCCAAAAACACGTCCACGTCACATGACTAATCCAAAAAACTAGAGGTGTGTAGAGACTCACACTTAACCTTTAAAAGTTACTAAATAAAAATGACTTCTCAATATTGCTTTGCTTTGATACCCCAAATTATCTGGAACATCCAGATGTAACATTTGTTTTTCATTACGGGCGAGAGATATGACACGTAAAACTATTTAAAAGAAAACTAATTTTGCTTGTCAAAATTTGACACCAATAACGATGTCATAATTTCATTAGCTGACATGTTATCACAATCAACACTGGGGAGCAATATAAATGGTAATTAAAACATATTACAAATTCAAATGAATCTCAGCAGGTTTTATATTTTGTACGAAAACGAAGGAAAAACAGATCAAGTTTGCAATAAGACATGAGGAGTTACCTTCTCCTGTCTTATTTTCATTAGAAAACATGTTTGCCTTTAAATGAAGATTTAAATAAGAATTTGTTTTTTCTCTCACAGAATTTAATACCATTTTTCCACAAAATAAAAATGGTTAAGGAAGATAATTTTTAATTTGTTGATTTTCAAGTACCATAGTTGACAATATTTAAAGACTGAACACTAACTTACAAACCATCTTCGAATGCCTGTGAGCCATCTCCAACAAATCAATTGCCTTTCCTCATGACAATAAGCTATAGGTGTATGAATTTCAACTCGTTCACAAGCTCACCATCGAGACAACAGTGGAAGCACCCACATTCCCAATTCCACTTTGTCAATGCCACACGTACACAAGAACTGTTCAGCGGAATACCAGGCTGCCTGGAATGTTGGCAACATAGTAAAACCAGTGAAAGTGAATAGAACTTTCTAAGCTACACAATTACACTGAATACCCTAATGGGCGTCCTCAGTCAACATCTACTCAGAAAGGTACTATATAACCTTCAACTACACGAGGACAGGTATAGGATGCTTCAATACAGTAATATGAATGCGGACAGTGTAAACTAGTTTCCACAAACACAGGCCATTGAATAGTAAACAGGGTCTAATTGATCTGAAAAATAACGTGTTAGACCGGCTTGCCACAGCACAGCAGACATTAAGGTCTGAGGATACACACCAGAAGAAGTGGAAGACTTTTTTCTAACCGTAGCCTCACTGACTTGAGTCATAACCCTATTTGCTAAAACAGATTTAGATTGATCATTTTACATGGATTACTATTCTCAAAATTTATTTTTCTTACAAAATACTTTGAGGTAAAAAGGATTTAAAATATACAACTGGAGTATTCATCTAATGACAGGTTAATAATGCTGTAGCACTCTCAAACTTTTTTTTAATAAAAATTAGAAGTCAGACCCAACAATACTTTTACATAATCAAAAACATGTGGTAAAATTGTGAAAAATAGAGCTTATATGACTGAAGTTATAAACTTAAAAGGTTAATTTTTTTTTTTTTAAATAATTTTGCTCCCATCTTAAAAACATCGAAATTTGTTAAAGTTTTCAGAATAAGCATGATTTACCATATTTTAACAATGGGTTAAATCTAAGGTGATCCATAATACAGGCCTAGCAAACATGCAACTGGGGTCCACGAATGGGGGGTAGACATATGAAGACCAAAATTACTAAATAATAATTACAAAAAAAAGTTTTAGTAAGAAATTTCCAGTAATTAGAAACGATACATATTATCAGGAAGCAGCTTATAATAATTGATTTTTTTTATATCAAATAAAATATAAATAGTACAACAATATAAAAGAACTAAATTCACAAAAACTCACTTTATTCACCATGACTTAGACAATTTGTTTATATTGACTACTTGATCACAGAACGTATTATGACATAATACAATCAAGAGAGAGTCGGGGGGAGGAGGCAAGAGAGAGTCGGGGGAGGGGGCAAGAGAGAGTCGCTGGGAGAAAGAGAGAGAGGGAAGAAAGAAAGAAAACCGCCTTTCTTAGTTTATGTAGTTGATAGCATTACTTTTCTTAGCTGAGGTTGCTCAATGAGTTAACATGTGGTACTTAAACACAGGGATTGTGAGTTCGAATGTCATCTATGCCATCAGTAGATTTACTCTGAATTTATCCAATGAACTTAAACATTTCAAATTACAATATTAAGCAAACTAAGTTCTACATTTTTTATTTTTTTATGTAATCTAAGTAATTTACGAAAAGTAGGATCTTGAATCCTGTGTCTACAAAAATGAGTATGTTTTTTTTCTTTTGAAAAATTATGATAAACTTTTAATCAAATTACTTTATCTACAAACATTTTAATATTCTTATTTGAGGGGGGGGGCAATGGAAAGAGGACTGGTTATTGTACATTGTTATCACCAGTCAAGACTAGAGTAATCATTAAGCAAAATAAACACATATTTAAGGAATCAAGAAAAGACACCACTCAGATTACAAGGCAGACTGGGTGCATTATCTCTAGAATGCATCGGTGCAGTTGTGTTGCGCAAGATCAGTTTAGACGATTTAAGAGTTTGAAATTACAAAAAAAAGTAGAAAACTTTTCAAATATAAATTAAGTGGAAAAACATGAAATCAAACATTGGCTTCCATTGTAAATTGAAATTATCAGACAAATATTTGAAGTAAAGGAATGATTTATTCTTTTGTATGTAATAAATGTTATTCAAATGAAATGTTTGTTTCAAAATGTAAAAATCGGCAGACTTTACATAATCGTCTAATTGCTTAGAGTGACTACATGAGTTAAACTGGCTCAACCAATAGTAATAATGACTAACTTCCATCATATTTCATTCCTTATTTCTGTCGTTTAAATGAATTCTTCACAAAGATTAATGGGCCCATGCACCAAGGTGTTAACATTTAAACAAATAACATTGTGTTGGGAGGAAAAAGTGCAACAGTTTGAGTCAATACAACGTGTGAAAATTTGCTGACATTTACAGTTCTGCAAGAATACTACCTGAAAAAGTTGAATGTAAGCAGGAGTTGCTTAATGGTATTTCAACAAGATGATGGGTTATCATATATATATATATATATATATACATATATACTAGAAGAATACCTGTCTCGGGAAAGATAAAATTCCCCAAACAACAGTTTTAAACCTATTTATATCCCCTTACAAAGTTTTGATCAAAATCCATTATATGATTTTGATTCTAGAAAATATCTCAAATTTAAGGCTTAAGTTTAAGGGGTCTTAAGAAGAAATTCAAATTCAGGGAATTTTGCTTAATTGGTATCTAATGACTATAGATCAAAAATTCATGTTTTTTAAGTAAGCAATAATTGAACTGAAATTACAAAATGGTGTGGGGTGGTGTCCTATATGTGATACAAAGCTTACAATGGCAATGGAGCCATAAAAGTAATTTACTAATTTATGTTCACTAATTTTAATTATTCACAGTAAAATGGTTTCCAGTATTACTCCAAACAATTTATATTTACTTAATGTCATATTTTAGGGAAAAAATACTAATAAATAAGTTAGTTATAGTAAGTTGACTGATACATGCAAAATGGTGATTAAAAACTGCACTTAATCTAAACATTCGATATGGATTCCTGATTTTTTTTTTCAAGAAGATGACAAGAGGTATAAGTATAAAATCATAATATACAACCAAGAGATAAGCCCCCCCCCCTCTCTCACACACATACACCTCTTTATTTAAAAAAACCAAAAAACTTTGTTTGATTTCATGTTTTTCCACTTAATTTATATTTGAAAAAACTTCTTTATAAAAGTCATCTGATAATTTTGAACTGTCATCCTTGTGTTTGAGACAGTTATATGCTGAAGGCAGGGATAACATTACTGAGAGTTGCATTTTTCTCTTTACCTCCTCAGAGTACCTCAAGCATCAGGTATTGACCGTGATAAATATACGTTGGTGCGATAGAAGAGGTACATAGTTGGATTAACCATTTAACAGAAGGCGGTTTTGTGTTTCTTAGCTCAGTCGTTTCAGGATCCTCATCTGACATTCACAGAAGAATACGAACAGCAACTTCTGCAATTTGAAGACTAAAAGAATCAACACCTCTGATGTTAAGACTTTCCAATGCACTGATAGTTCCTATGGCTGTATATGCAAGTGAAACATGGACTATACTGGCTGAGACTGGGAGGAAGCTCAAGTCTTTGAAAATAAATGTTCAAGAACTATCTTTGGAGTGACTCTGACAAAGAAATGCAGATATCAGAAAGAAGCTTAACAATAGAATCATCAATAACGTTGTTCAAAAAAAAAACAGAGTAACGTGGTTTAGACATGTTTCCCTGCTACCAGACACTAGCTATGTAAAGAAAATATATAAAGAAGACTTAATTGAAGAAAGATTAAGAAGACGACCACTAAATAGATGAGCTGACCAGATAATGGTCGATACTAGTATGCTGCTGCTGCTGACAGCTGAAAGAGTGACCCAGACAGTGATAAGTGACAGAATTTTGTTCTTAAGCATATGGCGAATGCACATAATCGATAAACAAGGGTGTTCTAGGTTATCAAAGAGAAGGCACCAATGAAATTTTCCATCATTACATTTACCAGCACCCCCCCTCCCTACCTACGGTGTGGTATTCGCCCTGAGTGAGGTGATCCGCTTTCTACCAAAGGATGAAGTTTCTAGGGAATATCAAATCCACATGCAGTCCGTAGGCACATCTATATCTCAGTCAGGGATGATGACATACAGCGTATTATATTTCCAAACTTTCAAACTTGGGAATCTTTATATCGAACTCGGGAACATGAACAGAATTTGGAAATGAACTCTTTATTTAATCCACGGAAGTAGATTGTTCTCATTCCATCAGCCATGACCAGGTAGAAGTGTTAATTTATGTTATTCTTAGCTATTATGAAATGTAATAAGAATTGGACATTCAACTTCCAAAAGACTGTCACTTAGAACTGATTGTTAACATTAACTTTTAACCGTTGCGCCATGAGTCAATGTGGGGTTTGAAGGTTCAATCCCTACTCCACGATGTTGGAACTAGAACAACCTACAAAACACATTGAATGTCTTTGTGCTCAAAAATTTTTTTAATCTGCAGATTCACCGGTACCTTTACAGAGCTTAATCTGGTGCGAGGTACAGCTTAATACAATAGCTGTTTACAGCTGAAACAAGTAACCTATCTCTTATAACATATCACTCAATAAGTCCCGAACCTATCTAATAAAACAACAACTTTTAGACAACTTACACCTTATTCATCAACATAATCTCCTTCTAAGGTGATACACCGATTCCAACGCTTCTCTAACAATTTGATATCTTTTCTGTAGAACGATTTGTCTTTGACTTCAAAATATGCCCCCGTTTCCGATATCACTTCTTCATTAGAGCCAAATCTCTTTCCCTAGAGCATTCTTTTGAGGTCTGTAAACAGATAGTAGTTGCTGAGGGCCAGATCTGGAGAATAAGGTTGGTGCGGAAGCAATTTGAAGTGCAATGCATGTAGTTTTGCCATTGTTGCGATCGACTTGTGACATGGTGCATTGCCTTGATAAAAGAGCACTTTTTCTTCATTTGTGGCCGTTTTGGACCGTTTCTTCTCATAATGCTATTTAATATTCGCTATTGATTGGTCTTTCTTTTCTCAAAGTATCAATAAACAAAATACCTTGCACATCCGAAAATACGGAGGACAAAACCTTACCTTCTGATGTTTGCATCTTTGGTCGCTTTGAATGGCTTTTACCTATTGCTGTCCACTCAGCTGACTGACAATTTGATTCCTGGGTGAAGTGATGGATCTATGTTTAATCTTTTGTCCCCTATTGATGCAAAAACTTTTTTCTTGCGTAGAAACAGTTGCAAACAAGACTCTGAATCTTCAACGCGTTGTTGATTTTGATTGACTGTGAGCAAACGTGGCACCCACATTTAACACAGCTTTCTCATTGACAAATGTCCATGCAAAATTGTGAATACACTAGCTTCTAATATCTTCAACTCTTGTTATCTCATGCAACTTTATGATCGGCCAAAATAAGTTTGTGGACTTTTCTCATGTTTTCAGATACGAATTTGGAGTACTTGAGTGTTCACCATAATTTGTGTCTATACGACCACATTCAAAGTCAGCATACCACCTATTAATTGTTGTTTCCGATGAAACAGAATCCGAATAACACTTATGAAGCCATTGCTTTGCTTGAACAGTATTTTTTACCATCAGAAAGCAATGCTTTATCAACAAACGAAATTCAGATTTTACCATTGTTTTGAAACAGTCATCATTTTGGACAGAGAAAAAGCAACTTAAATTCACCTCATTGAAACTCTACACCCTTGAACTAGACAAGTGAGCTTCTCTGCCTTCAGGCTATGATCAAAGTCTAGTATCTCGGCTAAGATATGGCTAAGATCAAAGTGTAAATGATAAAATTTCAAATCAATTCTGGGATATTTTAAGTAGGATGGCCTCTAGTGTAAATGTGGTATTGTGGTGACTGAGATGATTCTAGTTAAGAGTAGGATAAACACTGTTATCACTATAGACCAAGGATGACCAACGACACCTAGTTTTGCAGTTCGCATCCGGAGAGATCTTTTGTCCTTAAGAGTGGAGGTAGCTGCAATCGAGGAGACACATTTCGTTTCCTCTAGGGATTGTCATGTGCTGACCAGAGACTTTGACGTCTTTTCAGCAGATAGGAATCCCCAGAGTAAGGGCATCTCCTTGCTTGTGAAATACACCCTGTCTGCGACTGTCGACATTGTCCATTGGAATGCAGGAAGCAAGCTGGTGATGGCCGATATTGCTGTAAAAGATTTTGTGTTTCGAGTCATTGCGGTTCATGTGTCCAGTACTGCTCGAGAGAGGGTCTTCTTTTTTTCGGGATCCGGGCGCATTCGCCGCGTGTCCGAACTGCATAGTCTTAATTGAGAAATTGGAATGCCATCTTTGATCCCAAGATAGACAAGTTCGAGGGGAGCTAAAGGAACGGAGAGGTGTGAGACTAGCCTGGCTGACCTAATGGCTAGATGCGATCTGGTCGACAGGTTTATGTTGATCATCCAGAGCGGGAGGTGGAGATGGACAAATAGCATGCCTTCCTACCTAAATATTTATTTGGATAGAATATTAGTTAGAAGAGGTGACATAGACTTTATATTATGTCCTACGTTCAAGTGGCTAGTTTAATCGGACCATAAACTAGTTATTGCCCGGTTGAACGTAGGAAATAGGCCCTAAACTAGCTGGGTACTGGAAGGTAAATACTTCTTTGCTGGAGATACGAGACTTTCGGAAAAAGCTACAACTACTTATCCAGTGGGCTTTAGTGAGGGTGGTTACCGGGAATAAGTGGTGAGTCAGCTCGAAAACTAAGATCAGAAGTTTCTCAGTCAAATACACTCAGCGTCTCACACTAGATAAGGCCAAGGCAAAGAAGAATTTAGAAGAGAAAGTAACCCGTGCGATCGCTGGGGGGGTACTGTAAGCATAGAACTAGCTAAGCAAGACCTACGATGTGATGCTAACAATCATTACAAGGGCCAAATAGTTAGGGCAAGGCTAAGGAAAGTTTCCAAGAAAGTTGTGAACTCTGACGCAGACGAGCATAAGGAAGTTTCCAGGCATGGCTCGGATAGGTACATTGGAAAAGTAAAGCAACCGGATGGACGTACCTTGGGATTGACTCAGGAGATTTGCGAGGGATATTGGGAGCATTTGGAGGAGCGCTTCACCCAACTGCCTAATCTTTCGGTCCAGGAGTTTAACAACTATTTGGCTGACTGTACGCGCCTCAATGCGGCTATAGCTTCTGGTTACGAAGACAAAGTAACGGAGCGCGAGGTTTTGGCTGTAGAAGCATGAAACAAAGACGGTTATGTCATCTGTGAAGGCAGAAACCCTAGCTTGCGTCCCACCAAACAATGTAATTCCGCATAGGACGGAACTTGCATCCTTGCCCCTTAGTTTGCGAAATACCGGCGGCAACACAAGGATGTAGAGCATGGGCGATCACACTTTCTTCCAATGCCATGAACTCCGGTGGTTCTGAGAGTATGTCAATAAGTTGATGGCTCGTATCGATCCCAAGCATCCTCTGCCGCTAAACGTATGCTACGTAATCGACAATGTCGGGCATTCGTGGGACAAGGAGAGACGAATGGTGTTTCTCGCGATCCTGGTCGTAGCGCGAATAGTGGTGTGGACGTCGCACCTGAGAGATAACCAAGTGTTTGAATTTTTTGTTGATTAGTATCTGATCACTTTCTTCAAGCACCAGCTGAAGGTCAAGATCAGATGTGATAGAAAAAGATTACATTCCTTGTTTTTTTTTTTAAATGTGAAGAGGATCAAGGTCAAAATTAAAGTAGGGAATGGGAATCTTGGAGGAATTACTACCAAGAAAACAAAAATAGGGACAGAACTCATTCACTCAACTAGATAAAAGGGTACCTCAATCGGACTAGGGCCAAACAGGACTGAGAACCAAGTGTACCATACTCAAGCAGGAAACACGTACTTATACTTGACTCGCTTTCATATATCAGCTCACAACTTGTATCTACTTTTGTTGAATTCTATGGAATGTAATCTCTTTCTAACCATAATATTTTTTATTATTAACGGTTTATTTTTTTTTAAATTTCAAAAGATATAGGTCAGGTCAAACATTTACTAATATTACACTTCGAAATTCGGATATTTTCTATTGATAAATGTCTGCCTTAGATTAAAATTTAAACGACAAAAATGGTTCATTTGTTCTCCTTAGCAGGAGATCATTAATTTTCTCATGCGCCTCTGTCATATCAAAGAAACTAAACTTAGAATTAATGAAAACAGTGTTTTCCTTTTAAAGGAATCGCTGTAGAACTATTTCTTCTTCAAAACTAAACTTAAATTTTTGAAGAATTTGAACTAAAGTTTTAAAAACTTTAGTTCAAATTCTTCAAAAATATATATTTTCATTGAAAGACGTGAAATAAGAAGCTACAAATAGACACCAGAGATTTAGCTAATCGATACGAGAAGCCGAGTTGCTTATCCAAGTTGAGGATACATCCTCAATAATCAGTCCAACAGAGTATGGACCATTTTTTAGCTGGTGACCTTGTTTCTCTCAGGCTAAGGTAGGGTTGGGTGCAGTTTTAGGAGGTCCAAATTCCTTTTGAGAAGGGGCTAGTTTATTGCTAATCGCCTGAAGCGCCCCTACCGGGGAATGCCGACAAACTGCTCGGGCAGTTTTCGTGGGTCAGAATGCACGACGCCTTTTTTGTGCTGGCTTTTCAATCTTAACTTAAAATAAATATACTAAAAGTGAGTTTAGAAAAACATTTACTATTGATTGACAAATTAACAAATTATATTGGTGATGGTCAACATACCACACACACACAATGAACGAACGATCAAGAGAAAAAACAAGATTTCTTTCCAAACATTTGTTTCTTAAATTCTATTTATTTCCTTTTCTAAGCAGACATTTTTAATGCCAAATCAATCATTTTGGTAATAGTGTTTATGCTTCATGCTTATTATATTTTCAAATACGCCATGTGTTTTATAAAGCTGAAGTAAACCCCGTTAATGCAGAGTTTCTCAAACCTTTCTCTTCTCCAGCTCAGTTCAAATTCAAAAAAAAAAAAATGTTATCACAATTTTTTATTTTAAAAGAGCATTTTTTATGTTTATGATGATCGATATTGGCTAGGAAATAACTGGAACACTATAGCAAAAAAATAACAAAAACAATTGTCTAGTGTGAGATTTGAACCCTGAAATATGGCATGAAATATTGGAACTGAAGGCGAATGCATTACCCACATGAACACCAATCAAACGAAAATATGTTATCTCTTGAACCTACTTGTTCTTTCAGATAATAGCCGCCACTGGAAAGAAGTACTTTTGCTTCAAAATATCAGAGGTTTCTTCATTTGTCCGGTGTAAATGCATTTGATTTTAAATATTGAATTTAATCAAATAAAAAAAGATGGATGAACTAAAAAGTAAAATAACAAGTTTTAGTGCAAACCATTAATAAATCAGTCCAACAGTAATTGTTGGTGATATTGGATACAAAATGAATGAATTGGATATATGACAAGAGTTTCTAACCTAATAAGTCCTGCATTGTCTATGAAGCTCCAGCCCGTCCCATCGCTGTAATGTTGCATCCATGTACTTGTTTTACAAGTACTTCCACAGAGTCTGCTCCGACAAACTTACTGCGCATGTACTCCCTCAACGTAAATACCCTCGACCAACCCGACTAGCAGCAAAATCTCACCTCTTCATTGTAGATGTCCCCAGATGCTGAAAAATGTTCTACTCTAATAGCTTCTTTCCTCTCCCTGCTTTCTGTTCCCTGACTGTACCAACATGCAGAAATTAAAATTTCATGTGAACAATCATTTTGTGGCACAACTCCCCACTTAGGATGCCCCCTATTCACAGTAACTAACCCCTCATGTCTAAGTGGCAATATGCCTTTTGAGGGGTGAATAAAAGCAGTGATAAACAGAAAAATTAAAAATTAAAAAAAAAAAAAACTACTCCATCCAAGAAATAGCGGTGCATTTCAATACATATAATATACCTTCAAAAACAATAAATTATTGTCAATAACAGCATCAAACGCTTTGTAGAATAATGTGTGTTGTAGATGTATTTGCAAATGGATAATCTCTGGCCGATAGATTGTGAGACCCTAAGAGGTCAGAATGAACCATGGAGTAACGGCAACGAAGAGGTGACCCCACATTATCCAAAGCTCTCAAGTTGGGGCTTCACTACTCAAGATATTTTAAGGTTACACCCAATACCTGCATAGGTTTTGGAAAAAACGGATGAAATTCACTATGAAATATAAAGATAATTTATAGGAAGCGATATAGAGATGTATCAGATATAAGCAGATCGAAAGTAAAATAAGACAAGTGAAAGTGAAACGAGTTTTTCGGTTTCTTACCTTTTATTATATTATTATTTTTTTTAATAATGACAAATCTTACTTGCTCTCAATGTTACTCAATGTAGGGTCCATATAACATAATATTTCGGAAAAATTCCCTTCTTCAGATGAGTGTTTCAACTCTGTTTTTAAAACGTACAAAAAAGAACCATTGGGATCAACTCTGCAGTGAATAAATATTTTTGCATTTTCAAATTTAAATGATTTTCTTTAAAAGAACCTTAAAGATTGTAATTTTTTCAGATCCTTTTCATTTCAATAAAAATATCAAATTTTACTCTTAAAGGAAAAAATAAAAGAATAAATATTGTGTATTTAAAAAAAAAATGATATGTCAAAATAAAGAATTTTAAAAATTTATATGAAATAAGCTTATTCCATAGATAGGTCAATGGGGCTTCTCTTAGGGGGTGGGGGGGGGGGCTGGCCAAAACATCCCTCATTCGCCGCATGAACGATCAATAGAAAATTTTGTTTCCAACATTAATTTCTTAAATTAAATTCTATTTATTTCCTATACAGCATTTTTAATCAATGGATGGCTGTTCTCAAAAGTTGACTGAAAACAGAATATTCTTCTGAAGACTTCATAAAAGGAAACAATGAAACATATTTAACATTAACAAAATGTGCGAAAGAGATGTTGTACTTGTGTATCCAAGAGAATTGAAGGTGAGAGCTTGTTTAAATATTTGGTTTTGCTTTGTTGAGAAATGAGAGAAAATGTATGGATAAGAATTGATACAATAGTGAGAGTCAAATGGATGAGTAAATATCAAACTCCCTGGACGTTTGGGTGTCACATCTTGAAAGGAATCGCAGTAAGAGGAAGACACCGAAAAAGAGCCTGCTTACCTTGGAGTTCGTTGGGAGTCACCTGATCAGGATAAAAACATTCATTTTGGGAGTGATTAAAAAAGGGAAGATGTAGACATTTTATACTTAAATATTCCTTGAAATCCTGGATGGTGAGTAGATGCAGCTACAACAGGTGCTTTCTTGAAGTTGCGCTAAAGTGGTGGGTGAGTAGGTGAAACGGGGAGTGTCGAGTCAGATTGTTAAATTCCTACCGATTCATTTAGGTTTTAATAGTCTCAGTCAATTCAAACCGCTTCTCCACAACAAAACTTCCTATTTAAGCGCAAATGTTTTTGATTGGTTCAAAATATAAACATTTTATATTTATTATTTTTACCGGATGTTCTGTATAGATCCACATATGCACACATCATTTTATATACATTTTATTTGGACATCGCAGGGTGAACACCTGGTTCTCTGTACGTCACCACTTTACTCCCAACCTATAATACTTTCCATTCCGGCATCCAAGAGAAAACACTCTCCAAATTGAATGGAGATTTTTTTTTTTTGAGAAGGAGGCAATATCTCGAAAATTAAAATATAAAATAATAAAATATGACACCATACCATACCACTTTGATTCGATACACTACATTGATAACTAAATATTCAATTGAAAATTAGTTTGGTTTTCTTTACGGCATATCAACGTTGTACGAGTTATTTAATGCCTAATAAAGTTGTCAAATATAAGTCGGTAGGGTAATTATTTATATTCTTAGAATATATTGCTCTCAGAATACATTGGATTACTATTAGAAGGAAATTTTATAGAGAGGGGACCCTCATTGCCCTAAAAAAATAAAACAAAAAAACTGCTCTCAGAATACATTGGTCTCAGAAGGAAATTTCACAGAGGGTATCATCATTACTCAATAACAGGAAAACGGAAAATCCTAAGGAAGCACCGCACCAATGACATTACTCCCAGAATACTTTGTTCCTAGATAATACTACTCTCCGAAAACATTACTTCTTTGTTCTCAAGATGCTTGACCCTTAGCCACCATCTTCTAATATCTATTTGGGGAGAAATAAGGTTTTGATTTTTTTTGAAAAATCAGATTGAATAATATGGTTGGGGATGAACTGATAGACACTAGGGTATGACATGACCAGCCAATTGTTCGGATCAGGCTTCTATAACCTCCCATCTAGCCGAAGTGGAAGAATAGCTACATCACCAGGATCCCGTCCTAAGACATCACGCGTCGCCACCCACGGCCTACAGATGACCCCGTTTTCAGGGTGGGAGTTACCCCTCTGCATGAGGTTGCAGTCGGCGAATTTGTGGCCCCACTGACAGGACAAAATTGAAAATTATTGAATTCTTCAATAATTTTCAATTCATTTATTTACCTTTGGCTCGTGTAATTCCCTATCAAATTGTGTCTTCAACCAAAATTGCATTGGCATCAATTCGACAAGGCCTCAAGCAAACTACAAAACTCTTAACTCATTTTTAATTAAAGCCTGTTTTAGTAAAATAATTACATTAAAAACAGTAAGTTATACGAAGATTCATTGTACATGTGAAATGCCGAAATGAAAAGTCGAAAAATATAGTCGCCATCTTTATAAACAAATCGAGAAAGAAATTAGCTGAGGAAGAACAATAACTCAAGTTTATAACCATGTCTTTTAACAAGAAAATTCAACTCAATCAAATTAAATCAATTACTTTTTTTTATTTTTACTTATCGCTTGCCTATTGCACTAATCTCAGCCAGAATGCTTTCATTTATGGAAATGAAACAGTTATATCTAAATATTATAAAATGTATTACACACGTATAAATAAATAAATTACACAGACACACAAGTTAAAATAAATAGGGGATGTTGCAGTTCCATAGCATCTACAAACGAGCCGCAACTTGGCATCAAAAACACAAACTAGAAATTAAAATTAAATATTTAAGCCAAATTTAACACATGACCATTGCCGTTCTATTGGTCAAGATGTGTAAATATTTATTTGTCATTCTCTTCCCATGGATGTGTCACTAGGTCAGTTTACCTCGGGGGACACAACCGCTGGGAGCATTTTGGACGGTTACAAAATTTTCTGTGATCGGTGGCTGGTAATAAACCAATCGCTCTTCCTGAAGGAGGGGGTAATGCCTGTAAGGATAGCCTTCTGAAACAGAAACATACTCAACTCTGATGGTGGTTAGTTGTTTCCCACTACAGTGAGAAGTGGCACAAAGCCGGGCGGGCGGTGGGGGGAAATCAGCTCCACTCGAGAAGGTGGGGAGGGGGGGGCACTGATTAGGTAGGGAAATAGCCATGAATGTTTTCCTATGTAAGAGCGCGTCAGGCGATAAGAAATAAACAACTCCGAATCCCAAAGGAGGAGGTAATACCTAGTAAGGTTCCCTTCCTAGGACCGAGCCAAATCATACCTCATCGCGAAGGCTTGCCTCCCCCGCGAGGACAGAGTTAGACAAAAAGTCGGTTTTTAATGTGGATAAAATACAGCTCCCAGAAAGGAATACTTTGGATTGTCCCAGTCTAGAAGGTATTGACAGAGGACAGAAAATATGAAGTGTAGTATACTATCCCAACAAAGAGGCTGGTTCTGTTGAGTCGGTCTATAGGTGAAAGGAATGCTTGCCGAAGCAAACCTCGGCTGATATAAAAACAGCCGCGGAATATATTCAGATGGACAATGTCGTCGTGAGGGTGGGGGGGGGGACATCCCCTCATACCCCTATATCACCCCCCCCCCTCCCATCGAAAGAAATGTTTCGTCACGTCAATATTGTAATTTTCTCTCATTCCGGAGAAAAGACCAGTTGTTGAGATCTACGAGTGCCTTGTTTTCTTTCTTTCTTTTCATGAAAAAAAGTGGGGAGAAAAGGCACGTGGTTTGTGGAAGCAGATTTGTTTTTGTTAGGTGATGTTTATTTCACAACTGCGTGCGCATGCCACTGCCACACTTGACGATTTGAATAGAAAAAGATGAACCGAATGATTAAGAGGAATAGAAGGGAAGATCCCCCCACACACGCACACACACACACACAAAAAACTCGCGTGCCCATTGGTTGTAAGAATAAATGTCCTTTTTTTTTTTTTAATTCATTATTTTTTTTTAATTGGTAAAATTTTATTGTTTCCCACGCTGTCAATGGGAAATAAAAATGAGATTCGCGCATGTGTGTGTGTGTGTGTGTGCGCGCGCGTGTGTAATTATACGTCAACACCCTGGAAATAGATGTACAACTTTCTAAAATATATATAAAATATTTTAGACTGTAGAGCGTGATTTCACTTTACTATATAAATTTAACGTAAATTGATCACCCAGTTGTTGATGCCATAGCGTAAAACAGAACGAGTAACCATTTTTTTTTCATTTCCATAAAGGCGATCATTTTGGAAATGCAAAAATATGGTTACTCGTTCTGTCCTACGCTATGTCATGACCCCCACTCTACAGTCGGAAATATTTTTATTCTATTTTGTGTAATCTTCTCATGTATTTCAGGAGTGTTGACGTGTAATTGCACTAAAAAAAAAAAAAAAAAAAAAAAAAACAGAATCACATTTTTATTTTTCCATTGACAGCGTGGGCACAATTTTACAAAAAAAGTCATTAAATGAAACTGTCCAGTCCCCATTTTTGTGCAAAAAATGGTTAAAAATAAAAGACTCAGCAGTGATAATTGAAGAAAAAAAAGAGTAAGATGCACAAGAATCTGTTATAGGAAGTAAATAAATTTCGTAAAGTTGATGAAACGGACACACATGCACAGTCGATGCACGATTGCCGTTGAAAAATACCCGCGCACATGTTTGAATTGTTGGCCCGAGATTTCTAATCGTTAAAAGGGAAAAAAGAAAAACTAGGCTATTATGTAAAGAGCATTGTGTGTGTGTGTGTGTGTGTGTGTGTGTGTGTGTGTGTGTGTGTGTGTGTGTGTGTGTGTGTGTGTCCGCGACTTCAAATAGACAACAGCACAATATAGTTTACATCATCGGATTCAGTGCGACTCCTTATGAGTCACCAGGAACCAATTTAGTGCATTAGAAAGAGGTGTAAAAATAAATTACTTTCTTTCATTCTTACTGTTAGTTGTTTAAAAAAAAAAACAACACTGAAATTAGGTTAAACAGACAATCAGATTTCTTTTTCTACTTTTTGTTTATTATATTGAACCAGTTGCCCGAGAAAGAGAATGGGGAGGGGGAGAGGGAGAAAGATAGAGGAGAGAGGAGGGGGGGGGGGGAGAAAAGTTAAAAAAAAAAAAAAATTTAAGATGTTACATACTTTTTAAAACTTTTCTATTTCGTTATCAAACCCCCGGGAAACGCCTGATAATTCTACTATCGTAAATAAATAATCCAAGAAGCAATAAAATTATAAATTAAATTAGTAAATAGAAAAAAAAACTAAATGACAAAAAAAAAACAAACTAAATGACAAAAAAAAAAAACGTTCGTGACGGTGCAGCGAATAGTTTATTTGGTTTTCTTTCATGTGGATGGTGGTTGGTCCCTTATGATGCGTTTTTTTTGGGGGGGGGGGGCAATTTTTAATTTGTTCAAAAACGCCAATGGTAAACTAGTAGACACCGCGAGTGTCGATAAATAAATGAATTCACTCACTTCTTAGTACATTAATAATTCGATACAATAGTGACGCGACGGTCAAAAAACAGTTTTTTGAGGAAAGCATAACACTTATTTCTATAAAATCTAAATTTAGGCAGAGAAATTATTTTCGAATTGACAGTTTAAAGGCTTCGAATTTCGCACAACCATCGTGACAAGTTATTTTGAAGCCTTAAACAGAATTTAATTTGAGTGAAATACTGAAATACTCTTAAACAATTACATTTTACTTAAACCATGTTTTAGTAAAAACAAAAAATAAGTAAATAATAATAATAATAATAATAATAATAATAATAATAATAATAATAATAATAATAATAATAATAATAATAATAATAATACAGTCATAGGAAGTTTTGTAAGATGATGAGTGGAATGGAAGGGGTTATCCTTTTATCTTCTCGTAAAGAAACCGAACAACGAAAAGTATTTCTGTAACTATAACAAAAAGGGGTTTTATTAACTCAAGGTTACCTATACCGTTTGGTATAGGTAGAAGAGAGTGGGACGGTGTCCGTTTGGGGAAGAGGAAGAATACAAGAGTTCTGAGGGCCGCCGGTGGATTTCTTCAGGTGAAGATGGTAGTAGTCGTCAAGTGGCGACGGTGGCATGAGAGAGAGCGTTTCCTCGTTCCTCGCTGGTGCTCTCTGCGATGTGTCCAAGCTGGTGCCAGGAGTTCGTCTGATCTTTTTCTTCGAACCCTAAGGGAACATAAGTAGTTCCTTAGGGAACTAACGATATTACTGCGCCCTGTGATTTGATTGGACAAGCTAGCTCACAGGGACAGTGATTACGCATTCAAAAGTATATTGGTGACTGCTAGTTTCATCGTACACGTGAAATGAAAAATAATCCGGAAAAATATAGTCGTCATCTTTATAAACAATTTCTTTAATTACAAAATGATGACCTTTAATTTTTCTTTTCTTTTTTTAATAAAATTAAAACTAATTTTTCTGGGAGTAATGTTGAAATCCATTTCACTCTAAATAATTTGTTTGAATGGCTAAAATAGGATTTAATCTGAAAGTTTCAGACCAAATAAAAACAGTATGTTTTCCTTTCCACCGCGCCACTATCATATCAACGAACACAATTATCTCCAGCTACCGAGTAAAAAGAAAATGTAAACAGATTGAGAAATGGTAGGAATCGTGAGAAACAACCAGAACTGAACTTTAAATGACAATAAATTGCTGTCTAGAAAACAGATAGATCTGTGACAAAAACGTCTTTAACGAGAAACCAGTTAATTTATAGTACCTGCCTTGCTACGGGGGGCAAGATGAGACATTTGGAATGCGGGGGGGGGGGGGGTCAGCGCTTACAGGCACCCACAATCCGTGGTACCGGTACAGTTTGTGACCCATAATAAAACCGACGTTCGTCGGCATCTTCCGGAAGATGACGGATGAAAACGACCCGGCGTCAAAATCAAAACGAGGCGACGCTATCAAACCGGAAAAAAATAATGAAACAACATTTGAATTTAAAAAAAACACACACCGTATGTAAAATTGTATGAAAAAAATATTTATTTTTGACGAAGAAAAGATAAAACAACTTTTCTTTTTTTTTTAAATAATTTTTTTTTTTCTCGAGAAAGTTAAGGTTTGTTTAATTATTATTTATTTTTGTTTCGATAAATTGTGTGTGTGTGTGTGTGTGTACGTACTGGTACAGCTTTTGAACAAGACCGACTAGGTTAGGATTAGTTTAGTTTTAGATTAGGGTGGGGAAAAAAAACATTTTTTATAAAGTTTCCAAGAAAATTTTATTTTATTTTCTAAACTTTGCAGATTTTCTGTTGGCCTTAGTGCGGACGAATTTTACGATTTACTCAATTCATAATTGAAAAATGTCGCCTGCTGTCTCGCAATATGATTGGCTACGTAAACAGCCGGAAGATGCCGACGAAAAGTCGGTTTTAGTGTGGGTCACAAACTGTACCAGTACCCAATCCGTTTGTAAAAATAGACTGAAGCGTACAATAAACTATAGCACTGCTTCTACAACACCTCACTTTCAACAGCCCAAAGAACTTCCTGCTTTTCCTTTCCTCACTTGGACACCGTCCAACTTTCTTCCAAACGGTATAGGTAATTGAATAAACCCTTTTGTTTTCGGTATAAAAAAGGTTTTGTTTTTCTTTTCGTGCAACGGTTTTCGTTACTTATTAATAATATATAGGAGTTGGTCTTAACACCCACTAATAAGGTCAGCTCTTATAAAACTACCTCTAAAATACTGTTTATTTATTTGGGCATCTTTTACGAGACTCAGCAGAGTAAAAACGCTAAAAAAACAAATTTACAACAAATAAAAGTAACTGTAAGCTGTAAAAGTTAGTTTCAAACTTGCATGTGCTATTTGTTTGTATTTTTAGACCGTTACAACCGCTATTTATTAAAAATCAATAGTTTTATCACCGTAAGCTGGGAAAAACATGGCCGCTTTGGGGGGGGGGGCATTTGGTAAGGGAGCATGTGAATCGCCATCTTGAATTTTGTGCAAGCCTTTGGGAAAAAAACAATACATTTTTTTTTTTTACATCTAATAAAAACCCATTTATAATACGTAAAAATAAAAACAAATTACATAGGTAAATAGAAAAATATCTATTCTCGTCGCAGGTCAACTTCACTTGTTGCAAATTTATGCTTTTAAACCCTTTCTCGTTCTTTTTTTGGACCCCGTTCGCGACTGTGCTGAGCGTCGTAAC
Source organism: Sepiola atlantica (assembly GCA_963556195.1). NCBI lineage: Eukaryota > Metazoa > Mollusca > Cephalopoda > Sepiida > Sepiolidae > Sepiola > Sepiola atlantica. The sequence goes on from OY744523.1 coordinate 148,836,548, forward strand.
ATATACCCATTTATTTTAATATTTATCAGATAGAGATGTATCCCAATCCATAATGTTGATTGACCGATGGTGTGGACGAAAACGCAGAAGCTACGCCCAAAAATATTTCACCTAAAACGAAATTAGATTTTTTTTGTTGTTCAAAAACCGGCTCCCACGGGCATATTCAACGAAAAGGCAAAAATGTCTGTCACGTGATGTGTTTTCACCTACGTCAGCCACACCATGTGATTAAAATTGTGTTTCGCGCTAAAATTAAACCATGCGCTGAGAGCCGATGAAATGTAATTTAACTGTTTTCGTCGAGACACATGAGTTGGAAAAAATCAGCACACGGTGCCAGAGGACAACGTTTCAGTCCCTCGCTCCTTTGGGGCGAGGACGACTACTATTCAACTCATCCACACCTGCCTACACACCCTGCTGACAAAAAGCGGCACACACACAAATGCCTACATGCCTATTAATACTTAACTCACGCACGCACATTCGTACAACTACGCACCCAGACAAAAGGTGATGCACACATTCATACACGTACGGTTCTAACGCAAAGCATCACACAAATGCCTACACCGTCGCACCCACATACGCACTCATAAATTACAGGCATAAACATGTTATTACTTCTCTAACTGAACATTTCAAATGAACAATTAATGTCTTGTAATTTGTGTGTGTGTGTATGTATATATATATATATATATATATATGTGTTCTTTAAATAATGTTTCTTTTTTAATTCTTCTTTTATTTCAACTTCCATGCATTTTTTTCGTTCTAAACATTTTTATAACAATTTAAATGTAAGCGTAGATCTTAGCACATTCTCTAAGACACAGTCTCTTAACAAGCTAGAGTCCGCGCTGCTACAAATTTGATGACCCTGCATTTTATAACAATTCAAGGGGCCACACACTTTTTACGGTGAATATTGTATAAATTAGCATGGACGGCGGCACCGGGGGGGGGGGGAGAGCCCCCCCCACCCACCCACTTTTTGACTTGCCCCCCCCCCCACTTTACGATCATCAATAATGAAGTTATATATGCATGTGTTTAACCGAGCCCCCCCCCCCACTTTTTAGGAGAGTTCCCCCCCACACACACACACACACACACTTTTATAACTGTGCCGCCGGTCCTGATTACCCCTGGATTTGAAATAATGGCGTAACGGATAAAGTACTAAGTAAAATTCAGTTCTAGGTGCAGTCTACTAAATGTTGAAGGTTCAATCCTCAGTGCGGGCGATACTAAGAATTGCGAATTACTGAAGACCTCTACCCGGTCATGGCTGACGGAACGAGTGCATGCTACCCCATGGATTAAATAACGGGTTCCGTTCAAAGTTCGACAAAAAGATTCCCGAGTTCGACACGATACACCTGAAGAAGGTCGAAGGTTGCATCGGCCGAAACGTTGTGAGAATAACACTCAAGATGAGAACAGTAGTCCGGATAATCCAAATTATACGAATTTAAAATGCTAATAAAAACTTGTACAGAACAAAAAATACAGATCCTTTGTTTGTTTTCTTATTCGTATTTCGTCAATTTCTCCGAGTAAAAGAATTCTCATTCTTACAAATACGAGGCACCATTATACACACTTGCGTAAAGTGGGCGGAGTTTCGCTGGAAATACTCGTATTCATTCTCTTCATCTTCATCTCTCTCTCTCTCTTCATCTCTCTCTCTTCCTCTCTCTCTCTCTTAGTCTTTCTCGTTTCCTCTTCTTACTCCCCTCTCTGTTATTCTCTTTCCATCTTCCTCTCTTCCTCTTCCTCTCTCTCTCTCTGATCGTGACGCGGACGAAAACGACAGTAATAAGTTACACCTACTCTACCCCACCCCTGAAATGGGGGGGGGGGTCAATTGTGTCGACACTTCTTCGCTAACAAGAAGCGAAAGTATCTCGTTTTAAAAGAAGACCCAATAGGAGTTATTCTCCCGTCATTCTTCGTTTGCTTCGGCTCCACAAAGTCGGGTTTTATTATTAAGTTTCCTACGGTATCATCCGCACATGGATAAACACACACGAAGAACTCGGACAGAGAGGGAAGAAAAAGATGAAGAAGAGGCTGCTTCTTACCCCGTATCCCCAACTTCTCCAAGACTCTTCTCTCTTTCTCACTCTTTCTTTCTTTCTCTCCCTTGTCCCACAATCATCACCGCATGGCTTAGTTCTACGCGGTTTTACGCAAGACTCACACTGATGGCAAATTCTTACTAAACACCTTGTTATAAAATACATTTATCCATTCATTATTGTTCATCCTTGTCATCAGGTTGGAAAATTTAAAAACTAGAAAACCAAATAATTATTAATTTTCTTTTTTTCTTTACGGATTTTCTGCATGGGAATTTGAGTTTCACACACCGATCAGAATTCGCTGAAAAATACCTCCAGGGAATAGTTCAAATAATTAAGAATTTGTTATAAGAGTTTCCCCAACCACGAGAAAGAAAAGATGTACAGTTGATTGATTTATTGTTTAAAGAAAATCAAAGAAAATAAAAAAGGGCCATTTACAAAAGTGATTCCTCTCTATTCGTCATGAATGGAAAAAGAAAGACGAAAATCTGAGGAATCGTGCAAGTTTCACATAGAAACGCTTTGGTTGATGTTCTAATGAAGACCGCCCGCCGTGGTACCCAGGTGCGCAGTTATTAAAGAGATAGGATATACTTTTAACTAGTTGAAGATAAAATAAACGTAAAACAAACACAATAAAATATAACGATGGTTTATTACTAGGAAAGGCGACGAAAAGCACCAACAAATTTTACAGCCGGGGTTTTTAAGCGAAAAAAAAAAAGTCCGTGTCAAAAAGATCAGCTGTTTTGATTTCTCTTGTAACATGGAAAGAACAATTTCGGAAGTAAGTATAAAATATTTCACACAACTTTTTTATTCATTATATTTTAGATTATTATTATTATCATTATTATTATTATTGTTGCTATTATTATTATTATTATTATTATTATTATTATTATTATTATTATTTGCACTCACTCGGAGTTCTCACACAAGTCATCGTCAGTGATTGCTCACAGATAATAACCAGTGGTGTTCCCTGGAGCCTGAGTGACAACAAGCCTCCTCAGATTCCCAGTACTCTTCACCTCTTAACCATTGCAAATGACTTTGCGGTATCGCAGCAGCCGCTTACCATTGATTTCTCGTTGGTAACGACCATTGGTCTCCTCTGGGATTGGATGGCAATAAGCCTCCCCAAGGTCCCAGGACTCCCCGCACTCTTCCAGCAGAGGTCTCGTTGGTGCTCTCCCCCCTCGGTCTTCCCATCTTCCTTGACCCTTCATGGCCGTCATTGTAGACATAAGGGGCTACTGAGAAATAAGAAGTATGTTTTGCGGGTCATGCTAAGTTGAAAGCTATCATCATCATCATCATCATCCTATTGGATTTTTTTTTTAAATCTATCCGCTTTTTTTTTTCTTACAAAATGTTCATTTGTGTGACAAGTCTTCGGTCAGTGAAGGAGAACTCCTTCTAGACTGAAGCAATTTTAATTTTTGTCTCGTTCCAGAGTGCTCCTTTTGGGGGAGTTTGATTTTATCTACATTAAAACCCGGTCTTGTGTCTAACTATGACCTCGTAGTTTAAAATAGGGACATATTCTGAGTTGCATTTATTATCCATTAATGATTTTTTTTTTTAATCGTTAAAATAGGATTATTCCCAGTTGTGTTTTTCTTTTTGTAATAATAGTCTTTGTTTAGAGTAAAAGTCCGTCGGTGTGTGTGTGTGTGGGGGGGGCTGGCTTTTAGTTTAAAAACGTGATAATCTGTCGGTGCAAGTATAATTTTACAATGACGATAACTTTGTCGAAACAAATATGCGATGTCTTGTAACGGAACAGTTTATTCTTTATGCGATTAAATACCATTCTCATCTTTACTTTCTTTTTTTACTAAAAGTGCAATTTCCAAATCTGATAGACAAAAGAAATGTTGTTGTGATGATGATAATGAATCATAGTGACACCAACATTGGTTGGTACCACAGAAAATAATTGTGGAGGGTCTGAGAGAATGGAAAGTCCCAGAATGAATAGCACCATCCACACCTCTACTGGAAGGGCATGGATATTATTAGAGTCCTGAGGAGGACTATTGTCACTCAAATTCCAGAGAAACCCATCAGTGGAAATTGAATTGTATACAGCTGATGCGATATTGCTAAGTTATTTGCAATGGTGATCGAAAGAAGTTACGAGCACTTGAAATCTAGGGAGACTTGTTGTCACTCGGACTCCAGGGAACACAACCTGTATTTACCTGTCAAAATTAACTTTACAAAGATTTTCCTTGTTTTTTTTTAATAAAAAGTTAACCAACACAATTTTATGTAAGAATTATATATTTTGTCTTCCAAGATTAAAAATATAAATAAATTCAATGAGTTTATGTTTACCGAAATAAATAGACTTTATTCCGACTTAGACGTTGAACGTCCAAGCTCAAGTAAAATATTAGCTTCACAATTTACGGATTATTTTATCAAACATTTTATGCCTCTCCTCCTATTTGAAAGATTGGTGCAATACATTCTTCCTTCTGTATTTGCCAATAGTGTACAACATTTGACTTTAAAACCAGAATCGGTACCATACATTTAAAGAAATAAAATACATATTAAGTTTGAAAGTATTTCAGATAGAGTAAAATAACTTATAGTATCGCATAGCAATCAGGGGTGGGGGCATTGATGTGCTGTCAATTTAGCCCTTTATGATGGTTGTTTTGTTTTACGGCATATCAACCCTTTTCTTTATATAATGCTGAATCAGTAAATCCGGTCATTTTAGTAAAAGTTTTTATGCTTAAATTCTTCATATGTTCAAGTTTATGTTTGGTTGAGTGAAAGGGGGAAGGAGGGGGGTGGGTTGTTTTTTTTTGGTTTTGGATTTTGCAGAACATGATTGAGTTTTTCAAAGAGAAAAAAAACAATAAAACATCAATGTTTGGTGCATTTTGGGTCAAGAAGCTGATATCTTCAGACAGCCTGATCTGGTAGCACCAGTCTATATGATGGAGCCCAGCTACCTCCATATATGTTTGCAGCACAAAGTTAGCAACATTATTTAATGCATAGCTACCTTGTGGCTTTTTTATACTCACTGAGGATCCATTCCTGCCACTAAGTCCGACAAAGTAGGGACTGCCTTGACAGTACCAGACCCTACCTTGTCGGGGTGATGTATGGTCTAGCTCGGTCCTAGATATTACACCCTCCCAGGTGGTACCTTTTCTCTCTAAGGAGGATTTAGTTCATTGCAGATCGCCTGAGGCGCCCCTACCGGGGAATGTCAATGGGTCAGTTCTTAGCTATGTTTTGTACCCAGCTAGAGTGTCTCCTCAGAGGAACTGCCCATCTTCGCCATCAAGCCTTGTGCCACATCTTTCTTTGGTGGCAAAGCAAGTAAATCTTAAAACAGGAACCGGGGCCTTCATACATTTCTAAGGGGATTAGCCCGAAAGTGAACATAATGGTTCAGCAGGATTTTGAACTTGACTCAGTGACTGTGTCTGAAATCACTATGCTAAGTGGGCCACCCCAACATAGTTACTATTCTTAATTAGAATATAATATTGAAATTCAGAGTGACAAAACTAATAAAAAGAATGAACGATTACAGGAAGAGATTGGAAAAATGAGTTTACCAGCAAGACTTTGTAATTGGCAATGCTCTGATTGTGTGGCTATGAAAAAAAGAGCTGTTACTTTTTAATTACTAACCAGTTTTGTTTGATACGAGACCTTGTTTTTATCGGAATATATATATATATATATATATATATATATATATATATATAAACTTCTTTGTAATATAGCAGGAAAAATCCCAGCAGAGTGCTCGATTAATTGAGAATTAAAGTTAAAAGTTAAAAATTAAGAGCGTAATATTTATTTATTTTGATACAGAAAAATTAGTGCCACATTCGTACCGTCGGTTTCAAGCACAGAAGGACTTAGCCATCCGGCTCTCTTCAGCTTCTGTTGTCATCTGTTTCGGAAATGTGAAGTCCGAATGGCTAAGTCCTTCTGTGCTTGAAACCGACGGTACGAATGTTGTACTAATTTTTCTGTACCAAAATAAATATATATACATATATATATATATATATATATATATATATATATATATAAGCGAGTTTATCTCTTTATATTGACAGAACATTTATTGATATTTGGATATCGATTTAGTTGGCCACCAATATTGAGGAATATAGATAAGATTTCAAATGAATTTGTAAATGCTTCAAAACCAGAAATAAGTAGATACATTTTTTTTTTCAAGTAAAATATTTTTTTTAATCTTTTGAAAATATGAAGAAAAAAAAATCATTAAAATATTGAAATCAAAAAGTTTGACTTCTTTGTTTTTACCTACAGTGACATTAATTTTTTATTGGAGTTATAGCTTAAAATACTTAGTTACTTTTTGTTTCAATAATTTCCTGTCTATGGAACACATGACAACGAGACTGCTGCCCTACAGACTACAGCATGGTCGTCTTCAAATCAAATGTCAACCAATACTTGTCATAAACTGTCCTCATAAGTCATCAAATTTTTTTCATTCCATTCATCATTTTCAATCC
>OY744523.1:148848181-148930681 GCA_963556195.1 Sepiola atlantica
AGGTATATGTATATGTTTATATATACAGCATAATATCAGCACAACCTCCCATTTGAGAATTCAAATATTTCAGGTTTGCACTAAATATGATCTGTAACCATTTAAGCAAGATTATCTTAATTTCAATTTATTCTTAAGACCCTTTATGCTTAAGTCTTAAATTTTAGACATTTTCTAGAATCAAAATCATGTAATGGATTTTTATAAAAAATGCAATAAGGATTCTAGACATAAGGCTTCATCTCATTATATCTTGATTTTAATCTTCATGAAGGGACATAAAAGTTGCGCAAAACTGTTCTGTTCGAGGAATTCATTTTATCCATCCTACAACGAGTATTCTTCTAATATATATATATATATAAATATATATATAAACAAAAAAACGTTTCCAGCAAAGCTGATCATGACTTATGGAAGTCCAAAGTTTTGATAATAAAAAAATCAATATACAATGAATTTTTGATGAACACAATCGTCATGAAATGTCTGTTTCTTTCAAAGACATTTTTTTTTAAATAAATGTTTGCTTCTCATATATATATATATATATATATGGATAAGGCACTTGACTGCTAATCACATTTGGACGTGATTAGCTGTTCGGGTTTTGATTCTCAGCGTGGATACACTTGCTATATCTAGCCAAACTGATGAGTCGTAGACGACGAAACAGCTATTTGCGGATGGCATATATATATATATATATATATATATATTGTGATGGCATAGGTGGAGATGTTTAATTACTAATTACAAATAAAAAATACGAAAATTGGAATAGCGATTATGAAACATATATAATAATATGAATAAGTTATTGTAACCACTACATTAAAAGTGCATATGAATTTGATAGATAGATTAAATAAATAAAGATTAGAATAAATGTTATGTCACTTTAGGGGGATAATGTAATTGGATATATCGGCATCAATGAGATCTAACGGAATAAAAAAAAAACTAGGAGTATATTGAATTGATAAAAAAATATAATTATAATATTGAAATATAATTAAAAATTAGATAAGGGATAAAGGAAAAATATCTACACATCACATTATCTTAAATTAGAATTAAATACTATTACGACCTTGACAGAGGGGTTTATTCACATAGGGAGTTAAACCCAAAGTTTTTTTTTAATAAATAAACAATCGTAGTAAATGGAAAATGATAAGCAAAAGTTCCTAGATTGTGAATTTAGTACATATAAAATAAAATTAGTATTAAATATAAAAAAAATTGCATGAATATAATACTTTAATACAATTAAAAAAGAATTGAGGAATATCCAATTAAATTACCTATGGCGAAAACAAAAATATGTAATGAAAAGAGTCAGTGCTAAATATGATACCTAATTTTATTAATTATAGAAAAAGTGTTTATGAACTTAAAATATTTAAAATACTACCGATAATCTTCAAAATAGTGTAGATATACTTAGTTATTAATGGACAAAACGGAAGTCATCTAAATTTTACGGATATAAAAAATATAATGTAACAAAGAAAAGAAAGAATAAGATGACTAAAAACCCGAAGAAAAAGGAAATAACTGGGTAAAACAACAAAGGACGGTCAGTGGAAATACGTATTTTAATGCAGGAATATTTAGATTAATAATTATAGTGGATGATGAATGATTAGAAATACAAATAGATAAAAGGACAAGATACATATATGTTACCACATGAATATAACGAGACCATAGTTCCATATTAATTATATATATATATATATATATATATATATATATATATATATATAATGTTGATAATGAGTACTGGTGGTAATTTAGCCTTTGATTGCCTAGTTTTTCATGTACTTTTTGCGTTTTTGCTTTGTTTTGTAAAATTAACACTGAAGATAGCCACACCAAGAAATAAATGCACAGGAGCATTTTATGAATATATGATACGAGTGATGAAGCTAGAACATTACTGAGGACTTACCTTAAAGTATCTTCAAAATTTATTCTGCAATGGATGAGATGCGAGTAGCATGATGCTTACAGATGGCGACTATGAAATTGGCAAGCCAAGTTCAAATCCCACCAGTTCTATTATATTCACGAATGCAGTAATATTGTTGCGAAAGGTATGAATCTCGACTTTCAGCTTCCGATGAAATAGCAGTTCATCTTTATGAATCCTGAATAGTTATTGTGTTTTATAATTCACAAAATGGGATAGATATGCCGATAAGCGACTGGGGACCGTTTGTGAATGTAATATTCCCTAGAAACTTCCTCCTTGTGGGTGTATGAAAATTCTAGGTATTGTGAAGTGCATTCCGGCCTTGCTCCTCTTATGTCTCACCAGGACTATGACCTGTTTGCTGCAACCTACTATCTCTGACTGACCAGGGTTAAAACATGTTTGCTGCAACTTACTATGTCTGACCAATATCTGACCACGGCTAAGATTTGTTTGTTGCAACTTACTATCTCTGACCAAGGCTAATTAAATTAGTGTACCTTTTAAATTTTAATTTGAGCCTCTTGAGGCACAATTAACAGGGAGATCTTTCCCTCATAGGTCTTCCTCCAGCAATCAAAGAAGTTGGTCTGCATCAGGGCAGTGAAGTTTTTCCTGCTTTTTTTTCAAGATTTTGAGCTCTAATAATTTTTTTTCTTATGGACAAGGAGCCAGTAGCATATTGGCATTATTTCTAGAATTTTCCTTCTCCTAGATTAGTTGCCGAACCATGGCATGGCAATTTAGTCTCCTCTACTATTTACCCCATAGCTGGAGGGAGGAGAGATAAAGTCACACTTTTCTAAAGGTATTAGTGAAAGTGATGCAATACCCCCGATAAGACAAACATGCACAGTATTTTTGTGAATTACACAACACAATAAGTCCATGCGCCAGCAACGTTTGCACAACAGTCAGTTCCAAGAGTTCATATCCAATAGTAATAAGTTAGAAATTAATTTTTCTTCCAAATCTTCCACTAAATTCTCCAAGAAAAAATATAGAACAACTAGTTTAAGTGATGGAAAACTCTGAAATAGCACGAGTCCCTCACCGCTTATCTGAGCATTGCTTTTAGTCGTCTAATATTTCTCTTTGTCATTGAACTTAAATTATGCATAGTCGGAAAAAGTGAGGTTGGGATTGCACAACTTTTGCTTCACTATAAGCTGCACCGTTTCAGAGAGTATCCATAGGACGTCAGAGTGGACGTACAGGTGGTGTACTGATTAGCAGTGGGCATTCTAGGGTCAGCATCTTAGTTCCTGGGCTGGGTGTGCCAAACAAAACACTTATTTGCTCATCAGGGAAGCACTCCTATTCTGGTTAACGATTCAGGGTTGGTTTGAACCACTCAGTTTCCCATCAATTGATTAGTATGTTTGATTTTATGATTAAGTTTACTAATATGATACATGCATAGATTCAGATGAATACAAATTTCAGAAGACATATTATAACAAATTTATGTAAGTATACTTCCTTTCCATGTGGTTATATCAGTTACCCAGCAGGCAACGATGTTGGATAGAAATCAAAAGATGGCTTTTCTTCTGTATGTACCAGTGTTTTAGTTTGTAGGTACCATTGTGTTATCACCCCCCCCCCCCTATACTACTAACATATCAACCAGTGACTCTTTCTGTCACTGGATGTTTCTCTACAACAAGCGTTTTAATTTTTCTCTGACTTTCTGTAAGACGTGTTGCTTAAGGCGCTGATGAAAAGACGTTTTGAATTAGCTTTATTAATTTATAAAATAAAATAAAGTATTTCCAAACTGTTTTGGAAACGATCGTACGCCATACTGGACTTGATGTTCTAATTCTTGGAACAATTGTAATGTTTCAATTCATTGAATGTTTTTATATATATATATATATATATATATATATATATATTTATTACACACACATTTTTGAGTAATCTGTGAGGATTTCTATGAGAATGCATAAAAAGAGCTTGTTAATTTTGTGTTAATTCATTTTAATTATTATTTAATTTCTTTTCTCATTAACAATATTCTATACATTTTAGTCATTGATTGAAGATCATGCTGTTATATGATACAAAAAAACAAAAACGTATCATATATGAACAAACAGAAAGAATGATGAAAATGTTTACACGAGCAAGGACTTGTTTTGTCATAGACGTCTCGCTCATTCTAATCTTCCTCATTGCAAAATGCAGATGTTAGCTATTATTATTCGGTGTTGGATATTAAAGAAAATAATAATTGGCTTTCTGGCGGATATTGACATGTTCTCAATTATATTATTCAAGAAACACAATGAACTCACCAAACATACAATTATATATATATAGATAGATATATAGCCCTGACCCAGTGAATTGTGTTTCTTTACCCTGTTTATTGCACATTTTTCTCGAAGTCTCCGACCATTGAACGGTAATGAAGATTGGGTCTTACAATAATAAGACGGTTTCTACCCCATAAACCATGGTACACCAAGCAGACACTGTAATGCATAGTTTTAAATAAAATACTTATATATATATATATATATATATATATATATATATACACACACACATGGTTTGTTTGGCTTACATCAAAGAGTTGAGGTTTCAGTCTGTATGAATAACTCAGAGCTGCTATTTTATTCAACTTTTGAAATTGAATAAAAGTGGTCATACAGACCGAAACTCGTTGATATAAGCCAAATAAACAATATACCAGCTCTACTAACAACCTAATTAGTATCGAGCACTTTTGGAAAGGATATCTACTGACTTATTACCAAGTAATGAGCTTAAACTAATCATATATATATATATATATATATATATATATATATATATTCATGCAAACATTATTAAAAATAACAGAACTCTTCTGTCTTTTTTTTATCTTTTAAATCTTTCTAATGATTTAATTGATAAAAGATCCGTATAGGTCACTAGAAAGATTGAAAATATTTTAAAAAGATATAACCAGACAAACGAGTTCTGTTATTTTTAATAATGTTTGCATGAATGAAAATATGCTGCCTAAATACACACTATATATATATATATATATATATATATATTTAGAGAGAGGGGAGAAAGGTAGAGCTGTTATGCTGTATCATAAGTCACCAATATGGCAAGACATGGCAAGTGTTTTCATGCTGAGATTCAAAACCTGATTGCCAGATTACGAGCAAACCTATCAACAAGCACAATCCATACACATATTTCCATCACTACATCACATCACAATAACAACGGACCTCATAATAGGCATTTACCTACATACCTTAAGAATAAGCAACTTCTAATAGCTAACTGATGAATTTGACAATATCAAAGTTTTACTCTAATACCTTAAATATCCCACAAACTTCATTTTTAATACTAGAAAAAAAAGCTCTCCCTATATTTCACAGAACAAAACCTACACTCCTTATGCTTTCAGACCAATCACTATACCTACAAACACATAATGAATACATGTCCGAATGCGATTTGAGGACACTTCTCAAGCGATCAGAAATGTCATTAACAAATACAAGAGCATTGATACTACTCCTACACCACAAGCTTGCATTTAAATCATACCATGTAGTACATGTAGCAGCTATGATATCGGAAAAATGTGGTGCTCCCTTGACAAAAGGATATGAACATAAAAGAGCTATTAAATTTTGTGATGACGAAAATGCATTTGTCTCGCATTTGCTTAATTACAACCACAAAATCGATACTTGAAGGCTGAGTTAAACAAAAAAATATGTATAATTCTCAATGAAGACACCTCATTAAATAAGCCCTCATTGTACCCTCCAATAGCAGGATCAAACACAGACTTGATTTCTTCCAGATTATTCCGCTTTTTTACAAACAAATTGTCCTCAAAAATTCTATTTCGCTTGATCAGTTTTTTCTTTGCTCTCCTAATCTTTCCTTATACATACTTTCTTTCTCCCACTGGTTTTTACTTTACCTTTTCCCAATCCCCCTCTCTCTCTCTAAGCTAACTATTTACAACGACCCATATTCCCCTTCACTTTCCATATAACCCACTCACATTCTATTCTCTATTAGGCCTTCTCTAGAACCCCCACCACTAACATATCTCTACTCTTTCTCTACTTGCATTTACCCACATTCCTTTCTTGCTAGCCTCTCGTTCTCTCCAATATGCTCACAGCCCTTACGTTTCTTCCGTCTCTGTATAACTCCGTTGCCCATGCTATATCTCCAGTCATGAATAAGTGGGCAATAAAATCAGGAGACGAAATATCAACACTTCCGATATGACTTATATGCTGTGACTTCTGTTCTTATATTTCGTCTTCGTTTATCCCTTATTCCTCTTTATTTTTCTACATTCTGTCAGGTTCACATCCTTATTGTCTAAAATCATATATATATAGAATATAATTATTCACAGAGATGACTTTCACCATTCTACGGCTCATCAGTGTGGCTGAATCTAGCGAAATCCGAAACTGGGACCCCAATACATTCAATTGTAAATATTAAAAAAAAAAATGACAACACATATAAATATATACATACATACACATAAGTTTATCCAATTGTACTTTATTTGTTCTTCACATTTTTGGCTATCTCCGTTCTTCATCAAAAGAAACTCATATATAGATATTAGATTCAAACAAGCCTGTAGTCAATTGTTTGTGAAAAAGAATTACAATTTATTTGGAAAGTTGGCACAAGGAATGGTGAATAATTTATGAGCAATTAGTTTTCCAATTCTGAAGAACAGGACTTTATCAGGCAATGAAATTTTTAAAAGGCCGAGAAAATTCAATCTCTTTCTTAGGACACTAACAATTTGTAAAACTCTGTTAGACAAAAGACGGAAAAGTTATTGATAAATGGCACAGCAAAATAGAATCACAATGGAAGAATTCAGACGAGAAGACTTCTGAATAAAATATAGCAATGAAATGACAAACTTTTGTCAGCCAATAAATTCTAATTTCGCTAGTTGATGAAAATAGACTTATCAATTTATATTAGACAAGTAACAAAATAATTTATAAGGACATAATTTATAATAACATAAATGAACAAATTGTGACAGTCACAAATCCTCATCAAAACAAATGATTCTTTGAGAGCATAAACTTAAGGCATTATTTATGACAATTAGTTTTCAAAATAAATTTTAATCAATTGTCTCCCTTTGACATCATTATAAATTATCAGATGATTGAAATGTATTTACATATAAAATATGTAGAAGTATCTCCTCATAAATAATACAACAGGAAAAAAGTATAAACTGTACCATCATTAAATAAAAGTCATAATAGTTAATGTTTATTCATGACTAGTTTGCACTTAGTCTATGCCTCTCTCTTACATGTGTATATATCTTCTAGATATATATAAAACTCAATGTCTGTGTGTGTTATTCCCGATAGAAAGAAAGGTTAGAGAATCTACATAAAATCTAAAAGTGTATTTTTATGTAAAATTTATCGGGGAAGACAATGGAAGTGTTCACAAATCTCTAAGTGCACCCCTAAGGGAGCTATGAAGCTCTTAACCCATTAAAACTTCAAATATATCCTATTTTTATGAAATTTAAATCATATGTATAAAATTTTCTGGGGAAGAAAATTGAAGTGGTCCTGAATCTCTCCATTACCCTCTATGTACCCAATGTTTATGTGCCCTTACTTCTAAATGACCCATGGGGATAGAACCCCCTAAAACTTCAAATACATATTTCCAATTTTAATGAAATATAAACCATATGTATATGACACTAATTCAGAGAGTTTTCCAACATTTGAGCTTATTCTGACTATCTTAGAGGACGACACATGAGTGGAGGGCAATAAAAACAAAGAAAGTAGTATGGTGTTATGAGCAGAGTGAAAAAGTATATAGTTGGGATCCTCATTCAATACCAAGCAACATCATGTCTTCCTACTAATATATATATATATATATATATATATATATATGAAAGACAGAAAAGGTAAACAATTAAACACAGGAAGAAAGAAAAAACAAAAATGAGATTTGACCGGTTTCGTTCGGATCAATGAACTTCCTCAGAAAAAGTATGATCCTAACGAAACCGGTCAAATCTCCAGTTTGTTTTCTATATCTTCCTGTGGTTAATTGCTTTACCTTTGTCTTACATACATTCTGTCTCCATGATTTTTCATTTTACAATATATCGTGTATTTTATCCTCATACATATATATAAAATTAGGTATTTGTATATGTTTAGATATGTCTACGTATAGGATTCACTCCTAAACTAACCGATTAGTATGAATTTAAGAGGAGGTGCTTGTTTTAAGGGATATGTGTATGTTTGTGTGTATGAAAGGAAGTGTGTTTGTTTGTGTGTCTATAACAATATATAATGCTTCATAATTATTTCGATAAAGATTGATAATTTGTATATTCAAACTAGTCATCTCATCTTGATTGTGATATTCCCAAATTGAACTAGAAGTGGGAATCCCAAACCAAAATTTTATTTTTATTATATCTAAAAATTTTAATGTGGGCACATGATCTTTGCAAAACAAAAACAACGATACCGATTTATTTTAGTTGCACAATTCGCCAGCAAATTATGAAAAACACCAACATTAAAAATAAATTGCATTGAAGAAGGTGTGAAGTTACATTGGCCAAAACTTTGTGAATATAAAAACCAAGATGAGAATAGTAGTCCGAATAATACAAATAATACAATACATAATGCTCTACCCCCCAAATAAATGACCCTTCGTTCATAAATAAAACCAGTCACTGATTATTATATAACATAAAAAATAATTAATTTTCAAAGCTGATGACCAAAGTCATCTATTATATAAAGGGCAGCTGTCTGTGTGTGTATCCACCTAAAAGTCAGAAACTACACAAGACACACCAACCAAGCTGATATATTCTTTTTAAGCATTGTCTCGGACAGAATATGGATACATTGTTTTCTAATATTCATTCTTTTGGAATAAACAGGAACAAACTTAGGGAGGGGGGTCAACATTTAGTGCAATTATTTCCAACAACCTTAGGTGTGAAATGGCACTTATGATAGAGAGAGGGGGGTGATAGACAGAAGGGAGGGGAGAGAGAGAGATAGAGAGAGGGGGTAAAAGAAAGATGTTACACACATCTTTTAACTCTATTTTGTTGTCAAGACCACGAGCAACAACGGATAGTCATGTTAGTTCAGAATAAAACAAACTTTTGGGGGGTTTTTTTTGGTTTTATTTTAAAGCTTACAGCATTTGGGGTAATTTAATGCTGAGACATGACACCCATTGTAAACGATTAGTTAGACACAAGTTGTTATTTTACACATAATTGGGGGGTAATTATGGCTTAAATACCTTTCCAACCAATTTATATAAGAGCATAATTGTACGCAATATTATGTTTCAAAATTCTTGAGATGAGGATTGATAATTTGAATACTGCAGACTACTCTTTTCATCTTGGTTGCTATATTCACAACATTTCGGCCGATATAACCTCTGACCTTCTCCAGGTGCATTTTGAAGAATTTGGATATCTTTAGGGTCCAGTTCGAAATTCGGTTCAGGTTCTCAAGTTTGACAAAGATTCCCAAGTTAGACTAGAAAGTTAGAAAATATGTACCTGAGGAAGGTTGAAGATTAAAAAGTTCCAGAAAATATGTAGGAAAAAAACATTTTCAGAAAAAAATTATATAGAAATTTACCTATGATTCTCACAGATTTTGTTTTCCCATCCATCAAACATGAAGTCTGACAAATAACACTAAAATAACTAATAAGAACTTCAGCTAAATGTTATCGAAGAATTCAATATATGGTCTAGCAGAAAAACTCTTGGATTTAGTTTCGGCTAGCTTGAAATGATAACACAAAAGTCAATGAAAACCATTCAGACTGACAGATAATGAACGACGCAAGGAATAATCATCAAAAATATTTCTATAGAAGAAAAGAACACCATCCCCACAGAAAAGCTAAAAAAAGAACCACAAATTATTAATGAGCATTCCAAGCATTGAAACAATAACGGTTCAAGCGAAGAAATGGAATTTCAGGAAGCAAAACAAAAACTAATATTTTATTGCTATTTCAGTTATTTTCTTCCTGGTACCTTTCCAAAATTGTCTGGTTAGAAACTTTGAGGCGCCGGTTAACAATCTCACTCTAATGACCGAGACATTGGAGTAGTCAACTTTATTAGGAGGAAGGGGGCTCCATGCCTACTTTTATGCACCAGACTAAATGAAACTTAAAATAAGAGAGCACTCAGAGAGTGCCTGCCTCAGTCTCTGACACTGCTCAACTGACATGATGAATCGAGTTTTTAAATCTTTTTCTCCAGTGCAGCTTATGGCTGCTAGATAAATCTTTAGATCTCGGAGGCTAGATCCATTGGTCTGTCATGTTTCTGTTTAGAAAGGAATTATCATTACAAAACGTGTAGGTTGAATAGACATTTTAGATGCGTCCAAGTATCTCTATTACAGGCTTTGTCCGCTCATCTATCATGCTTAAGTTTCAAATAGTATTTACATTGTTATTTTAGGAGAGTGAATGGATGCATCAGTTTTGTTTGCGTTATATTTTACCAGACATATGAAAACAAAGCTATGGCATCACGTTCACTAATAGTCTTGAAAAATGAATCTCTCCTTTCCTCCAATTATGGTTGGAATATAAGGATAGACTGGGCTCAAGCCTTGATAGAGAAACTGGTCAGAAAAGGAAAACTCTAAAATAACACCATCTACTCAACTGACGGCCTTTTGGCTAAGATCAAAGTGTAGTATCTGTTCCGATGGATACTGCACCCCATAAACTGGTATTGTCTTGGCCTTCAGGGCTCGATTTATGCCGGTCTATGGGTCTGTCCTGTGCAGTTCTAGGACGTCCACCCTCCCAGGCTTCGCCTCCCCTCTTTGGGAAGGAGTAAGTTTATTGCTTACTGCCTGAGGCGCCCCTACCGGGGAATGCCGACGGGGCTGCCCAGGCAATTTTTAATGGCCAGAGTGCTCACCTCTCAGGCGCTGGCTTTTCAAACCCCACTTTCCCGACCCAACCTTGGGTCACATCTTACTTGTGGGAGTAAGATAAGACTGGCCTTGTGCCTAACTCCTGGAGAGGAGTAAATAAATACTCGTTCTTGGCCTTTTGGCTAAGATCAAAGTGTAGTATCTGTTCCGATGGATACTGCACCCCATAGACTGGTATTGTCTTGGCCTTCGGGGCTTGATTTACGCCGGTCTATGGGTCTGTCCTGTGCAGTTCTAGGAGGTCCACCCTCCCAGGCTTCGCCTCCCCTCTTTGGGGAGGAGTAAGTTTATTGCTTACTGCCTGAGGCGGCCCTACCGTGGAATGCCGATGGGGCTGCCCAGGCAATTTTTAATGGCCAGAGTGCTCACCTTCTCAGGCGCTGGCTTTTCAAGTCCCACTTTCCCGACCCGACCATGGGTCACATCTTACTTGTGGGAGTAAGATAAAACTGGCCTTGTGCCTAACTCCTGGAGAGGAGTAAATAAATACTCAACTGACATACTGAATAGGCTTTTGAATCTTTTCTCTCCTTATCATTTTTTAGATGAGTCTTTCCATCTCACAAGTTATATCTGTTGGTCTGTCACGCTTCAGTTGGTAATGAAATTTTCATCAGTAAACGTGAAAATTAAATAAACACATTTGAGATGTGTCAAAGCATCTCTATAAGAGGCTTTGTCTACCGTTTGCTCGATCCATCTATGGCAGTTATACAGTTTAAAATAGAAGTTTAATTGCCAAATGTGCAGATTCAATGAATGCATCTTAAGAATGTCCGTTTTTATTCATGCGTGAGTTTTATATTTTCTCAGAAATATGAAAACAAAGTTATTGCATCAGTTTCACTAATAGCCTTGCATCAGTTTCACTAATAACCTTGGGAAATGTAAGAGGTTATCTCTCTTTCTCCCAACTTGTTCCGGCACCTAGTTAAGCTTCTTTCTGATCATCAATATGGATTTAGACAAGCACGATCTACTGCAAATATCCTAACGGTCATCTCTGAACGCATATATCATACACTGGACAAGGCAGGTGAAGCTAGGGCGGTAGCGCTTGATATATCCAAGGCCTTTGACAAGGTCTGGCATGAAGGGTTTCTCCTAAAACTGCACTCATATGGTATTACTGGACAAATATTTAATATAATTAAATCCTTCCTAACAAAAAGAAAGATTCAGGTTGTCCTCGATGGCCGTTCATCTAAGCAACATGACATAAATGCTGGTGTACCCCAGGGATCCATCCTTGGACCTCTACTGTTCCTGATTTTCATAAATGACCTCCCTGATGTCATTGAGACTGAGATAGGAATATCTGCTGACGACACCACACTCTCTCGTCATGTGGGCAAAACCAACGCACACATATCTGAGGCAATGGCTGAATCCTTAGAAAATGACCTCCAGTCTGTAGTGGATTGGAGTCATAAATGGATGGTAACTTTTAATGCCGCAAAGACAAAACTACTTTCCTTCAATAACTACAAGAAACCTATTCAACCACCGATTGTCATGGCAAATAACACCCTACCTGAGAGTTCATTATTCAAACTCCTCGGCCTAACTTTCACAGATAACATGAATTGGAATAAATACATTGAAGACATTGCCAGGGCTGATGAAAGAAGGTGGGCTCCCTCTACCGTGCTAGTAAACTTCTACAAAGTCACCATCCGCCCATGTATGGAGTATTGTTGCCACATCTGGGCTGGTGCATCATCCACTAGTCTCTCCCTGTTAGACAAAGTCCAAAAAAGAGTCGCCAACTTAATAGGTCCCTCACTATCCACCAAGCTCCAGCCCCTGCCCCATTGTCACAATGTTGCTTCCCTGTGCCTGTTTTACAAGTACTTCAAATGGATTGTGCTCAGATGAGCTTACTGCTCTTGTGCCCCCACGACGTAAATTCACTAGACCAACCCGACAATCTGCCAAATCACATTCATTCACTGTGGAGGTCCCCAGATGCCTAAGAGCTTTCTACTTCAAAAGCTTCTTTCCTCGTGCTGCTAGACTCTGGAAATCCCTCTCTGCTCCCTGTTTTTCTGACGGTACTGACATGCAGAAATTTTAAGCTAATGTAAACAGACATCTCGCAGCACAGCTCCCAATTTAGGTTGATCCCCCCCCCCTAACTTTCACCCTTTTTCTCAGTATCCCCTTACGTCTACAGTGGTGTCCTGCCTTGTTTGGGGGTGAACCATGTTAAAAAAAAAAAATTATTTGTTAAACTATGGTTGAAATAGAAGGGTAGTTTGGACTTGATAGGGAAACTGGTCACAGAAAAGGAAAACTCCAAAAACACCACCATCTATCCAAAGTATGGGTCGAGTAGTCTTGCGGAAGGCAACTGCAAACCACTGGGAATAATTTGCAAAGAAAATCATGGATAGTTCTAAAGAAAGAAAAAAAGACAAAAAAAACGTATCTGCTGATCGCGAAAACGATGGTTACTGATGTCTGCAACATGTCTGACACTTAATCAATCAAACCAAATTGTAGAAAAATATCTTATCATAAAGAATCTTTAAAAAGATTCCTAGGTTTGTATGACTTTCAAAATGTAATGCAGTCTTTCTCGTCCAAATATAAATCTCTGGTTAAAGTTGCATGGCAACCTAATAAGTAGTTATGATGTAAAATCGTTGACAAACGAGCATAAATAAATGAATAAACGAACATGGAGTCAAACAAGCTCTTTAGCGTAGGTAATACGATAGCAGGCTCTTATGAACTAGCAAAAGAATACCCATCTCATCCAGAGTGACCCCCCCCCTCAAAAAAAAATACTACCCATAAAAATAGTTAATAAAATTCACAATCATATCAGCAATCCAACCATATTTGGTATAAATTAACTTCAGTATATGCCTGACTTGTCCACCAAGTTTCAGTCATGAATGCCCAACAGTTTTTGTTTTTATCGCCATTCAATTATATGTAAGAACACTTTAGTGATCGTCTCATCAGTAGGAGGTGTGATCTTGAATGGGTTTCACACTCACCGGACCTTAACCTCCATATTTTTATCTGTGGGTTATTTTAAAGATAATATCCACCAAAACAATCCCCAGATTATTTTAGGGTATATAGTACAGTGTTTTTTTATTTAGTAATGAGTCATCGTTTATCAAAGACAAAAGCGACTAGAGGATACGGGTTCATGAAATGTATAGATTGTTAGTTGAATAGTGAATAATATGAGAGGATTGAAAATAATGAATGTATCAAATTTGATCTCTTATGAGGACAGTTTATGGCAAGTGTTTATTAAGATTGGATTTAAAGATGACCATGTTGTAGCCCTCAGGTAAACGATCTTGTGGTAGTTTGTTACAGAAATTTTAGTATGTTTTACTTGTGTTAAAAGACAAGAGGTGCGGACATTCGACTTGTAACCTTCCCTCCTGGAGAATAATTTTCATATATAGATAATCATTCCTCACAAATCTCATGTTCCTAGGTCTACTAATCTAGAAGTTGTCAGTAGACACATACATTTCCAATATTAGAACTCCAGATCTACTCTCTATTTTACTAAAAGAGGTCGGCTCAGAGCTTCTCTCAGTTATAGCCAAGAACTTAACCAGAGTCCCTATTTACTTGCCTCCCCACAAGAGCAGAATTAGACACAAGGTCGATTTTTAATGTGAGGAAAATCTAGTTCCCCAAAAAAGAACACTCTGGATTGGGACAAAAATAAAAATTGCCTCAGGCTAGAAGATTTTCTCCTTCACTGATCGCTGACAGAGCAGATGAAGTGTAGTATCTGTCCTTATACTACACTTTGAATTATTTATTTGTAGAAAATATACAAAATTTACATTCAAAACAAATTAGGCACAAGGCTATCAGATATTATACTTTGATCTTAGCCGAAAGGCCAAAGACCAGAATTCTTACTTGGAAATTTTTAATTTCAACTGATATTTGGCTGAAAATTTACATTTTCCTGGACTCTGGATCTGCACTCTCCAACTCGAATTCTTTTGATTGCCTCGAATCACCTAATAGGAAGAGCAATATTCCGTATCTGATCACCAGATAGAGTTAAACTTTTCTTCATTACCACTGTTCATTAGTTCGAACAGAAAGTCACATTTGTGGCTTCATGTTCTAAGTTCATTTAATCAAAGAAATTAAATTGTTCAATTACAGTCGAGGATAATCTGAAAACTTCCTTTTCGATGTCTTCTACCAGTATACAAGCAATGGTGTCAGTACCATCTCATGAGTAAACACAATTTGACCCTGGTGATTAACTTGTAACATCTTGTTCAAAATTATTCAAGATCAGAGACTTAGTCATGTAAGTAATTAACAAAAAATGGCTAAAATGTTGTTTTTTTAAATTAAAATATTTAAAATTAGAATTTTGTTAAGATTATTATGTATGAATGAAAAGACTTTGTTTTTTTAATATTATGTCGGGTATACTATAAAGAAATGATCAACAACTATGGACATTGAGTTTGAGAGTAATATAACTGCTGCACTTAGTTACCGACATTGTTATATAAGCAGATATTGAAATAATTATTATGGCCCGGATTTATGAAGTGTCAGGATGACTGGTAACAGTTATTTCAATTCAACTATGTTTCAAAGGTATTGAAAATAGATTTAAACAAATGGTTATCATTTTGTGCGGTGCCGTGTGGTATAGGAATATGAACATTACTTCTGGTCAGTGTGGTTTGAGGCAATATGGATCATTAAAAGTTAAATAATGCATACCTAGTCACTGATCATTTAAACACTGGCTTGGAATAGAGCCAGGATTCAGTGATTACAATGTTCCTGTTCTAACCATTATGAATGCATTTTTATTATTTCTATTGTTAGTGCAGTCCCTCAGACATATCCTGAAATATGCCACCATCTATCAAAGGAAGTTCTTTCAGGAGTTTTAAATGGATCACTTGTGTCATTTGTTTAACATATGGCATTGGAAAGCTGTTTTTCAATCGATCCATTTGAGATTCAGTCCATTATGTTCAGCTATCGCTGACTTTCATTTAGAGTTTCTCTCTCAGAGATTGATTAAAAACAGGTGTTAAGTTAAATCTAATTGGTTAGTTTTATTTGTGGCACAAGTTTTCAGGTTGGAATTAGATGTTAACCATTTTCTAGGATAGTTACCTGACAAGCATAGATAGGGAAGCCAGTCTATCCTAATATTTACCAATAGCAAGAGATAGATTCATACAATGCAACATCTCAAAAGGGATTCAACTTTGTTAGACATTTCAAAAATGGTAATAACATTCATAGCAATTTCACCACAACAAATCAAAACCCATTTGGATAGTTTTTTTTTTCTTTTTTACTAATGAGTCACCACTTATCTAGGCCAAAAGATACTCAAGGATATGGGTGAATGAAATGGATCGATTGACAGTTGAATGATGAAGAATATTATGAGAGGATTGAAAATGATGAATGGAATGTATTTATCATCAATGTCAAACAAGTGTAAAAATTTAAGTAATTAATTTATCTAACATAAGTAGAATATACATTTTATTATGAAATTTCTATGGTTGTATTCCAACCATTTCTCTTTTTTCTTACCATTAAAATCATCAGCCAAATTTTCTTTGAATAAATTAAACATCTTTTATTCGATTTTGAAATTTCATAGTCGGTGACACCAGATACTCAATTACTTTTTTACATTTCATCTTAGTTGATCGGATAATCTCATTTTCTGTTAATAGGTGTGGAAGGTTATAATCTATGTACAAACGAAGACACCTCCGATTTGGGGGAAATTTTAACAATAGTTATTAGATATAAATTAATAAATATTCCTCAAATTTCAGTTTCTTTTGAGTATTTTAAAGAGTTTTAGGGGGCATAATATGGATACAACCTCTTATTTAAAAATTAAAATATTTCAGATTTGCATTAAATTTGATCCATAGACATTAGGCACCAATTAAGCAAGATTCCCTGAATTTCAATTTTTTCTGAATACCCCTTAAGCTTAAAGCTTAAATTTGAGACATTTCATAGAATCATGTAATGGATTTTGATAAAAACTAGAATAACTATTCTCGACATAAGGTTTAGTCATATTATATCTTGATTTTAATCTTAGTAAAGAGAAATAAAAGTGGTGCAAAAATCTTCTGTTCGGGAATTATATAGTATATATACTATCTGTACCAACCTGGCATTTGTGATTGTGTTTTTACTGACAATTTTGTTTTGTTTCTGTATTTTTATTTTAACTATTTCGAGTATTTTTATTTCCAAAGTATTATTTTTTTCTTACAATCAAAGGGAAGTAATTTTTAAAAGATAGCGGCCATTTGAATGTAACTCCTACCCGGACCAAGTATTTGTGGAAGAAATGAAATCGAATTAAACTGTATTCTTCTCTTAACATACTGCAACGATTCTCAATAAAAACTGACAAGCCAAAATTTAATATTGCTTTCGTTGATGACAAAGAAACGATAAAGAGACTGACTTTGCTTTGTATAATAGATATGCATGTACAAAAATATTTACTATTATTACATGTATAATTTTTTTAATTTCTGATATGAGCTTATTTATTTGGAGATTATCTATAAGATCTAACAAGATTATTACAAGATTCAACAGTAAATAGAAAGTGTAATTAACAAATTTTCATTTATTTCCTTTGATAGAAAAAAACTTTTTATAGATTTTTTTCCAATTTGACTGAACCATTATTTTTCAAATAAGAAGTTAGTATGTTTAGCCTGACATTTTTTATGATGAAACTTGTGGATTGCAAATTGCATATTGACATAAAATTACTTTCATTAAATTGGTATTTTAGATGACAAATCTATCTCTTTGTATATTCATATTCGAAAAGAAATTATCGAGGTGATTGGATAAGCAAGAAATGAGAACCCCTTTTTTTTAATCTTCATTCTATTTTTTGAACATTTAAATCGTGAAATTTGTCAACTGCTGGAGAACATTCAGGAAGCCGATCCCAATTCTTACATCTAGGCACATTTCCTTCAAGATTCGGGGAAAAGTCTTTTCAGCCTGTGTTTGTTTTCCCATCTTGCATGACAGTGAGATATGGGTTCTAAAACACTTATGATCTGCAATGTCTTCGACATAATGGCCATGCCATAATCAGGTGAATGTGAAGCTGCAAACTGGAGGAAAGGATCTTTAACAATGCTTCATCAGAAACTTGGTATTGGTGAGATTATAGATGCTTTACGCACTCAGTGTCCCAGGTGTTTTGGTCATGTACAGCATGCCACCTCTTGCATTAACTACATGACACCCTTTAGTATCAACCATTAGGATCAGATTGGATGGAGAGAAGACATGAGACGTTACCTGGCGTTGCCCATCCAGAGTCTGAGACACTCGCAGCGCCTTAAATACCAAAACCGGATGAGGATGATGATGAGGATGATGATGAGGATGATGATGAGGAGGAGGAAGAGGAGGAGGAAGGAAAGTTTATTTACAAGTTGTCTGGGTTCGATATCTATTCTATATCTTCTCATAATAACGACGCCTGCATACCCACACCAAAGATACCTGGTGACAAGATTTTTGTAGATATTCAAATGTAATATTTAATGTTCTAAATTTGTCACCTTGGTCGTTCTGAGTATTTCTTTTTGTGTATGTAAATAAGAGCAAATATGTGTGCGTTTATTTTTGTGCATGTTCACATCAAAAACCCTCAAAAGTCTTAAAAGGTCATGAATATGACATTACTATGGATTACTATGTAAGTGATCATCACCATCTTACCAGTATCTATATCAGTGGTGACCACCATGTTGATGGTGTCAATCATCTTAACTACAACCCTATAACATGATGAAGGTACATCTACGCCAACTAAAATTAAATTTTTCCCCAGTGTAAAAGAAAAGGAACGAGAGAATTTTTTTTTTCAATATTATAAAATAATTATTTTATAATAATTCCTAATGCGATAAAAGTATGCTCAATATTGAATGTTGACTGTTTTTACCTATTTTTCTAGAATCTAATATCCTTTACATTATAATATAATATTCTAATAGATGATACTTTAACACCTCATAATATATCCTGGGATTCATTGTTACAAAGACTTTCTGTTCCTTCATACATGCATTTCTTGTTCTTTCAGAACTCAAACGATTGACAAATTTCTTTTCTAATTTTTTCAAACTAATGATGTTAACCAAAAAATTAACTTAATAATTTGTTGTTTCTTCTAATGAAAGGATTTACTACTTTGAAAAACCATGGCGTAAAGATTTTTTAATAAAATATTCTTTGTTGTACAATTTGAATATAATAAACTTTACATTTGTTTTATTATTATTTTCTTATAGTTCCATGTGAATATATATATATATATATATATATATATGATGGACTCTCCCGTCGATTTCGACGTATGAGTGCCCCACCAGGGGCTGCCCGCGCATGAATTTGTAATTGCAAGAGTTGCGCAATCCCCAACAACCGCTCTCCTAAGTCGGCATTGCTTGATTCCAATGTCAAGTAGTAATACAAGACGACTGGAAACAATGCCGAGATAAGCAGAGAGCACATACAGTACTTGGTATTCCCAAATGGTCACCCATTTAGTACTGGCCAGGCTCGACGCCGCTTAACTTCGGTGATCTAACGGGAACCGGTGTGTCAACGTGATTGTGCCGTATGTATGTATATATATATATATATATGTTTATATAACCTCAGAGGAAGATGAAATCTAGACAGTATAGGGAGATGTGTGCAGAACAGGATACTTCTGTGGTATGACCATGTTGAAAGAATGGAAAAGAGTTCCCGGTTAGAAGATGTAGAACAGTTGAGGTAACAGGTCCACTTCACAGGGAAAGGCCAAGGAGAACATGGGAAGAAGTGATAAGGATAAACTTGAGAGAACGAGGGATAAATAAAGACCTGGCCAGATATAAGCCAGTTTGGAAGCAATTTTCTTTAAGCTGTCCAACACATGCCAGCATGTAAAATGGACGTTAAACCTAATATGATGGGGATGATATGTGTGTGTCTATGTGTAATGAACGATTGTATCAAGAAAAAGGAAAGGGGTTCAAATGTGCCAACCATTGAGTAATCGATTAATTCCATGTTGTAGCTGGCAGAATTGAAATAACTCGCCACAATGAAACACAGGGTTATTCATTAGGTTGTGTTATTGAATGAACACTTTTCTGTATTCTCTTCAAATGTTTTGCCTCATTTCACTGTTGTGGATAAAATAGTGAATAAAACAAATAAAGCTAACAAGTAATGCCTGAGTATTGATTTACTCCTCTCCAGGAGTTAGGCACAAGGCCAGTTTTTATCTTACTCCCACAAGTAAGATTTGACCCACGGTCGGGTCGGGAAAGTGGGGTTTAAAAATTGCCTGGGCAGCCCCGTCGGCATTCCCCAGTATAAACTTACTCCTCCCCAAAGAGGGGAGGGGAAGCCTGAGAGGGTGGACCTCCTAGAACTGCACAGGACAGACCCCTAGACCGGCGTAAATAAAGCCCCGAAGGCCAAGACAATACCAGTCTATGGGGTACAGTATCCATCGGAACAGATACTACACTTTGATCTTAGCCAAAAGGCCAAGCCTGAGTAGCCGATCACTATTGGCTGAATAATGTAAGCATCCATTAAGCATAAATTTTGTGATTTTGGAGAGGGGGACGAATGAGTTTTAGTGAAAAACTGCAATATTTGACAAATTTAATGGACATTATTCGGTCATTTCAGAGAGAAATCCTCTTTTCCTGGGGGGGGGGGGGGGTCCACCAATCCCTGTTTTATGTAAATAAAAACGAATGTAAATTTTTTATGATTCATTTTTATTTAGAAAATTTTGAGTACAATCTAATTTGCAAAAATTGCTATTTTTTGCCCATTTGTGAGCATTTTAGCCTCCTGAGGGTAAAAACAGAATTTTCAGTACAATCTAATTTGCAAAAATTGCTATTTTTTGCCCATTTGTGAGCATTTTAGCCTCTTGAGGGTAAAAACAAAATTTTCCTGAAAAATCTGGCTCGGTCAGTTCTGCATTCATGGTCATATAACATCATTATGAAAAACTAATTGATCAATTTTTAGTAATTATTCTGTTCATGTTCTGAGACAAAAACGTGCATCCTTTCTGATTAGCATCAGGAAACAATCTATGATATAAATGGCAGTTATCTGTGCGTGTGTGTGTGTGTGTGTGTGTCCAGCTAAAAGTCAGAAACTTCACAAAACACACCCATAAAGCTTATACATTCTTGAACAGAATATATTTTATATTTAACATTTATTTAATTTTTTTTTTTTTTTGCAAGCTTTCGTGGTAAAACAACTTTCTTCTTCATCATCATCATTTCGATGGTATTGTCCCCAACGGTAAAGTCAGAAATACACGTCAAGTTGTAAGGGAGGAAGAAGAAAAAAAACTATAGGACAGTCTCACCTAACAAAGTTGTTTTACAACGAAAGTTTGCAAAAAAAATAAAATAAATAAATCATTTATCATTTAAATTTGCACCATGTGTTGGTTTTTTGAAATTTCACTAAACTAAAATACACTTTCTTGACCTCCTAGCTAAGATCAAAGTGTAGTATCTGCTCTGTCCTCTGTCGGGGAGGAGAACTCCTTCTTGACTGGGGAAGGGTAGGAGGAGAGTGGAAAGGAAGAGAGAGTGAGAGAGAGGAATTTAAAAAGAAAGATGGTCAAACACAAACTATTTTTCATCCATGGCCTCAGGCAATGCTGGGTAGCCATGCTAATAAAAATATAAAACAACAAATATTACTGTAAACTTGACAATCATGGCTAACATTGACAACCATTCAGACAAAATAAAACGTTCATTGCATTCAGGGAGAAAAAAAAAGATTTTTCTTTTAGTTTTTTTTCTATAAAAAGAATCTAATTAAAAAGACATTTGAAAACCAAATCTGATATTTTTTTAATCCCTTAAAAAGAAAAAAAGAAAAATTAGACAAGGATCAAATGCTCTTTGTCTAATTTTTCTGTTTTTTTTTTTGTTTTTTGTTTTTTTTGGCAAACAAAAATACTGAAAACCAATCTTTAGGCCGAATTCTGGAAGGCACAAAGTTTCCAAAATAATCCAAAAATAATCATCTTTTTTCAGCCAAGATGAGAAAAGTTTTGGCAGAATAACGACAAAAGCATTTTTGACTAAAGGAGCACATGTTGAGAAATTCGGTTGTAGGCATCGTGCACCAATCCACAACAAAAGTTATTTTTCAAAGTTTGGTCAAACATTGCATTCTCCAATTTAAAATTGAAGAAACCGTCTGAGCCATTCTTTAGACCAACAATATTTCACAGCAACGTCAAGAGAAATATATAGTCTTTAGATAACATTGCTCATGATCAGAGCAGTAGTTCATTGAATGGTAATAAGAAAACATTATTTCAAAGACAGAAGAAAGATTTTTTTTTACTTTATGAAAATAAAGAAAATGTAAGAATAAATGAAAATTAAGGTTTGGGATTGATTTTTCCTATGATCATTGGAATGCAACTATAAATATATATGCTCTGAAGCTTGTAATACAACTTCATTGAGATTGCAATTTTAAACATTTTCGGATATAATAAGGAGTATATACTTAAATATATATTTTTTTATAAAAACTCACATATATATATATATATATATATCCAGTCATTCTTACAACTCCATAAAATCTCCTGTTCAATGGATTATATATATAACGATTGAAAAAAAATCCCCCCCCCCCAAAAAAAAACTCGACATGGTCGATTAAGTTACATGTCAGTGTAGCTAGCAAGTCTTCAGGGCTGAGAATGAGTTGTAGATTCTTTAATACTTCAGGTGTGGTTCCGCTTACCTGTGATATAGAGGTGTGACCAACTACCAATATAAGCTTTCCTATTTTATTTCTGAGAATCACAGGCACAGTCGGTAGTTGTTCTTATGCCTGCAACGGTTGGTTTACTCTGATTACATGTTCAAAAGCTGCCCCGACTCGTCAAAATCAGCAATTTATATTCTCAGCATAAAATGCAACACTAATGGTTACAGCACTGTTCTGGGGCTTTTGTTATTTTATTTTTTTATATCTTTTTTATTACAAATCCCAATTTATATTGAACCGTACATATTCAATAAATAATGCTCGTAATATTCTGATAATTCCTATCATTACAACGATATAAGAGCAAAATTCATCCTAACATGGAGTTATGTTTCCACATCTCGGGAGTGATGCCACTCAGAACGCTTTTTCTTGCCTTAACAGAGTTCAAAATCAACTTCACAATCTAGTAGGCGATGATCTCTTCTGTTCTTTACATTCACAGAAAAGACGTTGCTAGTCTTTCTCTACTCTATCGTTATTTCCATGAAAGGTGCTCGACTGAGCTTCAATCTCTGGTTCCTCCTTGTAAAACGTGAACAGCAACAAAAAAAAACTCGTCTTATTACCACCATTGCAAAGAACTGTCTTTTCGTCCTCCATGTGTCTAACATAAAACAGAAAAACAATCTACTTCGCAACAATCAATATGAATTTCGTCCTGCAAGGCCAACGGCTGATGTACTAACTGTAATATAAGATCAGTGACTCTGTTGATAAGGGCCTTATTTCTAAAGTAATAGGCTGTGATATATCAAAAGCCTATAATAAGGTCTAGTACAAAGGGTTGCTTAAGAAACTTGCTAGCTATGGAATAAATGGCAATGTCTTTGACACCATTAAACCCTTTCTCTCTAATAGGTCTATAAAAGTAGTTGTTGATGGGCAGAAGTTGTAAGCACATAGAATCAATGTCGACATGCCTTAATGGTCTATTCTGGGGCCAACAGTCTTCCTGATCTTTATTAATGATCTGCCAAATCCTGAGATAATTTGTTGACATCTATTAAGATGATATCAGGGTCTATGGCAGCACCTTGAAAAGCCCTGGTGATCAAGATCTTGCTGATTCTCTTTCTTCGAATCTAGAACGTGTGCACTGTAAGTAGCTTGTTAATTTTAATACGTCTAAAACCAAGCTTTTCTCCTTTCACCACCAATGCACAGATTCCTGTTTGGCCCCAGTCAAAATGAATGACTCTCTTCTTGAAGAAGCTCCTAGTTTTGATAAGCTCTTAGAGCTGACTTTCACTCCAGATCTAAAATAAAAAATGTATATCTCATCATCTTGCTAAGATCACTGGAAAAATGGTTGCATCATTCTACTGCACTCCAGAAAGTACCTGACTCCAGATGCAATCCTCTACCTGTGTAAGAGTTAGATACATCCTACGATGGAGTAGTGTGTTTACATCTGAAAGTTGCCACTCAGAGCACTCTTTCCTGTACAAAATCGACTTCGAAATCTAGTGGGGATGTCCTTTTGTCTTTCCTACAGCCCCTTTCTCACAAAAGAGACGTTGTTAGTCTCTCTCTACTCTATCGTCATTTCTATGGAAGGTGCTCGAATCTCTGCTTCATTCTTGTAAGACATTCACAGCAAAACAAGTTCTGGTCGAGGTTAGGGTTAGGGGTACCTTGTATAACTAACTTTTCGAAATAACCGATGTTTAAAATCTTGATTCAAATTATATAGAAAGAGACAGTTTTTGCTATAGTTTTATAAAACAATCAATTTAAATATAGGCAACATAAGCCACAGCTGTCAGTAAATATTGAACACACTTGCAGATGGCAAAACTAAAATAAACCAGACTGTTTATATCTTGCTATTATTTGTACCTTACTATGAATTCAGAGAAAATATCAGGTCTTAAAAGATTAAGTCAGACGAAATGGCTACCATTATCAGCTAATCCATATTCAACTATGCGTCGCTGGACTTGCAAAAAAATGCCTCTCAAAAGATGCTGAGAGTTTTTCCCCGCATGGGAGGCAAGTACAGAAGAACCCTGAGAGTTTTCTTCTCTATATCATTTACTTCTTAGACAATACCAAAACTCACAGAAGCAGGTAAAATAAATAAATGAATAACATAGCATTATGTTCAAATCTCACCAAAGCTACTTAATTTCTGTTCTCACCAATTTCTATAGATAGATCTAATGACAAAAGAATATCGTAAAAGCTAGATGATACCTATAACAGGTCTGGTAGTGGTGCAACACCGATGGGTGTGATTATCATATAGATATAGAAATAAGTATTTGCTTCATCTCCTGTCAAACAAACACCTGTATATGTGACTTACCAAAAATCTCTTTGCCATTTCATACCAGTCTAGGATACGTCCTCGACCGTCTGATAGGGTGAGCCGCTACAGCAAGAGCTAGCCTGCTCTATCAGGGTGAGGTATTGTTCTATGTAGTCCTAGCAGGTCCACCCTACCAGGCTTTACCTTCTCACCCTTTGAGAAGAGGTTAGTTTATTGCTAATCGTCTGAGGCGCCCCTACCAGGGAATGCCGACGAGGCTGTTCAGTATTTTTTTGTGGAACCAGAGTGTGCTACTGCTTTTGCTGTTGACTTTATTTATTTTTTAAATCAGATTTTCGAACTTTAAAGCCCTCTAACTCAGGACACTGCAATTTGATAACAATCACAGCAGTTATCGGATTTGATTATATTTGTAACGATCACTGATCGTCCATCTTTTATTTTTCTCTCACTTGTATTTCCAAGGATACATCCGGGTCTGTTTTTACCAGATTTTTTTTAATTTTAAAGACATCCGACTACATATATTGTATACATTGTACTTTGAAGACCTGCAAAGCAACAATCTCCGTTTTAGATGATCGGTTTTTGGCTGTTTCTATTGTTAAATACCCCATCTGTTTATAATGATCCATGATCACCCAGCTCAGTTTTCATCTGGATTCTTCTTGATTGCCCCAGATTTGATGATAGGAAAGTCATTTCAGCAGCCTGGTCTATCCGTGTTTTACTTCCGGCTTCTCCAGAAACATGCGTAAAAGTTATTTTGTTCCAAAATTGTCATTAAATCATAAAATGATATAACTGTGATTTGATGCTTTATTTGTTTATTAATAGCTTTATTGAGTTTTTTTTTAATCTAAATTTTATATACTACATATTGAGCTTTAGGTTTGTATTTGGAAATTGATTCTTATTCGAATCGACCTGAACAATACAAATTTATTTGTATTGTATTACCTCATAAAAAACAATTATTTTATATAGTTTAAATCAATTCTCATGAGAATCAATTTCTAAAGCGAAATAAAGCTCAATATGCAATATTTAAACCTTTAAATAGTTATTTCAAAAGTTGCAATAGATTTGCTATAAATAATATGACAGATCATAGTTATATCATAATGTGATTTAATGTCAAATTGTGAGCAAACGCAACATGAATTCGTTCAAGTATGCTCTGAATTTTCTCCAGAAAAATGTGTAAGATTTCTTTTGCTTCGAAACTGACATTAAACCACAATATGATATAACTATGATCTGTCATATACGAGGCCTGTCTAAAACGTATCTGATTAGGATCCCAACCCAGTCACATATTTGAAATATTTTTTTTCTGGCCTAAGGTCGGATACTTTTTAGACAGGCCACACACATATATATATATATATATAAGTTATTTTATTTAAAAACTATACATTATAGTTTCTGTTAGGCGAACCAGGGTTACATTGTTACAGACAGACGGCTTCTAGGTTAGAAAACCTTCTTTTTGGCCCATGCCAAATCCTCAGCACATGAAGACAAAGTGAGGATGAATTGATATTATCTCTCAAAAAACTTACAATCGAGCACTTTATTGGTTTATTTCAACAAATGTTTATATATATATATATATATATATATATATATATATATAAAGGTAGAAGAAATAAGAGTGATAAACATGTACGAAAGTCCAGATTTATTTCAAACTTACATTGTTCAATGCAAAGTATATTCTTTAATAAACTAATGTTTATTGTTCTTTACTTAAGCCAAGGCTTTTCAAAGATCGAAATCTTATCAGAGGAGATATACAGATATATATATATACATATATATATATATATATATTATATATTGTGGGTGTATGAGAGAGAGGAGGAGATTGGATAAGTGGAAACGGATAGACTAAAAATACTAACCAAATCACATAATGCAATTTTATATTTCGTCTTCAAGTGGAATATTTTTACATGTTTTTTCATTTTTCTTTAAGAATGACAGACAATTTTGGTGATAGTCAGTTCTTATTTTCTCATTCTCTCCTTTGTTTTTACTATCACTATCAAAATCACCAAATGCAATTCTTGTGATTTTTTTTTTTGAAGTGGCTCATAATAAAGACGAAATACAAAAATCGTATTATATTAGTTCATTTGCATTTTTGGTCTTTTCATTATTTTTTTTTTCTTATTTAGTTATTCTACATTTTGTCAGATTTTATCCTAATCTTTCTTATACATATATATATATATATATATATCAAATGTAAACGACCATATTTATTTGTGTTGCTGTATGTGTATAATAGCATATATGATACAATTATGATAGTTATCTAAAAAGGTGTTAATTGCTGGTAGCAAGACAGGTGTTAAATATAAAGGAAGAGAGAGAAAAACACTAAAAGGCTAAACAAGATGGCGCTTTGCTTGCAAATAGAAAACCAAAAGATGATGGCTTCTTTTGTTGCACGGCTTTTAAAAAACAAAAAATCTTTAATGCCTGAGAAGTTTTCCCCAACGTTTTATTTCGTTCATTTCTACAATATAGACATAAATTTATTCTAGACATCGCCTCCTGGTTATTTCGATTTTGTTTGTTATTTTTTTAATCTAAATCAGAAATTACTTCTTCATTTCCAATCCATACTCCCCAGCTGAACTTACATAAACAGCTGCAGAAGATGTTGGAATAAAACAAAAGAAAAGTTTAAATGGTCAGAGAATTTCAATCAGAAGCAACGCCAAAGAACAAAGATGAAAATATTAATGATGAGGTGAGAATAGTTATGCAAAAGTGTTAATTGCTATTAGCAAATCAGGTGTTATGAGAGATAAAGATTATTCGGGAAGAAATAAAATTAAATACATGCCAATGAAAAAGAGGAATATTTTTATGCTATTTGCACATAGGTGAATTTAGATATAGTTTGGGTTTCCTGAAGTAGAGAATACATTCTTTCATTGGCTAGTATAATTCAGTGGAGATAATGCCTGAATATTCTACACCAACACCAAAAAAAAAAAAAGAGGTAATGAGTAAGAACAATAAATATTAATACAAGGGCAGTGGAATCGACAATATAAATGCTCAACTCTGACACATGAAA
The DNA here is from genome assembly GCA_963556195.1 of Sepiola atlantica. Classification (NCBI taxonomy): domain Eukaryota; kingdom Metazoa; phylum Mollusca; class Cephalopoda; order Sepiida; family Sepiolidae; genus Sepiola; species Sepiola atlantica. The sequence continues at coordinate 148,876,450 of OY744523.1, forward strand.
TTTTAAAAGGTCCGACTTCGGTATAAAAAATCTTCATTCAGTTTTAGTATTTAGGATGTTTTGAGTGTCCCGGACTCTGGGGTTAGCAACATCGGGCAACGTCTCATGCCTTCTCTCCATACAGTTCAATCCAAAGAGTTTACATCAGCCAAATTGCATGCAGTTATATTGCTTCTTACACACTCAAATCATGCTCTCTAGCAGCCAGGATATGCAAACATGTTATGTAGTTGATGCTAGAGGTGGTACGCTCTACGTAGACGAACCGCCTGAGATGCCCAGTGTGTAAGGTATCTGTAATCTCACCAATACCAAGTTTATGATAAAGCACAACTTATGAGTGGTTCCAGTTTGCAACCACACATCCACCTGACCATGGCATGATCATTACACCGAATCCACTGCAGATAAAAGTTTGGGACCCATGTCTCACTGTCATGTAACATGGCAGAGATAACATATGCTGAAAAAACTTTGCCTTGAATCTTGTAGTATATGTGTTTAGATATAAGGATTGGCAGCAGCTTCCTGAAATTTTCCCATGCAACACAACAGCGAGCAGTGATCTTCCACTAGTAATAATTTATATATTTTTAGTATTTATTATTAATAATTTAATTTGCTGCTGAATATAATGAAGACGTCCATTGTAAGCTAAAGTTGCTACTGATAAGAAAGATAGCATTCATCTGAAAGATATTCCTAATCCGATAAAGTATTTTCTGAAAGGAATTAAATAAAATTAAAGTTTAACCTTCTTCATAACATGAACCAACAGTAAAGAAAAGGCAATGGTTATGTTGAATGAAATATTGATTTTGTAGGGGAGACAAACTTTGAGAAATAGACCGGCATTTTTATTATATAGATTTATAGCATTTTGATTTTTCTAAAAGGTGGCCATATTTTTAACGTTTGTTGTTGGTGTTGTTTTTGAATGAACAAAATATAAAGAATTCATTTTTTAAGTGATGAAAACGGCCAAATCATAGAAAACTAAACAATCTTTCTGTCTTTATTAAGTGGGAGTCGTCTTTACAAAAAAGACAACCACTTAATAAAGACACAAAAAAAAAGCGATAAATCATGATAAATGATGAAAAATGCCCCAAACCAAAAAATATAAACATCTTTGTGTTTATTATTAAGCGATGGTAATAAACGAACACCACTTAATATAGAGACAGATATTCTAGTTGCAGATTGGGGGAGAGCACATTTTTTCATCATGTAGCATTTTATCTTTCAGTCAGAGTCGACCAATTTTGACCACTAAACTGCTTTGGATACCCTTGGGCAGGGTGATCTCTCACCACCCACTCCAACGAAATCCATTTTTCTTTGCTCTTTCTACTTTTTTTTCTTCTTCTGCCTACCTTTCTTCTCAACCCTATCAACTACTCAAACTGCCGACTAAAACTTGATCCTGGGTATGACCTTAAACTACATCCGATGGTGCGGCCCCAATTCGGGAGCTATGAGGAGTGTGGAGTTATTTTTTGGTTGCGTTTACTCTCAGATTCACACGCAGTTGGAGTGATGATAGCTGCCAGGGTCACAGTAAGAGAGGGAAACAGGGAGTGAGATGGGGGGGGGGGAGAAAGGAACAGGAACATAGGGAGAGAGGAATGAGAGAGATGGAGCAAGCGGATAAAACACGAATGATTATTATCAAGAAAGAACTATATATCTTAGATAAATAGAGATTTTATCCGTTTGTCAGTCACAATTTTTTTAAAACTGAATAAATGCGGAATCTGTTTCAATTCGAAATATCAGAGAACTTTACTACTTTTAGAAATGTAGAATATTGCATTAATAGTAAATAATAAATTCCAAACAAACAAAGCTGATGCCATGACCGGAAATCGAAACCGAAACCTTGAGATCTTCAGTCTTAGGTTCTACAAATTGACCTATTTAGACTTTCTTATAAATAGAGCTTAAAACATTACTTGAACAAAATAATTATTGATTTTGCGTGACGTCATATTTAATTTACTAATTAATTCAAGTTTAATTAAAAAATGGATAACATCACAAAGTGAATTTTATTTTTTCAAAAGTTACCATTCATCATTTTTGATGTCATTTAATTTCAAGTAAATACTTTTTTGTAAAAAGATGATTATCAATCAATGTCAAAGTGAAAAATCATTTATTTAATAATATACCATAAAGACTGACCCAACGGGGGCACAGGTCGTTTCGTGATCTTTTAGAATTGGCAAATTATTCTTATCTTCAAAAACATATTGCTACGAAGTAGTATGTAATTCTTTCATTGAGAAAGAAACCAATTCCAAAATTTGCTGGCATGGTTCACCAACACGCAGGCTATGCAAGATCAACTATGCTGAGGGGCAGGGGGTATAAGTTAGAGATAAGGTTAGTAAACATCCAGTCCTATATCGTTTGATGTCATTGTACGAAATAAAGATGAAAGTAAAACAATGAAGAAGGACTCAACAAAGAGGAGAGACCACTTTGTTTCTATAATAATCATTGGAACAGAAAATCCAAACGCTCGGTTTTTCACTGAGACGAAAGAAATCACAATGATCAATCGACATGTTTTATAGACTTGTCACTTTTCTGCTTATCTGCAGGTTTTGACATAGTAGAAATTATAGACAGACAAAACAAAGGAAAAACACAGAATAATACAATTATATATGAAACATTAAAAATAAACTTCTCGGAATCGGAACAGAGTCAAATCAATACTTCAGATCTTGCACAAATAATGAGCTTAATATCTTTTCAGATAGAGCTTTATAATAATAAATAATTAAAAAGAGTTTTCTTTACACTTTACTGCAGTTTCATGGTAGACCTGATCTTCAAAAGCATTTTATATATTCTTACACAATTTAGACTTGCGTTCAAGTGTATAAAAATATATTTAAGTAGTTAAAATGATACTTTACAACTTATTTTCTTGAATTAACCGTTGACTCTCCATAGGCCCTGCTAGTTATTATAAAACTAGCAAAGGATATTAGTCAAAAGAATTTGTTGATCTAATCAAGTTTGCAGAATTGTAAACATCAAAAACATTTTGTTTAAATATAATTTAATAGTATTGAATTGTTGGAAATTCATGAGTGAAACTTGGTGGGCAAGTCACACATAGACTGAAGTTTTTTTTTTATCACGCATTGTACCAAATATGACTGGATTCCTAAACAGTGATAAAACAAAGATTGTTGGACATTCATGATTGAAACTTGGTAGACAAGTCAGGCATTAACTAAATTTATTTGTACAAAATATAGTTGGATTAAAGAAAGGATTGTGAATTTTGTTTACGTTTTCATGGTGCCTTTTTCGGGGATCACTCTTTATTAAATTAGTGTTGGCGCGATTAATCGTAATCGGAAAAATTGGAACTTTCTGGGATATTGGAATCGATATTTTAACCTAATTTCTGATTCCCAAAACGATTCTTTTAATTTTGTTTCAAACTTTATTTTCTATTGCTGGCATGAATGATAAATATTTATTGATTTTAAACAACCAGTAAAACTGAAATTTATAGATCATAATAACGAATTTAGGTAAAATGGCACCGGAAAAATTGCCCGGTAAAAATGGCACAAGTGGATTAATAGGAAAAAATGGCACAAATAAAAAATATAAGTGAAAAATCTCACAATGAGTTTATCAAAATCTTGGATGAAATACATAAAGGGAAAACGTTAAAAGTTTGTAAAATTAAAATAAAAAAATTATATCTACATTCCAAAGCAGATAAGGACTTTCAGCTAAATCACCCCCTCCACCGAAAAATGAAATTCCACTTTTTATGCGATTAGACGATTTTTGAATCCGAAAAAATATTGGAATCGTCCCAACACTAAGAAAGATTGATAGACATTATTCTTATTGGAAGTGGCATCCATATTTGAAAATAAGAAAACTAAAGTATTTAGACCTTCAAATCGTACAGATCTGTCCACAAGATATCCGTTAAACCCTGATGATAACTCATGCAAGTTGAAAGCTCAGATAATAACCAACGTGACTAATTTTGGATGTTTCCTTTATTTTTTGTCTCAAGAATCAAGGAAGATTGTTGATTCGCTGGAAAAGTTAATGAAAAAAAACGTAACCATTATGAAGAATCCGTTTCTTTCAACAACGTTTGTTTAAATATATACAGTGTGCATAAGGTATTTACTATTTTAGCAGGAATATTATTTGACTTTATATTTTTTTACATTTCAGAATTATTAATGACAGCCCCAATAATTACAAAGCAAATGAAGAGCCACGCAGTTATCGTGACTCAAGGATGAATATAGGAATCCAGCAAATAGATCCATTTTTAAAAGTCCCTCTATTATTTTCATTTACAAAGTTTGCAAAGAGTTACAGGCTTAAGCTGGAAAGGTATCACCATTAAAACATACGAGACATCCTAGAAGATCCATAAGATCGATATCAAAAGAACACTGTGTCTCAGAACAAACAATCATGAATATTGTCCACATAGATATCAGTTACATGTCATGTGATTAGTAAAGGTCATTTTATATCAGAAAAGGTGGGGGGAAAATAGCTTGATCAAAGGAGAAATTCTGAAACAAATTTTCAAATTTTAATGACCGCTAACATTTGGCCTCCTAGCTCCTTACATATCAATCTTCTGGACTACTTTGTATGGATCATAGTTGAAAAGAAAAGAGTTAAGGACCACCCAAGTTAATAGCACTAATCACTAAAAGTATCTATAGAGTAACGTCAAATATGAACACGGAACACCTGATCCTAGCATGTAGGCGGTTCATACTTAAAAAAGCCGTTATTGCAGCTGAATGAATAAAATTACAAAACAATATATTTATTCTTATCAAGAAAATTTCCAATAGAAAAACATTGACAGTTTCTAAGAATCATTTTTATGTATGCATAAATGTGTGCTCAAATATGTTATGCACTCTGTATATACATTCGTAAGTGGTCGACCATAGTCGAGAGCGACCTGAAAGCTCCTTTTTCATTGGTTACAAAGTGTAGGGGAAGATTACTCCACTTCTTCCCCAAGATTACTCCACTTATTCTTTATCCTTCACCTTATAATGCTGAGCGTTTAGCAATGGGGCATCAAGTGCCATTTTTAGAGTCTTTGGTATGACTTGACTAAGGATTTACCCTGATCCCCAGCCCATTAGCGAACCCTAACCATTACGTCAAACGGGCCGGTGATACCCATCATATTCTATGATTTTATGAAGAATATTTAAATTTTAAATGTATTTAATCGCTCAAGTAAAAAACAAAAATTCAACCTAGAAAATGGCTCTTTTAGACATAAAATATTTCGTCAACTCAAATATTTGTCTGCCATAATTTGATATGCATTGTATTACATAAATAATAGTATTTGCTTCTATCGGTGTTCTCTATCTATGTCATATTTGTCTGTAATATAATGTTTTAATGTCCAACCCTGAAAACTTCTTTTAATAAAATGTCCTTTCCCTCCGCAATCCTTCCCCCCTCTTCATGTCACCCACTCAAAATTCTATATATTGTGTTATACATAACACAAAACATTAAGCTTTGTTACTTATTCCACTAAAAAAGAACGGTAGTTGATTGAAATACAAAAACAATAAATCAATACTTTGGGGTCGAGGACAAAAAATCAAAGGTTTACCGAAACATGCAATTTAGACATGGCTACATCCAAAATTCCTTATTATGTGACCAGAACACAACAATATAATAAACAAATAAAAAAATTGGAAAAAAACGAAACTGCTTGCAACCGAAAATCAATTTGTGTCCGATCAACTATGAAAAATAGCTAGCAGTCATGGAGATTGGTTTCAGCGCTTTGCTCCAGAAACAAAACGGCTTTGACTTTTTTCAATTTTTATTCATTCACCTGCGTGTTTGCTTGTCTAATCTTGTAGATTAAACTTGACATGTTAGTGAAAAGCTGGTATCAAAATATTGGCTTCTGACATATATGTCCACTTAACCGATTGATATACTTCTGCCTTCAATCATGGTAAATGATTGATTGATAAAGAACATTGTCCATTAGTTCCTGAAGATAGATCCAATTAAATGACAAGATGGTATCTAATTCTTAGATCTGTAGAAGCTAACATTTCTTTTAATATTTACTTTGATCAACATCCTAATTATGGGTAGGATTCATACAAATTCAACCAATAACAATGCTGAAAATATAAGGGTGAATATACACAAACACATTATATATAACTAGTGGGGCCTGTGGAAATTCCACAGTTGTATCCTTGTAGAGGTTTGTGAGATATTTTCATTCTATGGACGTCTGCCGCAAACACAGACTCCACGATATTATTGTAACGCGTTTTTTTCGAGCTGAAACGTACTTATCTAAGTACTCTAGTTCATGTAGTTTCAAAATATATCAAGTTATGGAGGTCTATCTCCAAAACCCTTGTAGAAGTTTGTGACATATTCCCAGTCTATGCACACCCTGTGGAAACGCTAACCACACGATAATATTCAATCATCTTTGGACAGAACAGATACTACACTTTGAATTATTTATTTGCAAGTGATAACGTACTTACGAATATTAAATTACCTTAGTGTATATATATATACGATTCACCAAGTATTTCCTGGGTGTAAAATATGCTTAAAGATTTTCCTTAAATTTATGACTGTTTCATAGGTTTTTTAAATAAATTACAGTTACAAGGTCCTACTATGAATCTTCCACAAATAATAATTTATATATTATACTAAAGCTGAGTTAATCAACGTTTGCTTCACTAAGAATTTTTTTTATATATTTTAAACACATAAAATACATGCTAAAATATTCCTCAGTTAGGGGATTAAGTTATTTTTTTATTCCCATTTTAATTGTTTTAATTAGCCCCAATTTGCAGTTGAAGATAATAAAGAAAGGAAGGAAAGAATAAATAGATTGGAATATTCCATTATAAACAAAAGGGATCAGCACAAGTAGTAATTCTATTTAATCCATAGGTGGAGATAGAGTGGGAGGGTGCAAACATAGCGAACATAAATTTTGGATTTTGTCTTATGTTTTATATTTAACTGGCTTTGAAAACTCGTATGTTCCTAATTCAAACAATCTAACCCGTGTTCAATGGGTGACCCAACAGGTTACATTTTCTCTACTTTAGATATGCAGGAGGCTCCACAAAAAAAAAACAGGAAATTTAGCACAATTTATTTACACGTACATATGTATTTGTTCGAAATAGAAAACAGTTGTTAATAACAGAAGAAAAACAAATATTAGATGCTCAATGTGCTTTCCATAAAACATCACAACATAGATGATCGAACCAACTTTTAGTCACCCTGTGAATTACTTAGAGTAAGATATTGTTTCAAGCTTCTATCAGAGATTTTAAGGATTTGAAGTTGACTCGAAATGGTAAAAACTATTGCGTTGAGAAATGGACTTTTTGAAAGCAATTCATTTGGCTCAATGAGTCAGGAATATTGGCTCAGAGCCAGTCCAGGCAATAGTGCCCCATTGGATGTATGGGCGTTTGCTCCATTTTTTTGGCATGTCCAATCATCGCCTTCCATTATTTGGTTTATGTTGTGGAACATTTGAGTGCACATCTCATCTCTATTAGCAGACTAATTGTTGTTTTATTTTTTTTGTTTTTTAATTTCATGTTTGTTTAGTCTTTTTTTAATATTTTTTTGGTTTGGGGTAAATTTCCCTATTTTGATTGGTTCCGGCCAGCATTTTCATTGCAGCTGAGGATCCGTCCTTGACAACCATTCCAATAACCTAGGGACTGATCTAAACAACCACACTCTTCATTGTCGGTCTTAAAAGGTACGCTCTCCCAGGTAGTACCTTCTCTCGGGGAGGGGGGGGGGGTATTATCGATCGCCTGAGACGTCCCCGACTGAGTAATGCTGATTAGATTGTTCACAGCTATTTTTTATCCCAGCCAGAGTGCATGCCTCCTTGAGGGAGCTGGCTTTCCCCACCTTCCAGCCTTGTGCCATATCTTGGTGTGGTGGGAAACAAGTCAATAAAGGCAATTTTAAAGCAATTAATTTTCTCAGACTCAAACAGCCATTGAACCATAAATTCTATGATGATTGGTTGCTTCACACTCAAAGTGATTATCAGATTCTATGATATCAAAGTGTTGTTCAAATTAATGCTAAGAAAATAATAGTAAGAATTGTATTTCAAGTAGTCAAGAAAAGTTTTTGTTTAACAGCATATTAATACTTGGTGGATTAGTTAATTTAAATATAACTTAATAATACCTATTGTAAGTAATTCATTGAAGACAATATTCGGCTGTTATTTTAAGCATTGTTGAGGGCGCGTTGTGAATTCATAGGTTTTGCAAGCATATTAGTGTTGCAATGGAAACAAAAAAAAACATAAACACGACCTGTCAGTACCAAAGTCTAAATAAATCATCTCATGGTAGTATAAACACTGTCACAGTGTGCATTAGTTCGTTAGTGATGTGGATAGTGAACAGGGAGTGGGGGAAGGAGGAGGAAAAAGAATGAAGCCTGAGAAGAAGTGAAGAAGAAATGCTGGTCCAAGTTAGAAAAATTCTTTAAAATGTTAACTAAAAAAAACAAGGTCATATTATCAACTCTTTAAAATCAAAAAAAATATTTCTGTTTGCTGAAACCTTTAAAAAAGATGCAATGTCATCTTATCAACAATGTTCTAATTTTTTTTAATAATTTATAGCCAACATTCATTTTATGGAAGAGATTAACATTAACAAAAATATATCAAAGTATAAATTACGAAATTACTCTAACTTCGACAAATTTCGGCTATTTCCATTGTCAGTTTTATTTGACTCAAACGGTTTGTTCTTTTTTTTTTTTTTAATTAAATGATACACTAAACAGATTTAGTGAAGTAATTCCAAATACTGTAATTTACGCACGTCTAGATAGTCTATACAATTATTTTACGGCATTTGAACATTACACTTTAGTTAGCTTCCATAGTAACACAGCCGACAGTGTTCAGTTGCAGCTAACAGCAGACATATTTAATCGGAGGAATGTGTAGGAGGGTTGAAACGGGCAGAGAACAGGGTAATTCCCGTGTTGATATATGGGCAAGGATGATAAATAATGTGTTATATCAGTTGATAGAGAGAGAGAGTGGTACGAGTTGAAAATAAGAAAAAGAGAGAGTGAGAGAGTGGTACGAGTTGAAAATAAGAAAAAGAGAGAGTGAGAGAGAGAGAGAACATCAAATTATCAGATTTGGAAAGTAGCCGACAATGTATTTTCCTTTATTTACCAATTAAAGTTATATTAGCTTTTGTCTCTAATTAGATAAGATTAAGACCTATTTCCTTTAATTAAACATGAAATGTTCACAGATCCTGCTCATACTAAATAATCTACTGATCAAAAGATGAAAAGACTGCAAGAAAAAAGGGAGAAAAAAAAGACGTTAGTGTAAAAAGACCCCCTGGCCTAAATCTAATGGTGTTTGTTTTTTTGTTATTGAAAAACTAATTAAGAAAACTTTGTTTCCGAATATTTTATTATGATAGCCTTAAGTATGAAGCGTAAATTCATATATTTAATTAACTGTGCTTATTTTTTAAACAAATTAAGCTAATTTTAAAAGCAGAAAAATATTTCTCTTGAAGTCATCATCATATTCGGTTTAACGTCTGTTTTACATGCTGGCATATCTTGAAGTAATTCATCTTACTTTCGTATTTTCTTATATTTCCTCTCTGACAACTCAGTTTGATTTTCTCATAGTTTGTTTTATTTTTGTTTTATTCCTTACAATTTTACACCTTCCTATAAAACTAGTTTTTGGTAAACTATATAGAATTATTAAGAAGAGTCAAAAATATTGCAATATTTGCTTTTGCCGAGCTTCTGAAGGCGACGAACCACACTGGACTGTGAGATGCTGAGCTCGATAGATACTCTCGGAGTCCTACTCATCAAATTCACCTAGATGACATCAAGCACAACCTCGAGATTCGTGAATTTAGACTTTGCTTAATCGTCGAGGTTTTTCTAACAAATTGCTTGAATTATCTGATGGCAGTATGGTGATGAACAGCAGTCCCTTTACTCGCTTCTGCAGCATATGACTCAGTTCAAACCCATAAAAACAATAATATTGAATAACACGAAAATGGAATCATGAAACAAAGTTTCAAAAGACATCTATTCTGTTTCTATTGCATCAGAAAGACCAACTCAAGCAGCACTTATTTGCGCATCTTTAAAGCCTGTGGTGATACGACAGTTTCACACTTTTTTATGCAGTCCTTCGCATTATTGTTGTACTCTGCAAGATCTTTCAAGCTGCACTGATTGGGCAGTAGGGGAAGACAAGGCAGTGTTGCATCGTATGGTCCGCCTCTCCACATTTGCAGACGGTTGGTTCAGCTTTGTAGCCCAATCTACTCATAGTGAGCAGCACTAGGAAACTACATCAAAATCTATTGGTCGATCAAAAACAACATGCATCAGTAGTTATAAATGAGATAAAGGAAAATACTGACTTTATACGAGTGTAGAATAACCTATAACGAATCTAAACAATTCTTTATTGAAAAGATTTTGTTTAATTCATTCAAAACTTTTGTATATATTGTGACAATAAAGAAACAGTAATTACATGTACTTTTAACCAATTACCCAAAAGAGAAGAAAATCACGCTTAATAATACACTGATCATGTCCATCAGAAGATTCGCTTTTTGGCAAATAAAAAAAGCAAATATAACTAAACTCTCAACTGAAATGCAACAGTATCTGCATGTAAACAAATACATGAAAACACATTTACACATAAAAATTCACTTATGGTACATTGTGATTTTCACTGTAGTGTCCATTTCAAACAGATATGGGAACAAATATAGAAAATAAAACAGTAAATAGTTAAGAATAATAAAAGCTTAATAATTGGTAAATAAGAAACATACGGTAACTACATTGAGTGTTTAAAAGGTAAAAACGGTTACATAGATCAGATTTTGATAACGGTGCATGTTTATCAATATAAAAACCAAAATCGATATTGTGTGTGAGTTCCCTTAGAATCTATTGTCTTTGTGCATTTAATAACTTTTTGTAGAAGAAATTACACTTTAAGAGCATGTACTTTCAGAAGTAAAAGACAAAGAATTAAAATACTTACATCGATCTATCTACGAAAACTGAGTCTTGCTATCTTGTTTATTCCCATGCACAATGGATGATGTCAAGGATGACACCATCCATCAAAACAGATTGGAGATAATCATGCACAGTGGATGAGGTCATAAAATGATATCATCGATCAACCCCTGGGGTTCTAATATTTTATTAAAGACTGAAAAAATATATATTCCAACTACTGTTCTCCTAAAACTTAATTATCTCAGTTTAAATAAGGTATTGGTGCCGTCTTCCTTGACAGTGCAAGCGCAAGAGTCTACTAAGAATGTATCTTAGCTGATCTACATAAAATAAATACAATGACATCTTTATAATGAAAGACTTGCGAATTTAATTATCACTAATTAAACAATTTTTAAAGTAATTGCTGACCTGCAAGTAAATTCCATTCTTGAAATAGAAAAATGGGTGTGCTTACCATAATTAATCCATGTTAATCCATGAGTGCATATTTTTCTCATCAGCATTAAATCAAATTCTTCCAAGTAATTCTGTACTAATCTTTTAAAAAGTCAATCAAAATTTCTTACCTGGGGAAAAAAACAAAAACAATAGAGAGTTAAAAGGGAGAATCAAAATTTAAAATGTTTTTCTATACAATAACAAATGTTACCAACCAATATAAAAAAAATATCAGGGTAACAATAAAAGAAAATATTCAAGCTGTATTTTGTGATTAAAAATTATATTTCAAACTTAAGCGTGACAGATTGATGGATCACTGGAGTGGGTTATAGAGTTGTGTAAATGTATCTAAAAATTATATTTCGAATTTATACTATCAATGGACTGACTAAATCTCTTATAGATGTGTGGACGCAAATTCTATTACAAAGTTAGGTATGAGACCAACAAAAAACTGTTTATATGTATTTTCAACATAAATGCACCCAGTTTTCTGGGCTCTATCTCCAGTCATGATACAATAAAATAAGAGGTGAAATATCGACTCTTCCCATATGACCTATGTGATTCCTGTTCTTATATTTAGCCTTCATTTATCCCTTATTCTTTATATATTTTTTAAAAAGAAGCTTTTAGTCATTTATACAGGAAAAAAAACACACTATATACATAAAACATTAATAATACAATGCAGGCCAAAAAATCCTAATTTATATGGGCCATCCTCAAAAATATCCCTCACTACTAACAATACAGAAGCATCCACCTCTTCTATATTCCTATTTACAACGGTACTATCCTGACACTAATATACAGCCTCCAAAGAGTAAATCCTTGGGATATTACTTAAATTCAGACTGGCAACTTGTATATGCTAACTCTCACTGCTGAAAAATTCACCAAATATGAAAATATATCATTTACATCACGGGACATAACCCTAAAACGTGAAATAGAAAAGGAGATCATTGGCCGTTTACCATTATAAATAAATAAATAAATAAATAAATAAATATATATATATATATATATATATATATATATATATATATAATCACCATCAGGGTTTTGATCACTCCCTGATTTCCGTCCACCTTATTATCGACTGTCATTCAGGGTTTTTTGCCATAGTCGCCACTATGTATGATGACTGCAATATCTTGTCAGACGAGTGCCACTCCTTCATTCAGAAAAGTGTCATTGTCTGAAGGATTATCTGTACTTTAGATTGCTAATATAGAGATCTAACTTTGTATGACAGCTAGATCCCTCTCTCGGTTCAAAATGTTGAGAACCAGCAACAAGCGAAAGCAAGATAGCCAGTAACACGTTAAAACTGCAGACCAACATGATGTGAAGAGTGGTCTTCTACCTTCTTTTTTAAAAATATAAAACAAATTTCCGCATACATTGAAAAGTCGAACATAAATAAAGATTCCCTAATATTGCATATAGAATAATACCGTTGAAATCACACGTTCTCAATACGATTTAATTTTGTGCTTTGGACGTTTTTTGTTTTGTTTTTGAAATATATATATATATATACACACACACAGTTCATGGATAAATACATGTAAACGTGTTTTCCATCTACACATTTATTAACATTATATACTGATTCACACATCATTCCCTGCACATTCATTAACACACACACACCTCATTTGCACAATCATTAACACACCTTCATACACAAATATATATATTAACTTGCACATTAATTAACACACATTATTTTACATGTTCATTAACTCAACATTAATTTATACATTCATTAACGCATACAAATATATACATACACGAATGAACACTTTTATAATTACACATATAGACACATACACAAGATATAGAAAGTGTCAAGACAGTAAATGAAAACACCGATCTTGCAATGGCATTCTACAAGAAGTATCTCAATCGAATCGTTCACAGAAAACTAAATGAAAAGAATAGAAAAATTATCTCCCATGATTTGCTAAGAAAATGTGTTCTCTGCGAGAAAACCAATTTGATTAAAGACGAGAACATGAAACAAAATAAACATTATTGAATTCCAATATTTTCACCAGGAGAGAAAAATCAAAGAATTAAAAACATTTTAAGAGGGAAATTAATAAATGATCACACAGTTCTCACGAAAACGGGGTTGAAAAGTGCAGATGGTGCTTGGGAAAGGTAAAGATGGCTCCGATCAAAAATATTTAATTACAAAAACATTTTCTATGATCAGCAGGTTTGAAGAGTAAATATGACAGAAATGTTTGTCAAATCGAGTCGGGGGAGCTTTGATTTCCTACAAGAACACAAAGAGCTAGTTGTGACCTATCATGTAGGTTTCATCATTCAGGAAGCATCAGGTTTTAATTTCCTATCGATGCAGATGACAAGAATTCATAAGACTGTACACAGAATGCTACAAATTCTACAAAATGATGCACTGCATTGGTCAGTCATGAGAAAATAAATGCAGAATTAATACATGACATATTGTAAAAGCAGCAAAAAAAGAAAAGAAATGTAATCAAAAATATATATATATATATATATATATATCTATAAGAGAGAAAGAGAGAGAAACGATGGCTGCAAGTCATGCATATTGTTATCATAAATTTTTTTTTATTAAATGTGTACAGCGAATGTGTTTTTTGTCAATATCTTAAACTCTTTGGTACAAATATGACAAACATGCAGACCTCTTGCAAAACTTTGTGGAAATTAGAGGCATCCAACAGAATTGTGTGTGTGTGTGTGTGTATATATATATATATATATATATATATATATAGTGCCAGGTTGTATATGAAAAGAAATCAAATAAAGTGCTCGATCATATAAGAGAGCTAATATAATTTATTTAGATACTGCATATTACATATTTCAGCAATGTACCGTGGTTTCATCCAAAAGGGCAGATTAAAACATCTTTAGTAAATCTCTGTGTCCAGTGGAATCATCGGCAAGCTGAAACAGTTGTAGTCACGGCCCGATCTACAATCGTTTCAGCTTGCCGATGATTCCACTGGGCACAGAGATTTACTAAAGATGTCTAAATCTGCCCTTTTGGATGAAACCGCAGTACATTGCTGAAATATGTAATATGCAGTATCTAAATAAATCATATATATATATATATATATATATATATACTAGCTAGCTCTACTTACGTATCGAGCACAGTTGAAGTAAATACTGAAAACTGACACATAAAAAATTATATCTTCTTATAATATTTTATGTGGATACATGAAGTACTAATATATATATATATATAAACTCTCTATGTTTCGGTATTTTTTTGGATGAGGGTTGACAATTTGTAGAATTTGGAATAGTCGGATTACTGTTCTCATCTTCAGTGTTTTTTATCACAACGTTTCGGTGTTTTAACATATGTAAAAAAAAACAAGAACTTTGAATACTTTATAATCCAGTATTCTTTTTTAAGAATTTATTAGCAACAATTCTAAGATAGCATATCTTAGATTCTTGCTCATTTATTTTGTAAGTTATAATCTCAGATGAAAATCTTTAAAGCAAAATGGCAGGACGCTCTCTCCATGTGCAAAAATAAAATTAATACAATACAATCATCCTAATTACATTGGACCGAGTGAATATCAAAAACAGCAAAGATATTTCTTGTCTCCTCTTAAAAAATAGAAGAGTTTCTCAGCAAGGAACATTAATTATTGCACTTTACAAATATTTTGAACTTTGAAATGAACTTTCACAAAATTTTATGAAACAGAAAACGTGACATTGATTATCAAATTCAGAAGAGGTTTTAAAGAGAAAAACTATTTCCCATTAAAATTAATTAGCAAATATGGGCACCCCCCAACCGCAATTATTTAATAGTTTGAATCTATTTTAATAAAATTGTGTTACTACTTCATGTGTATGTATGTTTCTCGCCTCTACGAGACTTGCACATTATTTTTTTATTTACTATTAATAGATTTATTGAAATCAAAAATTCTATAGCATAAAATAAAACGATTTTTTAATCTTATTTAAAAGAAATAATTCACTTATAAAATAAAATCCACCACAATGCATTTCAGTTTTCTTCATACAAAGTCATTAAAATTCTTATTAAAATATTTAAAGTTTTGGAAGTCAATTACATTCAATAATGTTATAAAGATTAAAAATAAAAAAATTTTTTAAATTTTGAATAAAAAAAATAGAAAATAATAATTTGGTACAATTAACAATTTAATAACCAAATGATACCATCAGTAAATTTAACTTATTTAAAAAAAAAAAGTAAAAAGACTCCAGAGTAAAGCCAGGTAGTTACAGCTAGTTTTATGATATACTAGCTGCACCTACCCGGCGTTGCCCGGGTTGAAGCAAGTTTTTATTTTTTATACATGTGTAAACTGATACAGAAAAAGAAAGTAATTTTTAGTTGTATGGTAAAAAAACTCATTATATTCAATTTAAAATATGAGTTTAACCCGTTACATTATTTAAATTATGCTTATAATTGAAAACACCGTTTACAAATGATGTGTCATGTGACTTTGTTTGACATAAAAATTTAAATGTTTTCAGATATGACCTATGTCTTTCCACAGTAAATGTCTGGATTAGCAGTGCTATGTTACAGAAAGAGTAGAAATAGTTATCTTTATTAAAAGAAGCATTCAGAAAAATCTTTTATCTAATCAGAAGACGATTAAAGTGTGTTCTTTTATTACTGATGTAAGCTGATTTTTATTTTTAGGTGATAATGTAAAAATGTTTCATGTTACCAGTCATCCGAGCTGAACTGTTTTTAAATAAATTTTAGCGAAGTACGTAATTTATATTACATATAACATGGTGCAACAATAATAACAAATGAACATTGTCTTGCCATAAGCAAACTTTAATTTCTCAACTTAAATGCCATTACGGTCAAACTTTTAAAATCCGACAAGATAACTTTATATGTTAGATTAATTGGAATACTGATTAAAAGAACTGCTGTTGCTGCTATGTATGAAAATAAACAAGAATGAATATTCCTAAGATGCGTTTATTTGATAAGCACATTTCGCAATCAAAATTCTATTTCACAGCCTCGGGGAAAGACGGAGCTTTTTGTAGAGATGGCTCAAAAAACACTTTCCTATTCCGTCCATGTGCCTAGTGGAATTTTTATGGACAGATCTTCTTTGCAAAGGCTTCTCGTCTGTGGAACACATTGCCACGGGACTGCTTCCCTGCTGATTACAACTAGGTCGTCTTCAAATCCAATGTCAATAAATTCTTGTCCCTTAAGTAATGATCAGTTCATAACAATGATCAATTTTAGCATTCCCATAATGTTCCTCATCTTTCGGCTGGCAATCATTTCCGTCTCATTAACCCTTATCCTCGAGTGGCTCTTCGTCTTGATAAGTGTTGACTTAATAGAAGAAGAAAAAAATATCAAGATAATCCTTCATAGAAGTTTTTTTTATCCTTTGTAAAAAAAAATTTTTTATAAAACAAATTGAAGTCTTGGTATTTTATGATCATTAATTAATATCAATAATTAACACTCGTTGCTACTAGTGTGATGCATAAAATTATTAAAAGAAAAAACAAATGTATTCAATGAAGAAAACAGTTCAAAGTTTCTTCAATAAATTTATCACATTCGAATTCAAGGTTCATATTTTATAATCTGACAATTAACTTCATTTATCCTTTTAAATTGAAAACTAGCATTAATATAAAAATAAATAATAAAAATGTACATAAAATACAGGATGACCCTTCACCCCCACCCCCCCAAAAAAAAGATTTCCACCCATGAAATCAGGAATAAAATTCACAATCCTTTCTGCAATCCAATCATATTTGGCATAGATAAGTTTCAATCTATGCCTGACTTGTCCATCAAGTTTCAGTTCTGAATGTTTAACAGTCTTTATTTTATCGCTGTTCAATGATATGCGGGGAATACTTTGGTGATTGTCTCATCAATAGGAGGTGTGATCCTGAGTAGGCTTCACCCCCCCCCCCCAGTTTTTTTTTCTTGTGGGATTATCTCAAAGAGGATAGTGTCTATCAAAACAATACTCGGACTATTCTTGAACTGGGAAGTGCCATGAGAAAAAGGTCTCCATTTCAACAATTTTTCTAGCTGGAATAATCTTTTTTTTAAAGGAACCGAATCAAAATATATTTTTTGTTGTTGTAAAGAACATGGTACAAGGATTAAAAAATTAAAATTATATAGTCAGAATCAAATATAGATTTGTCAGATTCAAAGTTATTGATGACAATATTAGAGAATTAGACCGGCTTTATTTTATCATATAGATAGTTTTATTTCTATTGCTTGTTGCAACAATTTCCTGGAAAATTAAAAGTATTTAGTTTGGTTAAAAAAAAAAATTTTTTTAAGTAAAATGGTCGGTGAAGGGGAGGGTGCCACTCCTTTCCCAGGATTATTCCACTTACCCTTCCACTTCATAATGTTGAGTGTTTAACAAGGGGGCATCAAGTATTTTTTTTTTTAAAGTTTTTGGTATGACTATCTAGGATTGAACTCCGGTCTCACGGCCCATTAGAAAAGGAGGGTAGAAAGTGGACTTTTGGTTTACTTTCGGTAGCCTCGTAACTCTTGCTTCCCTTATTTTGTCCTTTAGTCCTCACATTCCATGAGCGATATTTCTGACAAAGAGGGAAGAATTGCTGTTTTCTGGGTCGGAATCTAACACTTATCATTGTCTAGTTTTTGACCTTGAAGTAGTGATTTTTTTCTTAGCTCCTTACATCAAGTGGCTTCATACCTTGTCTGGAGCAATTTCCATAATAAAACAAAATTTTTTAAAAAAGAGTGTCAGGATTATTGACAATTTTGCATGTCGTATCAACGTGTGCTTATCATTGAACAGTGATAAAATAAAGACTGTTGGACATTCATGACTGAAACCCGGTGGACAAGTCCGAACTTGAAAGAATTTTATTTGTACCAAATATGGTTGGACCGCAGAAAAAATAGCGAATTTTATTAACGATTCCATGGATGGCATTTTTGGAGGGTCACTTTGTACAATATCTGTTTGCTGTGATCTGTGGTGATTTTGAGGGTCATTCACCCTGTAGTTCGATTGGTTTCTTATATCAATTTGATTATACAAAAAATAAAACGCTTAAATAAATATTAGTAAAAATTTCCACTGTATAGAATGCATTTAAATTTTGTTATTGAAACTTTTTTTTTTAACCAGTAAAATGCAGAGGCTTTTTTTTTTTTAAATAAACATTATTTATTTAAATTCAAATTTTCGATTCACACAGGAATCTTCATCAGGATAATAGACAATATTATTTTTTTTCTTCCTTTTTTTTTTTTTTAAACGACGTGGTGTCGCTTGATCTTGTGCTTCAGATGTTAATGAAGCTTGTTGTGTAATAATGTCCGCAAGTGGTGTGTGCTCTGGTCGCACATTATAAATACTAGTAAAGAGTTCCACTGTATAGAATGCATTTAAAGTTTGTAATTGAAACGGGTTTTTTTTTAAATAAACATATTTATTTAAATTCAAATGTTCGATTCACATGGGAATCTTCATCAGAATAATAAACAAAAAGAAAAATATTGTCTATTTTTAAAAAAGCCTCTGCATTTTACTGGTTTAAAAAAAAAAAAAAAAAAAAACGAAGAGTGGGTTGAAAAAATATGGACGGAAAATGTAGGGGGTGGGAAAGAGACAAAGATAAAGAGACGGCTAGAAGTTTTAATATAAAGATGTTACACGCATTATTTATCTTCTATTTTGGTTTTATTGCCCGGGCAACGCCGAGTGACCCTGTTGATTATATATATATATATATATATATATATATATATATAAAGTAATTAAAAGTTTTAAATAATTTCAATGCCATGTTACTGAATGATATTCTTCATTTGTTTTCTTTCAGTTACCAAATTCTTCAGGAACCAATCCGGACTTTTATCATTGTGTACCAGCAGGAGTCGAGATGAATGGATAAAATTAAACCCTAAACAACAACTATAAAATGAAAGTAAGAACTTAGAAATAAAAACTATAATATACAGAGAAAAGAAAAGTAATGGAAGAGTGAAAGAAATCGTGGTGTCATGGCTGCTCTTCTATGAAAGGCTAATCTTTCTTTGTAGCAATGACAGAGAATTACTGTGGAAATCACGCTTCAAAATGAATTCGTCAAATCCTTTCAACCAACTGGACAGTTTCTATAGCAACATCAATATTTCTGGTGATAATGAATTCAAAGATCCTGTCCCCGAAAACATAATCGACAATAAAACCTACCCTTGTGGATTCAACACAACAGGCTGGCTTCTTCTTGAACCGCTCTGCTCGACTCGCTATGATTCATTTCTTGTACTATTTATAGTAGCATTCTTATTAGGGATTACAACACTTTTCACTATCTTTGGTAACTTTATGGTATTACTTGCTTTGTATCGATACAAGGGATTAAGAACACTTTCGAACTGCCTCATCGGAAACCTAGCAATCAGTGACTTTTTACTCTCTATTACCGTTTTACCAATTTCAGCAAGTTACGATGTTGTTGGCTATTGGCTCTTTGGAAATATAACCTGTACATTGTGGTTGTGTTTAGATGTACTTTACTGTACAGCTTCTATCTGGGGCTTGTGTACAATAGCGGTTGACCGTTACACTGCTACCGTGTATCCAATATGGTACCAGACACAAGACACGTCAAAACGGGCTGTATGTTACATTATTTTTGTGTGGGTTTTTTCAATCATTATTTCTATAGCACCATTTATTGGTTGGCGGCACATCATCCCAACCTTTTTTCAATTCAATGACATTATAAAAGCGCACGATTGTATTCTTTTCATGACGGAGAGCTACGTTCTTTATTCGGCGTTTGGGTCATTTATAATCCCAATGTTTCTAATGTTTTTCATCTATGTGCGGATTTTCATGGAACTGAGGAAACGATCAAAAGCCAGGCAGGCCAAAGCACAGGTTCACACACAGCAGGTGCAGCCAAACAACAAAGAACCGTCTCCCCTTCCGACTCCAGAAGATGAAGAGGAGTCAATGGAGATGCATTCCCTGAACCAAGCGACCAATGGAAACATGTGCCAAACGAAAGGTCAGTTAGTGGCCATAGAAACGGACGAATCGGTACCAACTGATGAAGATCATGCCGAAAAGGGTACGACTCTAGTGCCGTCGACAGAGAGCGACACAGCATCCAATACGAAGGGGGGGCTGCAACCAACGCAGTGCGCAACAGAGACAACAGACTCTGAAAGAGAGTTACTGATGATAACCTCAACATCATACAGTGACTCAGAAAAAGAAAACCGTACGGCTCAACCAGCAACTGATGGCGTATCAACAACCAAACCCCCTGACAGTATGGCCAGCAAGGCCACAAAGAATATACGGCAAAGAGCCATAAATATCATAAATGAATTCTCAAAGAGTGGCGATTCCAAATCACGGAAAGGTAAACACAGAGTTCACACCTTGCAGAAATTGCCAGAGAAGCCAACCAAAGCATCCATGATGAACGCTAATATGAAACGTCGCTTTGAGCTCCGCGAGCAGCGGGCTACCAAGAGAATGGCACTGATTATGGCCATATTCTGCTTATGTTGGATCCCATTCACGCTGATGTATGTGATCCGCAGTTTTTGTAGTAGTTGTGGAATAAATCCACATGTACAATCTTTCATCATCTGGCTCGGATATGTCAACTCGACATTGAATCCATTACTCTACACCATTTTTAACGAAGACTTTCGCAAAGCTTTCATACATATTATGTTATGCCATAAAGCCACCGCTAAGTTTGAACGTTAAATTTTCTTCAATTTTCTTTTACGTGTTTATTTCTAAAGGAGGGATAATCAAAACTTCACACTGATATTATTTAGACTAAAACAATTCTGATTTGATGTTCTTTGTCTTCCATAACAGTCAGGTGAAGATGCTATCCTAGTGTATTACCTATTTTAAAGTTTCTGCAGGGTTAGTCTCTTCCAAGTACTGTATTCGGTATCCCTATTTGATACACTAGTGAAATGATACAAATAAATTAGATGCGATTAAAACTAAGATAACAATATTTGTTTAAATAAAATAGTTTTTCTTAAAACACACACACACAAAAAAAGTTAGTATACTCGTTATCATAACTTATTCTTAAAAATAAAACTAAGTTATGTTGAATATATTTTAAACTTTAGTACAACAATACAAAAAGAAAAAAACATTTCTTTTGATGGTAAAACAAAGATTAACAAATATGAAATGCAATCCTTTTAGTAGAAATTCATTTCAATGGGCAAAAAATATAATTTTGTGATTCTACAGAATAATCCTGACATGAAAAAAAACATCTTATTTTTTTTAACACAATTTTTCGAGTGATTCCTCCAATAGTCAATTCAATAATGAACTCATAGTTTTGTGATTTTTATATCATTTTTTAATGTTTTACGAATGTCGCTAGGTTTTCTTTTATCTCTATTAAAACTACAGCAGCGCAGAATGTTCACTATTTGGGGGAGTAGAAGTGAGCCATGGGTTTACTTTCTGCAGCCTCGTAATTCTCTTTCTCCCTATTTAGACCTTTAGTTCTCACATTCCATGAGCGATGTTTCTGACAAAGGGGAAAACATTGCTGTTTTCTGGGTTGGCTGTTTTGAGTTGGTTATATGTGGAGGTTTCCAATCCTCTGATAGTAAACATTATCATTAAGCTGTCAATCTATCCATCTCATTAACCCTTATCCTCAAGTGGTGTTTGGCCTTGATAAGGAGTGACTTATTGTTAAAAAAAAAGAAAAGGTTTGGATGATTTATTGACTTTATTTCCGATGCCTGTGCACCTAAACAAATATAATGAGTGTTTGTGCTTCCATAGTTTTAACATGGCGACATCTGTAATCGTATAATGCTATAAGTAAAATAAAAAAGAAATAAAGCTACTTGCTTGTTTGTTATCAAAATGCTCTGAGATTTTAAGAGTTTATGACTCGCAGAGTATTTACTCCAAAGATTAGCCTATTTAAAAAGATAGTAAAATGCTTTTATCATGGCAGTTTAATTTTAAAGAAGAACGAATAATTTTTGTAAATTGCTACAAAAATGAAGAGAACCTTTCATGATCAAATCCTGTGATGTTTTCTTTGTTCCGTTTTCGGTCAATAATGACGACATAGAAAAGTGCTTCAGATGTTGTATAGACAATTCATTCCAATGTCAGGTTTCTCATTTTGCATTCTTCAGATAAACAAATTGAATGGAACAAAACGAAACTAAAAAAAATTGTACAGACGAAACGGTTATTTTGTAACATGAAATAAACATGGCTGATTATAACTTTGAAATTGGAAACAAAAAACTACTCAGAGAAAATAATGTTTGTGTCATCACATTAAAGAATGAATCAGCTTTCTAATATCTATTATTATCATCATTAGCCTCATAGTCACTTCGGTTTAAGGATACTGATTATATTAGGAGTTGTTTGATATGAGTGCAGGACCGGCGGGACAGTTATAAAAGTGGGGGGGGGAGGGCTCTCCTAAAAAGTGGGGGGCCCGGTTAAACACATACATATATAACTTCATTATTGATGACCAAAAAGTGTGGGGGGGGGGGGGCTTGAGCCCCCCCCCCCCCCGCCTCCCAGTGCCGCCGTCCATGGAGTGCATGAAACATAATACTTGATTTAAACTTTAATTCAAGCAAGAATATACTTTCTAATCGATCATCTAAAAGCTTCCAAATCACTTTCGAATTTAAAACAGTCAGAAAGTAAATAAATGTCAGCCATTTTTTAATCTAGCAATAATGGATTTAAATTTAATTGATTACTATATTGTGACCAATTTAAATTCGAAAGTGGTTTAAATTTAATTGATTACTATATTGTGACCAATTTAAATTCAAAAGTGGTTTAAATTTAATTGATTACTATATCATGACCAATTTAAACTATATTGTGATCAATTTAAATTCGAAAGTGATTTTGAAGCCTTTAATCTATCGATTAAGAAATAAATTCTGGTTTGAATTAAGGTTTAAAGGCAAAATTAGGGTTTATTAATGTTCCTAAATTGAAGTTTTATTTTTTTTAAATGATATGACAGAGGCGCGTGCGAAAAATCACGTTTTCCTGTAGTTTAGGTTTGTTAAGTTGAAAGGTCATTAAACACTAACAAACTTAAACCAAAGGAAAACATGATTTTTCGCACGTGCCTCCATCATTTTTTTTCAACAACGTCTTGACCAAATAAGGACATATATCAATGGTGTTGCAATCGTAGATTATTAAAGTAAATAAATTAATATGATATAACTTTTTTAACCGGCTTGTTAAATCAGGTACTTACAGTAGAATCACATGAAGGTTGCCAACATCAATAAGTTAAAGTGGTGATATGAAACCGACTGGATTCGAACTTGGTACGGCCAGGTCATAAGTTCATGTCGTTATTCATTTCCCTAAGACTAATAATGATTTAATACATTTTCTGGTATTATTGATTTTTCTTTCTTTTTTTTTTCTTTTTTTTTTTTTAAATCAAAATGGTGATTCTATTAAGATGGTGCATGAGAATATTTATTGAAGTCATTATTTGCAATGTTCATGATTTTGTTTTTTGTAAAAGAGGTCCGGAATTTTTCACCTATCTTTGGCAGTGCTTCCTTGGAACTTTGTAGGCTTCAAAACTGAAACCATTATACGGTTTCCTGACTTCATGGATGGTTCTTAAAAGTGTTGATTACAAGCTCGATGTCAATACATTTGTTTTTCATGCCATCACATCAAAAAATAACCATTTCTTCTGTACTTGCTGATATGTATTTCTAGCTCAATTTTATGGCTATGAAAAAGGTGAAACTGATTAGCTAAATAAATTATTTCAAATCACTCAATCTCTTTTCTATAGCGTCATATATAAACAAAGTGCTAGACCACAACAATCATAAATAAATGAGTTTTACAAATACCTTATGCATAAGTATAATTAAGGTTTTAAAAAAAACACGGGTCATTCATTACATGAAATATGTATATTAAACTTTCAAGATTTTATTTAATAAACACACCTTGCTTTTAAGGTAAAAAAAAATAAAGTGGCCGACCATAGTCGAGGGCGACCCGAAGGCTCCCTTTTTACTTACTACTACACCAAGGTGTAGGGGAAGGCATCACTCCTTTTCCCAGGATTGCTCCACTTACCCTTGATCCTCACCTTATAATGCTGAGTATTTAGCAAGGGGACATCAAGTACCATTTTTGAGCATTTGGTATGACTCGATTAAGGATTCGGCCAAGGATTCAACCCAGGCCTTCCAGCCCATTAGTAAACATTTGAACCATTATGCCAAATGAGCTGGTTTTTAAGTGAACAATTGATCTTTAAAAATCGTTAATTACACGAGTATGTAACTATCAAAAGAAATCCACTATTTTCTATAGCGATACAATAAATCGGACACAGCTGTATATTGGCTCCTTTTTTACCTTTAAATAAAATGACACTTTAAACTTTCGTTCCAATGAAGTTATTGATCAAGTCATCAAAGAGAATTGTGCAAGTTCATATTTGATCCAAGTTCAAAAGACCAAGTTAGCAAATGATCTGTTCCTTCCTTGAGAAACTTCAGTCACAGCTGACAATGTTGATGTCTCAAAATTGTTTAACGGATCTACGTCAGACAGTGGATGAACCGAAAATAGACTGTTAAATATTAGCTGTGTTTTGTTTTGTGGGATTATTCAATGCTGAAACAATACCCTTTAAAATAATTGAAAAATAACTGTATTTTACTGACAGCTGGGAAAAATACAAGTTCATATCTTTTCTAATGGTATTAAAATAAGTGAATATAATAGATCAAGCGTGATTTGAACTTAACTTGCTAATTCCATAGTCAGTGTAGATAAGCATTATTCCACTTACATGCAACTTTACTATTATCAGAAGATTGAAATGAAATGAAATCACTTGAGTATTAAGAAAAGGATAATTGTGTTTAAATCATTAATAGATTTTAGTTTATTACCAATTTTTTCTTTTATTATCTATTATTTTCTTTTATTATCTATTATTTTCATACTCCCTGAAATTACGTTACTAAGCAAGTTATTTTTTTTGTTTTTTTTACTTACCTTCCCAAAAGGACAACATTGATAGGAAATACAGAGTAACACCCCAAAAATACCACCCATGTAATTGTTAATAAATTTCACAATACTTTCTGCGATACAACTACATTTAGTACAAATAAACTTCACCATATTCCTGACTTGTCAACAAAGTTTCAGTCATGAATGTCAAACAGCATTTGTTTTATCGCTATTCATTGCTAAGAACACCTGGATACAACGTGCAAAATTGGCAATAACTGGCATACATACACCTCTCTTGGCACTGCCCTGATTTGGACTGTGATGGCCCTCTTCAGTTTAGGAATAGCTTAGGGATTGTTCTTATAGACATTATCTTTGTGATGATCAACCGGATTTTTATTTATGGGGTTAAGTTCCGGTGAGTGTGAAACTCATTCAGGGTCACACCTACTCAGAAGATGATCACCAAAGTATCCTCACATATCATTGACCGGTGAAACTTAGAGGACAAATCAGGCATATAGTGAAGTTTATTTGTACCAAATTAGGATTTAAGAGAAGATTATGGATTTTATTAACGATTTCGTAGGTGGGATTATTGGGAGGGGGGGGGGTCACGGAGGGAGGTGGTCACCCAAAAGTTTAAATGGATACTCATCACCTTGCAACAGGGTTAAAAAAATAAAAATTAAAAAATAACCAACTACACTGGCGCTCTCTAAATTAGCAGGCTTCTTTCTTTTTTTTAACATATTCATGGATGTGGGGCATCTAAATTATTAGAAAGAATGCAGGAACTCAAAAAACTTTAATCAAAACATTTTTCCTAAACGAACACATTTTCTGTAGATTATTTCTGCATTTCCAACTTAATTGTACGAATCACAGGTGCTTGTTTGTATGTCACTGTTTTGTTCGATGATGTTTTTTATGATAATAAAAAAAAATCAGCATTAAGCGTAAGACGATCACTAAGCAACCAATACACAGTTAACAGCAAAAAAGTTAACGTGGTTAAATAAAGGCCTTTCCAAACTCTTTTTTATTCTCAGCCTCTTTTTGTTAAAAATGTGTCATAATCTTCAGTAAACCCACTCCACATGTACAAATTTGCAAACTTTGCAGGAAAATTGAAATAACCAGCAAATAATGATCCTAAAGTCATTATATAAATGTTTAAAAATATAATTAAAACTTCTCATTTGTACTGTCACCTTCTTTACATAACTCCACCTTCAAATGGGATAGAGACACCGCTTTCTGGAAATTTGGTTTAATATTAAGTTGCTGCTTTTGAAGAAAATAAAACATTGTCTTTTTTTTTAAGATTTTTTAATAAAAATCTGATCCATTTGATTCTATGATCCTTCTCTGATGGATTTGTATGCAAAATATTCTAAGTATACCAGTTTATTGTTTCTGTTTATATCTACCTCTACTTTTATGACCTAACTATCAATTTCTCTATCAGTCAATAAACGGTTGTTTTAGTAAAGATGGCCAGTTGAAAACAAAACAAAAAATAGTAAACATTTGCTTAAGTAATGTTAAGTATTTTAAAAGTTTTTAAATATAGCAAATTTTATTTGACAAGAATATTATTAGTAGCTTTCAAAACAAGTTTTTAAATTATTTCTTTTCATAAATCTTTGGATTAAAAAAATAATTCATTTGCAAAAACGAATTAAATTTAGTCTTTAATTCCTATTTATCCCCCCCCCCCAGACACGAGGACAGAGTTTGACACAAGGTCGGTTTTAATGTGGGAAAAATGCAGCTCCTCAAAAAGAAATTGATTTGAAAAAAGTAAGCAAATATTGGAGTTCAATAGTAATGGTTATTATATGAACTACCGGATACACATTTTGAACTCAAATGTCAATAATGACATAATAAATGCTATACACTTCTGATCATCTCTATATGTATAGATGGGTAGGTGTGTATACGCGAAGGTAATTATTATATTGTAAGGTATCCAAAAGCTAATTGGTAACTATTTTATTTCTTCATTCCTTTTCAAAAATCTGAAATGTAGAAAAAAAAAACCTATTGGAGCAATGAAACATTTCCATCTTCATGGATTATTAAAGGTTTCTTCTTTTTCTTACTTCCTAGAATAAAGCAAGACAATCATGGCTATGTATGTTTGCATGTGTTAACAATGAGAAGAATTTTTTTTAAATCTATTCAAAATAGACACCGATTTTAACACCGGAGATGTATGTAACTTTGAACAATGACAAATGCGAATCTATATACAGAAAAAATAAATACTCCAACTCAAGAGATCAATTAGTTTGATTAGATTGCAAAGATCTACCTCATTATTCATATTTAAAAAGATGTTACAGAAGTGGATATTTGATCAAATCACTGAAATAGTTTATTCGCTACAACAACCTTTAAGAGCAAAAGAAAACAGATCAATTGAGAGTGGTTTTATTTTTGTTTTTACTCTCACTCATAATCCAAAATTACTTCAGGCAGAAGACATTTACTTTAATTATTTTATTGTTATTAATGGTGATTATGCTATTTGAAAAAACATTTAATTTTTGTCATATATAAACTTTTTCTTCTAATCTTAACATGTGTGCCATTACACTTTGAACAACTTGAATATTACCAACGCATCTCTAAATATTGGATTACTGTTTTATTGTTTTTCCTTTAATATCATGTACATATTTTGAAAAGAATGGATTTTTATTGTATATTGACAGGATTTCTTGTACATATTTGTGATATTTTCTTTGGTTATAAATTTCGAATTCTAAAAATGCATAATAAACTCTAACATTGTTGTAGAAGCAGTAAAAAATAGACCAGGATAAAAATATAGAAAAAAAAAAAATTAAACAAAAATAAAAATGATTTCCTATCATTTATCTCTGCTTCTCTCCCTTTCTTCACTTAAAAAGATGTCCAATTATGTTCTGCATCGACTGAAACACGAATATAAAAAAGAAGAAATCAACAAAAAAAATATTCTTACCATCAATACCTTTATGTTTAAATTTACGTACAACACATTTTTATATCTCATTAATTATGACATTCACAAAACGGTCAACTTATCAAAACTGAAAATGTTAGCAACTCGGTTCTTTGTTTTACAAGCATTTATTTAGATAAGTATTTTGATTTCTGCATGTGTTTTAACATCTACATATGAAGTATATCAAAACTACAATAAACAATGTGTTATGTTGCAACCGGGGTTTCATTAATCCCAATTGGATAAGCTGGTAGAAAGGGTTTAATGCGATAAGACCCGAAACTCCTACTTACAAAATATACAATATCACTGATTAATATATATTTCTCACGTTTTCTTTGTCTACAAATTTCTATTCAGCGATATTTATGAAAAGAGCAATTCTCATTATTTACGTCTTTTTGACTGTTGTTCTCATCTTGTTTATTACCATTTTCACAACGTTTTGGCCGTTGTAATTTCTGTCCTTTTTATTCTAAAATTCATAATAGAATGGTAAACATTTTCCATGACTAAATGAAGATTTATAAAATAAAATTTAAATTTAAAAGAAAAAAGAAAAAATGAAATTGCTTCATTTTATATCTTTTTCTTTTTAAGTATCCAATGAACCTAATTGAATCAATTTGAATCCATTGCATAAAACAGTTCAAATAAAAAAAAAACAAATGAAAACAAAAACGAATAATAAAAAGAGAATTTTAATTGTTTTTGTTTTTGCTTGAAAACTGCATTCTTGCCATTCAGATCCACTTTTATTATTGTCAACATGTATAAAAGATTCAAGTGTTAATTGAGACATTTTTCAATCAGATTATGGACATAAAAACGAATCTAATCAGGTCAACCACATATTGTTAAATGCAAGAAAGATCAGTCTAATCCTTATGACATTTAACCAGAATATCATCTTGCTTCCGTACAAGTTTTCTTTTAAGCTGGAATAGAGAACATGTGTATAACAATAAAATTAAAATGATACATGGTACCTTTAATACATGCAAGTTACCCGACTCTAACATAACCCAAAGCAATCAAAAACATTAAAACATATGAAAATTGAGATTACGTAACTGAAGTTATGAACTTTTTGGAATTGAGCTCTGAGCAAAATTGACGAATTTTTGAATCGATGTGTTTGTTATTTATAGCTTAAATCTCATTCAAATCAGAGGTCAAAAAAATTGTCTCATGCTCTATTCGAGAGCTCTATAAAGAAATAAATAACTTAAAACTTCTTGGCAACAAAAACGGAAAAATGCCATGTCAAAAAGAGTGAATGTACAAGTATATACATCCTCGAAACAGTTGTGTTTATGCACTTGTGATGAACTGCTCAACTACATCCTGGGGAAGTCTGTTCCATGAAACAGCAGTGCAGAAAGAATAAGCAGCCTTTCGCCTGTTGAGCTGAAACGGTCGACAGTACAGCTTGTGCATATCACTGTGAGAGGCCTCAGTCTGGAACCAAGGCAAAAAAAAAAAAAAAAATTAACAGGTAGATTGACTTCCCTGTTGCCTGTTAGGATTAAGTTCCAGTCTTCACTTTTCAATTGTAAGTAAGTTCAACCACAGAAGTTGCTCTTCGTAAGTGAGTATAGAAGGACCCTTCACCATGCGTGCGGCCAAACGTTGTAGACAAACATTAGAAGTGGAGAATATACCTATTTAAGTATGGGCTGTAAAACTGAACTGCATACTCAAGTATAATGAGATATGACATGCTTAAAATAATCCTTACAGATAAGGGATCATTCTAACCAAATGTGAAATTCGTATGTTTAATAGCCTAAAATTAGTTAGCAGACACAGAGATAATGTTTGTCTTTTATAGAAAAGATTCTAGCAGGCATGTGTACGCAGTGTGATGATGTATGGAAGTGAAACCTGGCCAGTGAGGGTTGAGGATATGTGTTGCATGGTGAGAAATGATATGAGAATAATATGATGGATGTGTAATGCTGGTCTTGAAGACAGACTTGTATGTGATGACGTCAGAGAAAGATTAAATCTGACAGTATAGACACATGTGCGCAGAACAGGAGACTTTGTTGGTTTGGTCATGTTGAAAGAATGAATGAGAGTTTTGGGGTTAGTAGATGTAGAACAGTTGAGGTAGCAGGGTCAGTTGCATGGAAAGGCCAAGATGGAAAGAAGTGAAAATTATAGATTTGAGAAAAATAGGAATAAATAAAGACCTGTCCAGAGACAGGTTAGTTTGAAAGTCGATTTCTGAAAGTCTTCCAACATGTGTCAGCATGTAAAACAGACTCATCTCATTAGCTTAGTACATTTTAAAATGAGAGTTTATATATAAACATATAAGAAACAGTCTTCAAGAAAGAATCTTTAAACATTACAAGTTGAGTAAAGATTCTTTAGTATGAAAATTATATAGAAAAATTCTTGCAAACCTAACATTTTGTTTTGAATAGTTCTCGCAAAGTCAAAACAAACAAGATTTGTTTTTTGTCTACGAGAATTTTAATCTAAAAAAGGATTCACTAGAAACATTGTGACAATAAAAATATCAAACACCAATTCATAAGATTTTTTAGCTTCGACCAAATACACATCTCACACTGCTGGAAATGTCAGTTGGCTATAGAAAGGGCATCTAGCCGTAAAAACCCTTACTCCAGAATTACATGGCAGTTAGTGAAAACAGTGAACACGGGGCCGGAGACACAGACCGGAAGCAGTGGCAAATAGACAGTCAATTCTCACAATCGTGATCACTGTACACTTAGTATATTTCTATTAACTAGACCCGTGTAAATTACTTGGTATTATTATCATTTCCTATTAATTGATCTGTTTTATCCTTTTTGTTTTCATTGTCAACTCAAGATCTTTGCTTACTTGCCATAAATGTCAACATATCTTACAGAAGAGATAAAAAGAAATATTTTTCTTTTTTTTTTTCTGATGCAGATTTAGCAGATTTTATGTTGTAGCATAAAAATCGAAACAAAAAAAAATATAAATTCCTGAAATATTCTGGTTGAAAATAAAACTGAAAAAGAGAGGGGACGACATTAGATAAATATTCAAGCCAATTTTTCTTTGTATATGGGCGAGTCCATCATTCCACGTAGGGTGTAACAGGTGCTAATGATCGTACCAACATAGGAATACGGCTATTGTTACATAGATTAACAAAAAAATCAGACCTTATCTTTTGTAAGGTATGCAAATCTCAAAACTGATCTGATAGGACCTTCAAGTAGTGTTGGTATTTATTTAATAACTTATAATGCTACAATTGCACAGTTTACAAATGCCCACAACCAAAGACTTATATGAGAAACAGAACGACTTATTGCACTGCAATAAGCAATTTCACCTCAAGAAAAAGGTGAACCCAGAATTATCTGCATTATTATTAGTTAAAAAGAAATAACTAAGTGTATTCAATATTTGACATCTGCTGACTTACAGGAGGTCGAGGAAAGAAGGAAAAAGGAGACAAGTGAGAGAAAACGTCCAGTGACTGTGAGCCGCATTATTTGTGACTGAGGCAGCAAGTCAATTTTTTTTTCATATTAATCCGGTGAAATTGAGCTTTAACAGTCCCATTGAAATCAGTGTAAACGGTTCCCTGATCGAGTTTCACACGTTTTTCAAACTACATAGTAGGCCAAATAAAAAGTGTCTTGTCCCGTAAATCATTTAAAATTAAATAAATTATATATATATATATATATATATATATATATACATATATATATATATAGTGTTAATATTTAATTTTGTTCATACTTTTCATGAAAACACAAAGCTGGATACTTGTAAAAACAAAACAATACTAATATTATATCTACAATAAAATCGGCACGAACACCAGATTAAATTTGAATTGTGGCTGGTAGTTTAAAAGTCAGAACAATCTTCAGACCATCAACAAATGTTCTGATTGTGTAATGCATGAAATTGCCAGCTACCATAAAAATGTACATATTTAAATTATATTTATTGAAACTATCTCTTAATTGTTTGTAGGTTTACTTAAATTTAGTTTAGTTACTGAATTCCGAGATAGAAACAGAATTCAGTAACTAAATTTAAGAAAACCTACAAACAATTAATTTATGAATGTCAATATATAAATCAAAAGAAAAAAAAAAAAAAGAACTAGCAAACATATTTTTTAAATAAACAATCTAATTATTATAAGCACACTCATTTTTTAGCACATAATCTATGTATGGGGTAGAATATTAAAGTTGATTGATTTATTTATTTGCTGCTGTATTCCTACCCACCTCTATCTGCATTTTCGATAGTTGAACTTTCCTTTTGTGTTTATTTTTGACAAATAGTATCCTATCATCCGGACATTTTGTACAGTGAATACCATACTTGCTGTTATATTGTGAAATATTGAAAAATAAATGGATAGTTGTAAGACATCACCTTCACTCTGTCTTCGATTGCCTGTTTTTGTTCTTACAATCTCTCACCAATCCGGTTCTCTGCATTGCCCTGAACCTTCTTAATACCTATTACTTATTATTCCCGGCAATGCTTCAAGCAAACTACCATTCTCTAATTATATATATATATATATGTATTGTGAATCTTATCAAAAATGGCTTAGATGAAAACGTTCTTTGCTTTCAATTTACCTTTTGTAAAAGTTTTAGAATTGTTTTTGATGTTGCACATTGAATCTTGTATTTGACTCCAAAACAAAGCTTATAATGCGAACATCATGCCAACGGCAATTCATAAATCTTTCTATTTTCCCAGTGAATTTAATGTTTTCTGTCTCATCATAAGAAATACTCTACGGTCTATTAATAACATTTCGCAATAATCTATATGGAACCAATTCATGTCCATTCTCTATTATCAAATAGAAAATGTAAAATTATTATCTTTACAGATGACAGTTCTTCAGTTACTGAATTTTTTTTTCCTAAGAGATTTTAAGAATTGTGATGCGACTGATGAAATACGTTTACTTGGTATGACTATGTTCCTGATTTCTCTAGCTTAGTAATTTGATGAAAGTAAAAAAAAAAGTAAATAAATAAATAAAAAACTATTACTGCATACAAAGTCGAATTAGTGGACTGTAGGACCACAGATGAGGGTAACCCGAGTCTTCTACCCATAACTAAAGGCAGTAGCTGAGTTTTATGGTATTTCAACCTTTTTAGGTCATTTTATGCTGAAAACTTATGTTTTGTATAAAAATGATTTGTACATTAACTTGTTTTAGACGAGTATATTTTAGAACAGTTTTGCACCACTTTTATGTCCCCTTACAAGCTCAAAATCAAGATATAATGATACTAAACCTTATGTTTAGAATCCTTATTCCGTATTCATTATATGATTTTGATTCTAGAAAATATTTTAAATTTAAGGCATAAGCTTATGGGGTCTTAAGAAACTGAAATTCAGAGAATTGGGTCTTAATATGACATTGAAATTAAGGGAATCCTGTTTAATTGGTGCCTCATGACTATGGATCACATTTAATGCTAATCTGAAATATTTGAATTTTCAAATGGGAAATTGTACCCATATTACGCCACTTAAAATCTCCTTTAACATACTCCAGAAAACTGAAATTTGTGGAATATTTATTGTTGCTTATACCTATTGTTAAAATTTCATAAGTATGTGAATTTTCATGAAGAGTTCACCCCCTTTTTGCATAAAACTAAATATAGCCCACATTATGCCCAACAGCTGTGTTCCAAAATTCATAATGATCGGTTAATTTGTTGAGGAGTGAATCCCATACATAGAAATATATAAACATATATGCATACCTAACTTTATATAAATAATCATTAGTTCATTTGCTTTCAGATTATCTTATACTGACTGGTTGCAGGTATTTCAGTTGGAAAATACACTTTATTTAACATGTAATCATTTTAAAATCTATTAAAAACAATCCACGTCTTTCACTACATATTTTACACAAGAGTCAACATGTAAGCACACTCTCCTCCCATCTTTGGCCACATTGCAGAAGTTGGGGAACCGATTCACCTTTTTGACACATACTTTCACAAGATTTCAACCTTTTTTCAATTTAATTTATTAGAAACATCCTTCATTAATAATCCTATTTGGTTACCTGACATAACAGCTTGACCAATGAAAAGTTTCCCCCAAATGTCAGAATCTGAAATGACTGATCATAACATGACTGTTCATTTCTTTCAAATTCACCCATTCGTTAACAAACAACCCTACCACACAGATACATCATCACACGCATTCATATTGTCATACTTCATAACCAACATTCTCTATTTGTGTTATGCCTTGTGGTTTTATTTGGTTTATTTGTTACGCCTCATTTATTTCACATGGAACACCGTTTCTATGTAGACTATGTTATTATTTGTGTGTCAATGCACTTTGCTGCACATAGTAAGAAAAAAATTGTGTGAATATTGTAAGAATGGATCCATACTTCATACGCGTTCATTCAATATGTGCGTTTATAAATAAGAACACTATTCCAAACAAGAATGACTGAGCGACGAAAATGCTATTTTAAACTTAAGCATAACAGAGCGACAGACAGAGGCTCTTATATATAAACTAGCAACATTATATTTGCAGAAAATAAAAATATAAGAATATAAAGTGAGAACTGTGACATAGTTTTAGTTACAGACGATTTATTTCATCTTAGTGATATGACATCACTTCCCTTCATGTGAATTAAGGCTGTTAATATATAAGCATGACGAAAGTGTTCAACAACTTGGTAAAAAGTGAGGCAAGATAAAAAAAAAAATTTTTTTTAAAGCAATCTGACTTTAGTTCATAACTGAAAGAAAAGCAACACATACAAAGTCCGGGTAGAGACACTCAATAGACACTACTATTTCGAATATTTTCTATACTTCAAACTTCAGTTCGTCTTGGATGTGTTCTTTCATAAGTAATCACTTTTTCCCCTCGGCATTTGACACAATTCGTTATGTTTATATGTTATGTCACCTGAGGTCAAGGATCTGCAATGCAATCGCGTGTAACAGGCAATTGAAGTAACAAGCAATTTGCATTTGCCTGTTACTTCAAATCTTCTGTCCACGAAAATTGCTTATTCAGCAAAATCACTGTTGGGCTTGCCTACATCCACACGTGATGCCTGTTCCCACACAAATTCTTTCGCCAGTTGGTGACAGGTTTTCTCTCATTAAGTTTTACCATAACAAAAAAGAGAGAGTCCTTAATTCATCACTCTTTCTCTCTCACACTTTGTTTACATTTTTATGCTTGCTAGTAAAACGTTTAGATTTTCTATTTAAACTCCCTCATTATTTTATTGGCCAATCAGAACAAACAATTTATTTCACCCTACTGATATGACATCACTTCCGCCTGTAAATGAATTAAGGCCTTAATATTTAAGAATGATAAAAGAGGAGATGCTTGGACACATTTAAAACAAGATGCGTCCATTCAATCTGAACGTTTAGCAAGGAAAGATGGACAAAACTCGCCATAGATATGTGAAGGTTGCATCTGACACTGAAAGGAGTTATAATTTTGAAGGAAACACCATAAGCCTGCTCTCAGCCCGCCAAGCCAGCAGGGCATCCAATGAAACTTCCTGATGTTCCGAACATAGGACTTTTAAATTTGTTAGTTGAAAAAGATTATTTAAAATAGTAATGAAAAAAAGTAAATGCTTATGTGAACTTTTAAATTTAAATCTAATGTTCATAGTTTGTTAAATGTTGAATTATGTATTTATTGAATAAATTATATTTCGTTAAAAAAAAGAAAACAATGAAATAAAATGTCTTCCATTCAAAACTTGGGATAAAGAAAATTGTTGAAATCTTATGGGATTGGATTGCTCTTTCTCACAAAATTTCTAAAAAAACAATGCATATTTAAGATGGTTATTATTTAAATAAAGTCTACTAACTTAAACAAGAGTACTTCGATAGTGTAAACCACTGGAAAGGTTTAAGAATTGCTCACCTGATCAGCTAACTTGATCCAGAGGAAAACTGATATGCAGCTCGACTGCTGTCATATGGGGCGGTGCCGCTCGAAGCACTCTTTCTTTCCTTGACAGAGTACAAAACTGACTTTACAATCTAGTGAGGGATGATCTCTTTTTCCTACAGCGTCTTTCACGCAGAAGAGATGTTGCTAGTCTCTCTCTACTCTATCACTATGTTCATGGTAGGTGCTCGACTGAGCTCCAACCCCAGTTCCTCTTCCCCTGTGAAATAGTCACAGCAAAAGCTTGCCTTGCTAAAACCACAGCCAACAACTTTCCTTTCACTCTGTACCAAAAACCAAAGGGAACTTTCATAAACAAACTTTCTTTTCTAAAACATCCCATCTATGGAACAAAATAACACGAGGCTGCTTCACAACAGACTACAATATGGTCATCTTCAAGTCTAATGTAAACAAATACTTGTTGAGCTGTCTTCAAGTCTAATGTAAACAAATACTTGTTGAGCCGTCTTCAAGTCTAATGTAAACAAATACTTGTTGAGCCGTCTTCAAGTCGAATGTAAACAAATACTTGTTGAGCCGTCTTCAAGTCTAATGTAAACAAATACTTGTTGAGCCGTCTTCAAGTCTAATGTAAACAAATACTTGTTGAGCCGTCTTCTTGGATAATAAATTCCTCTTAATTGATCTTCTGCCCATTTCACCCATTGTTTCCAATCCTCTTCTGGTGGTGATCATTGCCTAATTGGCAATCTCTAACCTTTATGCTTGAGTGGATCCTGGGGCCTTTATAAACGGTGACCCATTAGTAAAAAAAATCTGTAATTTAATTAGTGCTTAATGGTGTCTACGAGAATATTGTTCTGTTTTTAAGAATTATGGTTTGATTTCCAAAGATCTAAGCCAAAATATGGGAAACTTTTTGAAAAGAAACTAGTCAATTACACTTTAATAGTGTAAAGAACATGCTGTAAAGATAGAAACGAAGAATCTGCTAGTCAATATCAAATTTCAATTAGTCACATGTATTGCTATTTAGGTTTAACATAAAAAATCCGACAAGATAACTTTATATATCGGATATATTTTATTTTAACGTTGTTGTCATATTTAATGTGTACCCCTCGCCCTGAGGCGATATCATATTTAATGTTATTAGGCAGGATGCAGATTTTAAATCAAAATTGTCTGCAGACAGATTTGGGGTCAAAATAAAAGAAAACAAAAGAACAAATAATTAGTTTGGAAAGAAATGACAAAGCAAAAACGTTATATATCTATGACATCAGTACGTTGAAAAGCATGATCAACAAAAGAATGGTATTGTCTGAGAAAGCTGTGATTGAGAATCAAGTAAGACATTTACAAAACAGCTGACATCAAATGACGTAAACAAAGGCTTATTTAACAGGGTGCCTTTTGGGGGCCCGCAAAGAAGAGAGTCTGACAGACAGGGAGACATATGGAGTAGAAGACAGAGTCGGTGTAATAAAACCGGTGCAGGTCTCAGACCCGTTAGTTAAATTGATTTACAAATGAACATTAAAGCATTCTTTTATTAACAAAACAAAAAACTGTCTTGCTCTTTATACCAAAGAGAGCAACTCTTGCTTCATCTTCAACCTGTATCAAACAGTTAACTGTTTGATTCAGGTGATAACACTACACATGTATCCCTGGTTAGCTGTCTACTTATTTAAGCAATGTTTAACTAAGTCAGTATAAACTCTAAATGAAATATGTAAAAGTAGTCGGACTTCATTCAATTTCTTGAACTTAAGAAATACATTATCTTTAATCATTGTTTATCGACCATTCGGTATTGATATAATGCAAGAAAACGTATTTTCAATTTTAATTATACTGACCCACCAATGCTTTTAAATGAACGACCTATCTTTCTAAACTTCGAGCATTGAATTCATAACCGCCAAGAACATCTCCGCGGATAACACCCATTACAAGGACATTATATCAAAATAAAAAAAATAAAAAATTTGTTTATTTTAATTTTTTTAAATATAACATAATACTGGTAAACTCTGATGATGGAATATTATTCCGAAATTAATAAGATTAAAGTAAAAAAAATAAAAATAATAAATTAATATTGCATTGATAAAGGCTTCTATTTTCAATTTTAATAGAACCTATATATTTTTAATTGTGGTAAATATTTTTAATTCAAAATAATTTGTTTGAATTGGAAACAAAATGTCAATTAAATATTCCAATAAGCAGGTGTACATCAAACTCTAATAGAGTTTAATGGACATTTTTTAAATGATATTTGCTTTCAACTTTTTACACATTCAAAACTACTTTACAATTTGTTAGTTTTTATAGGATTTTAGAAGTTTATTATAAAGTTGTGTGACGACATGATCATGAGATATATATTCACAAGAACATCTCCTTCACGTTGTATGCATACTCCCGCCCAAAAAATCAAACATTAGATTTTCATAGATATAAACATTCTTCAAAGTTGCCACTTGGACAATGTAAAATATTTTTGCTAGTGAATACATTTAAAAATGAGTTAAAACGAATAAAAAATAGTAGGTTTAATATTAATTATTAATTTAGAATGTATTTCTCCAGCAACATTTTTAGCTTCAATTTTTTTTTTTTTTTTACTCTTTTTCTTATAAAAATGTGTTACATCTTTAAAACATAAATAAAAAATTTCATATAAGATGCATAAGAATATATCTCAACTTCACTACTTAGATTTTGTCCCACTTTAAAAAAATTCATTTCTTTCCGGAATTACTTCTTTTTTATAAATCTTAAAAGAAAGAACAATTGACTGGATTATCTTCAGGAGATAATCAATAATTTTTCAAGAAGTTAAACTTTTTATTTAATTTCTTTTCATACCTAAATTTAATTTGAAGAAGCTCTTCAAACAAAAAGGTTTTGGAATAAGTTTTTTTTTCTTTTCTCCAAATCAGACTTACAAATTGATATAGCATATATATATACATATATATATATATATATATATCCCACCCCAAGTAAAAGAATGAGATGATTGGAAAAAACAGGTGAGGACTCTCAAAATGAAATCAATCTAATAAAATAAATATTTTGAGAAGAAAAAATAATTTAACATTTCAAAGAACTAAAAATATATTTTGCCGACAATCACTTTTCAGTTTTAAAACTAAGCATAACTGTGCATTTTTTAAAATTGTAAATTAGAACAAAAACGAAAAACGAAAAACAAAATCATATTTTTATCATAATGATTTCATAAACCAGTTCAAGATAGAAAAATGATTTTTAACGGACATTTGTTGATAACATTTCTTATTCCTTTTAAATTGAAGAAATACTTATCTTTCATTGTAAATAAAGAATTTTTTATTTAACAAAATTGCTTTTGGAAAACACAACAAATAAAATCCAAGTTTTAAACAAAAACTTGGATTTTATTTGTTGTGTTTCCCAAAAGCAATCTGCTGAAAATGTGTTCTATCAGAGTGTTTTTCCCAAATGATTCTACCTCAGAAATCAAGAATAAATTACAGTCGATTACCAATATTTGAGAGACATGAGATAAATCTTTTCTTTTTTATTGAGTAGTTCAAAATTTACTTAAGTTTGGGTATCTAGAAAGCTACTATTAACTTCAACGCTATACACAAAGACATAATTAAACTTTATAATAAAAGGAGAAGAATTAAAATTAATTCTCTGAACAGAACAGTGCCCCTTACCAAGATTAAAATCAACAGATAATGCTACTAAACCTTATGTTTAGAATCCTTACTTCAATTTTGATTAAAATCCATTTCCTGATTTTGATTATAGAAAATGTCTAAAATTTAAGGTTGGAGCTTAAGGAGTCTTAAGATATTGAAAT
This sequence comes from Sepiola atlantica, assembly GCA_963556195.1. NCBI lineage: Eukaryota > Metazoa > Mollusca > Cephalopoda > Sepiida > Sepiolidae > Sepiola > Sepiola atlantica. The sequence continues at coordinate 148,916,996 of OY744523.1, forward strand.
TCAGAGAATCTTGCTTAATTGGTGTCTAATGACTATGGACAAAATTTAATGATAATCTCAAATATTTTCATTTTCAAATGGGAAGTTGCAACTACATTATGGCCCTCTAAAACCCCTTTAAAATACTCAAAATAAACTGAAATTTGAGGAATATTTATTAATTAATGTCTAATACCTATTGTTAAAAGTTCACAAAATTCAGAGATATCTAAGTTTTCAAGAAGGCTTTGTATTAAACTCAATATATCCCACATTACCTATCCTTATGCCTAGCAGCTGTTTTAAAATTCATAATTAATTTAAGAGTGAATCCTATACATACAAATATATAAGCATGTACATAACTTTATATAAATAGATATAATATTATATTTAAATGGAGGGGTGTCTTGTGTCGTTCAGACACCTGCCATAAACTGAACACTTTGCTTCCCTGGATTTGGATTCATTGAGGCTCCAACGTCTAGTAACTGACTTATTAAACACCCACAATATCATTAACCATCTCGCGAACAACAACCCTGAGTTCCTTTTTGTCTTCATATGTTTAACACAATTAGATATGCCTACATAGTCAGAAAACAGCACAGCTCCCATAAACTTTTGGAAACATTTGTTTAAGCTCAGAATTGTTGAAGCATTGCACACACTGTCTGCCTGCTAAGACACTGCACCCTTTAAAATTCTCATGCTTCCCGAAATTTGCCAAAAGTACACCTAATGTTCCTCTTCCATACACATGCATATCATGACTTATACACTGTTTATACTATGTACTATACATGCACTTTTGATGACTTGTATCATACCTGTGCACTGTACAAAATTATTTTAAAGAACAAAAGAACTACTTTTTCTATCTTAAAAAAAGATGGAAAAGTAAAAAAATATCTTTATATACAAAATTGAGTTATCTTTGTTTTGATCAAGCATTAATGGTAACCAGTATTTGCACCAGACGTAACTAGAAAATACAGTTAATGTTAAATCTTAATGAAGAGGTATCATAATGCTTATATGATATAAGCAAAAGGAAAACAATAAAACTGAATACGGTTTTAAATATACTCAAAATTTCATAAATACTATACCTAATGTTTTAAAATAACATATTTTAAAGATTTATAAATTTAAAAATCATTATTCTAACTTTCAATAATTTTCTTTTTATCTTCGTTTCTCCCAATAAAAAGCTGATCTTCAAAGGGAAACCATGAAAATTTGCAGCCAATGAATTGGTAGATTCAATAAATAGAATGCGTATGTTTGTTGTTAATCTTCAGTTTTTTTATGAACTGTTTCAACAAAATTATACTCTTCCTTTTTATCCAAGTTGGTCTTCAATTCCGAACTGTGTAAGTCGTTATTATTACTCTCTTTACAGGAGCTACAAAAATAGGACAGTACAGTTCACGAAACAAATGTTCAAAAGAAGAAACGTGAAAGTTTATATTAACTTCAATATAACTTTCTTCAACATTGGAGTATACTTAATGGAGATTGGTTGGTATTCTGGTGGATCTATTCAATACATATAGCAATTACAAGATTCAAAACTGTTGTAATGCATCATCACTGTATAATTTTAGTATTTCTGTACAAAAACCTTGTAAAATAGACAAATATATATTTGCGAGTTACTTGGCAAGTCAAGGTTTTGATCTGCATGACCACCTCGGAGAAAATCTAGCATTGAACTCAAAAGGGTTTGATGATAAATTTGCTCTGAAGAAGTCGCAGACTAAAACATTGACTTGTTGATGCAAACCAAACAACCCCCAAATATATACCAGCTCTACTAATGACTATTTTAGTATCTAACACTATTGGATCAGATATATACCAAACTTATTGCCTAGTAATAATATATATATATATATATATGATATATATATTATATATATATATGCAGCACATTGGATAGAGAAAATTGCTAGTTTCACTCTACAGGCCTCCATGAGAAAGTATGTTGCACAATGTCTCAACTAGTATGGCCACGTCGCCCATCGTCAGTCATCTAAAATGCTCCAAAGTGTATCCCACATTGATGTTGATGGTAGGCCGTTTAAGACATGGGGTGGATCAGTACATGACGACCTGATCCTGGCGGGCGGTACAAGTGAAATAGCAACAGACAGGAGAAGTTGGAAGTCATTCACGAAACGTCTAACCTCAGTATGAAACAAGACGAAAATTAAAATTAAAATAATATTAATATAATTTATTATTTCGTGTATATACGCATATTATAACGTGATATATTGTGTATATATTTTCAGTATTTACTTTAACAGTGTCCAATATGTGAGTAGAGCTTAGTAGTAGAAGGAAAATATATCTATGGCAAGTAAGCTACACAAAAGCGTCCATGATTCATTCCTTCAGGAAATCATCAGGCTAAATGTTATTGAAACCTTAATCATTGTATAATATATCCTATACACACATAAATTGAGCTCTCTATGTTCATTTCTATTATATATAGCATACAAGCAAATTATTCAATATGTAAATATACTTGTGCATAATTAGTAGTCAAAACAAGATTAATTAAACCTTTAACAAATAGTTTATTTTTAACAAAATTACGAGAAAGTGATTTCTCCAAAAATTATTCAAATCAACTTTTCACACGAACACACTCTCAAACTGAAAATAATCTTCAAGACGAAATATTAGCAACAACAAAAAAATACAAGAAAATGGCTAACCTTAACCCTAAGGCATCTTTTTAAACCTCATTTTGTACCCTCTGCTTGTAGTCATATTCCTAAAGGCTAAACTAGTAAATAAAGAACTAAACAATATTTATATCATGTATAAATTAATCAGATTAATTCCCCACCCACACCATAAATAAAACCTTTAATAAGTGTTTTCATGTCAATGGAGATAGATAAAAACCCAGATGTGGAGAAGGTATATTTGGATAGTGAAACTATTCAGGTTGTCGAGAAGTGGTGTTACCATTAGAGCACAGGGGGGAGGGGAAGCTGGTGCTGGTGTGATGACAAGAGTTAGGGGGTAGATGGAGTAAATTCAGGGAACTTCCGCCATTACTAACCACTATCGAACAACGGAAGAGTCTATCAGGCATGTATATGCAGTGTGATGATGTATGAAGTGAAATCTGGCCAGTGAATGTTGAGGACATGCGTTGCATGGATATAAATGATATGAGAATGATATGATGGATGTGTAATGTGAATCTTAAAAACAGGCTTAGATCGGATGACCTGAGAGGAAGATTAAATCTGGAAAATATAGGGGGATGTGTGCAGAACAGGAAACTTCGTTGGTATAGAAACATTGAAAGAATGGATGAGAGTTCTTGTGTTAGATGTAGAACAGTTGAGGTGGCAGGTTCAATTCACAGGGGAAGGCCAAGGAAAACATGGAAGGAAGTGATAAGGATGGATCTGACAAAGACTTGGCAGAGATAAGTTAGTTTTGAAGTTAATTTCTTAAAGCCGTACAACACATGCCAGCATGTAAAACGGACGATAAACAAAGTATGGTGATGATAATCATAATCTCTAAGTATTGGCAATATACGACTGTGCGAACTCATAAATTTTCTTTTTAGGAAAATAGACACATTACAAAACGTGACCAGCATTATTAATTACTTGGGGGGAAGCGGGGTATTTGAAAGACTGAATATATAAAACGTTGAAGTGTTATAATATATTTAAACATTTTTATAACCTAAAAAAATATTCCAAATTTAACATATTTAGAAAAAAATAGCTTTAGAATATTTGAGGATAAAATTTTATACATATTTATGACTTCGATAACAAGAAACAATAACATAAAAACAACTTTGATCATATTCAAACATATTTATCGCCAGAAAAATATTTGAACTCAAATAAAATTAATCATTAATTTAAATAAAATTGAATCATTTTACGAGGTCATTTTTTTTTTTTGCATATTTTAATCTTTCATCTTTTTTTTCCTATTTATTTTGGTTTTTTATTGTTGTTGTTTTTTGATTTGTTATTTTGCTTGTTTGAATTTTGTAATTTATTTGGTCAGGGCACCAACAATACTAAAAGATGAATGAGATTTTGTCCAATCGTTTTTATTAATAGATTAAAAAGAAAAAAGATAAATTAACAAATGTTTTGAAAAAACAAAATTATTTCTCTAAAGTTCAACTGAATATAAAAAAAAAGTTTGCTTTACATGCGTTATTCTTCAATATGTTTTTGAAAGCTGGTATTATGAAACATGTTTTCATGAATTTTGTATAAAATATGACATGAATTGAACACGTTTGTGGTCGTATATTGCTGCCGTGCTTAAGAATGACGACCAACACTTATGTATAAAAATATACTGGTATACATTTATTGTTCGTTTGTGAGAGTGGAAAGGGCACAGAGTTGATGGAAATTTATCTCTCGAATTTGCTAGCCAGTCGCTTTTTTTTCTCTCAATCTAAATTTCGGGACAGTTAGCATAACATTTTTGGACATTTTTACAACACGCCCATTCCAGGATTTGGATGTATTTTTGTCCACTGTGTCTGCAGATGACCTTTGTATATGTCGCTGCTTACATTTTCGGCTAAGTGAGTGTCTGTGTCAATAAGCCGGGTGTAATTTCTTTCAGTCAGGTGCTATGTCCGGTATCACAACCCCGATAATTAACAGTTTAAACAAATTTTAATTTAAATGTAGATAATACAACATTAAATGAAAGAAAAGAAAAGATGAGGAAAAACTCATCCTGACCAAAATAAGGAGAATGCTTGATGAAATTAAACATTTTCAATAGATTAGTGATCGAATAATATAATGAACAGAAAACACCGGTGACTGCATGGAAACTATTTGTGCAGAAATGAAATCATGGAATAAAAACCAACAGATGAGATTCATTCAGAAGAGAAAAAAAATGAAAATGTCAAACTGATTATACATTATGTATTTTAAATATTAACACTCAATGAGACCGTTATTTTATGATGGGGGTTGTTACTGAACAAACTGATTAAGTTAAAACTAAAAAATATATATTTAAAAAATAAAAACTTCAATGAAAAACTTTTTTTTATGTGGAAAAGACGTTAATAAAAAAAAATGGTTTTGTTCTTTCTGTTGTATGTAAAAAGAAAATGGCTCTGTTTTCAGAATATGGCTGTGAACTGTGCATAAATAGTTTTACAAGGCAAAAAATGCCATTATCGCTTGTTTTGTTTTTTGTATTTGTCTGTTTTGAGATAAAGTATAATAATTTATGTTATGTTTATTATTCAGACTACTAATCTAGGCTGTTATATTGAAAATGTTTCGGACGATGTAACCTTCGACCTTCAGATGCATCTTTCCAAACTTTGGAATATTTATGTAAAATTTGAGAACTTGGAATTTCGAACTGACCTCTTTAATCTATGAGTGTAGATTGTGCTTATTCCGTCAGCCATGACCGGGTAGAATTTTTAGTTATCACTTGTAATAAGGAGTTAACCTTTAATCTCCAGAAGACTCACTTAGAACTGATTGTTAACCAATCATTAATTCATTTTAATCATTATTATTAATCAATCATTAATTCATTTTAATCATTATTATTAACCAATCATTAATTCATTTTAATCATTATTATTAACCAATCATTAATTCATTTTAATCATTATTATTAACCAATCATTAATTCATTTTAATCATTATTATTAACCAATCATTAATTCATTTTAATCATTATTATTAACCAATCATTAATTCATTTTAATCATTATTATTAACCAATCATTAATTCATTTTAATCATTATTATTAACCAATCATTAATTCATTTTAATCATTATTATTAACCAATCATTAATTCATTTTAATCATTATTATTAACCAATCATTAATTCATTTTAATCATTATTATCAACCAATCATTAATTCATTTTAATCATTATTATTAACCAATCATTAATTCATTTTAATCATTATTATTAACCAATCATTAATTCATTTTAATCATTATTATTAACCAATCATTAATTCATTTTAATCATTATTATTAACCAATCATTAATTCATTTTAATCATTATTATTAACCAATCATTAATTCATTTTAATCATTATTATTAACCAATCATTAATTCATTTTAATCATTATTATTAACCAATCATTAATTCATTTTAATCATTATTATTAACCAATCATTAATTCATTTTAATCATTATTATTAACCAATCATTAATTCATTTTAATCATTATTATTAACCAATCATTAATTCATTTTAATCATTATTATTAACCAATCATTAATTCATTTTAATCATTATTATCAACCAATCATTAATTCATTTTAATCATTATTATTAACCAATCATTAATTCATTTTAATCATTATTATTAACCAATCATTAATTCATTTTAATCATTATTATTAACCAATCATTAATTCATTTTAATCATTATTATTAACCAATCATTAATTCATTTTAATCATTATTATCAACCAATCATTAATTCATTTTAATCATTATTATTAACCAATCATTAATTCATTTTAATCATTATTATTAACCAATCATTAATTCATTTTAATCATTATTATTAACCAATCATTAATTCATTTTAATCATTATTATTAACCAATCATTAATTCATTTTAATCATTAGGCAATAGATCCATGTGGACAATTCTAACATTAATTTTGGAACCTTAAACCTTGTCTAGATGTGTATTATTACTACTTATTACTATAGAATTACTATCCCCTCATACTTGTACCCAAGTTCAACAAAAATTCCCATGTTCGACTAAATATAAAATAAATGGTAGATTAGAACACCGGTAAAAAAAAATTTTAAGTCGCAAGTAACGGTAAAAAAAAAAGTGTAAATAGTAATAAGAAGTAATACGACATATCTAGACAGAATCATGTTTAAGGCTCCCAAAATTCATACTAGAAGTGTCCACGTGCATCCACAGCTAAAAGCGTTGATTCACAATTAGTTGTAAGTGACAATCTACTGGCATTTGATGTACAATTCTTACTACAGGTGATAATAACTAATAACATGAATTAATCCAATTCAATCCGATCTTGGCTGGAAGAATGAGAACAATCTATCCTGTAGATTAAAAAAGGGTTCAGTTTGAAATTCCATCCAGGTTTTGACTAGGTTCTCAAGTTCGAAAAAAAGCACCCGAAGAAACATGATATTGCGAATATAAAAATCATGATGAGAATATTAGTCTGAATAATCCAAATAATACAAATCCTTTTGTCACTTAGGTATTTACTTTGTTCAGGAAGAAAGAAACTTTGATATCCTGAATTCTATAAACTGTTTTATAAATTTAAAAAAAAAAAAAAAAAAAAAATGGAAAATTACATAAAAAAATGAAAAAGAAAAAAAAGAAAAAAAATTATTCTTTTTGAATTAAAACTTATTTCAAATTTATGTGAAGCAAAAACAATGTTTTATTCAATGTTTTATGAGCTAAAAAGTGGAGAACTGATGAACTGGTGATACAAAAAAAAAAGAATCAATGAAATTAGCATTGTAATTCTTATCATGGTGATAATAGAAAAGTAGTTTTTTTTTTTGTTATTGTCGTTGTGGAAATCATTAATGCTAATGATACTATTAATAATAGTACAACATTTTTCCAAATTTTTCTCTCTTGACCTTATTAAAAGGAAATGTATTTCCTCCTTGGTGAGGTCTTTCTTTTTCCTCTATGTTTGGAGAATACAAGTTGTAAGAGTAAGCATTCTTAATATACTTATTACTAAATTCATTCAAGGTCTGTCTGCTTGGTTATGCAGACAGTCTCCTGGCTGTGTGTGACATGTATGTAGGTAGCAAGGCCCAGGGATGCAAACTGCATGCACTACTCTTGTAATTTTATGTCGACAAATTTGGACACAAAATAAAAAATAAAAATTTTAAATATTAAAACTGAAGAAAAGGGTGATAATTCTGGAACAATCTTCTATACTTTGAATATTTTCAGTTGAATCTTGGTGCTACTTAAGAATAAGAGCATCAAACATTTGAGAAAGTTGTACACATTTACGAGTTTGGATGATATTTTGTTGCAAAATAAAAGAATGTGAAATAGCAAAATAAAATATTCTGTTGTTTTTTTTTTGTTTTTTATACAGAACCAGCCTCAAGGTAGTGTTTATTTGTGAGATAAGAATTATTTAAATAAATTTCCTCCTGGGAGAAGGAGGTTAGTGTTAGGGTTTTAAAGAATTTATTGAATTTGTTTTATCTTTTTTTTTTTCAGATGGCCAGTTAATTTCATTTTTGTAAGACATTCTTCACAAATACACAAATTTACCAGAAGCTTAATTCTTGTTTAAAAAAAAAGGCTTGTAGAGGCTGTTTCTTACATGATATGTATTAAAGTCACAGTTACACCACTTTCAACTATGTTCACTGTTTTACAGTATTGTACAAAATTTGATTCCTAACTTTGTACTATTTCAACATTCTTTTCCTTTTTTTTTTTTGCTGACAAAAAGTTGTGGATGTTCGACAGAACTCAAATGTCTACAACTTTTCTTCAAATGTTATGCTCTTATTTTTAAATAGCACTGAATTTTTTTTTTTTTTAACTATTTCATTATAATGAAGAAAAAAAGTTTTCTTGACTTGCATACTTTTTTTAATTCTTTTTATACGTTTTTAAGGGGTTCTTTTTTTTAATGGATGACATATTTTAAATTCATATTTTTTGTTTAATGAGAAACATTTTCTATTCATATTCTTTTAATGTTTCAGAAAAAGTCGGGCATTTTCACAATTTGTTACCATTCTTTTTTTTTTTCAAGTAAAATTATATAAATGTGTACTATTTTACATGACATTCTTGCCGCTTTCTTCAATTACTTCATATTCCTCTATAAATTTAATTGAATAAAAATAAATGTCAGAAAAAACTGAAGGAGAATAAGAAAAAATTATTTGAAAAAATAAAGAATTTTAAAAAGCATAAAAAGTAAACTTTGTTAAACTTTTTTTTGTGCAAATTTTTTTTTTCAGAAAATTACAAAATCTTATTTTGGAAATTAAACTTTATTCTTGAATAGAGGAGTTTGGGTTTGAAAATAAAATTTTGTCACTTTCTGAAAATTTTTATAAAATAAACACATAGTATGCACCAAACATATATTTTTTAATTATTAATTATATTTAATTCTTTCAGCGGCATTTGTTGGAGTCAGAATTTGAACTTAACCCTTTTTAATTCCATGGAATTAGACCGTTCTTATTCCTCTTTCCATGCTTTTGTATATCTTGAAGCAGTTAAATCGTTGCTGAAGAGTGCACAGAGATTGAACTCACAAACTATGTTCACTTAGAATGCCTTTTCATTCCAACGTTTTAATCCACAAACTCGTATGTCCTAGAAGAACATGAAAAAGGGCTGAAGCGTACATCGGCCGAAATGTCATGACAACCAAGATGAGAACAACAATATGAAACAAGTAAATAGTGTAAATAGAAAAATGGAAGAATTAAAAAAAAAATCAAGAAAAAGCAGATCATTGAGGGGGGAGGGGTAATATTTGAATTACTGTAGTTATTAAACATCAATGAAAAGCACATTTTTTAGGAGAAAAAAACGAAAACCAAAAATAATATCGGCTTGGTATTTTTATCTATTTAAAGATTTCTTGGGGTGGCTTTGCACCATGTAGATTATCTTTAACAATTATAGTCCTATTTTTTTTTCTTTTCTAATACAAATAAATTTGAGGGGTATATCACTCCTACCAACCTCCTTGAAAAACTGTCATTAAAAGCAACAGAATTTCTTGGAGAGACGTGGTTGTCAACCTTCAGTTTTAAAAATGGCACTAAAAAGAGATACATATACATAATAAGTTTACTCTCAAAGTTTACATTTAACCTACCGGTTGAGTTTGTAATTAGTACAGTATATCAAAGTTTAAAAAATATTAAATGCAGCAATTTTAAAAACATTTTAAACAAAAAAAGCTAAATACCATACTTGAAAGTACATTTTTTTCTCTTTAATATAAAACAATTATTGGTGGCACTACGAAAAAATGTTATACAAGTTTTAAAATAATAAATAAAACAAATTTTTTCGTTAAATTATAATAATCTCTTAGTTAATTAAAAGTATTAAAGATTTGTAAAAGTTATAATATTTAGAAATTACTTTTAAATAAACAATGAAGAAAAATAATGCAGATAATTAGGATATTTCTTTTTTTTTAACCGGTGAAAAGTGAAACATTCTGTTATAAAATGTATATCCAGTGTATTGGGTGACAGAGGACTTCTGACTGAGAAAATACCCTTAACTAATAAAAAATAAAATATCGATGAAGATTAAATATTAAAATCGATTAAATAGATTTAAAATATTTAATTTTTTTTTTTTAAAACACAGACCAATATTTGCCCAAACTGACTGGCTGAACAGTGTTAATCCTGTTCCTTTTGTTAACAAAGATATTAATGTCAATGAAATGGGGAGAAACTGACTTTATTTTATATATAAGAATCTAAAAACAGAATAATATTATATTGCATAGTTACTCGTCTCTGGAAATGGTAACGTTTAGCCTTCAGAACAAAAAGTAAATTTTCAAGACTTATTTTTTTTTTTTAAAAGTACTTTTCCACAATGCCAAAAGAAAATATTTTAAATTCTCTGAAAATATAAAAATAGTAAGAAAAGAGTTAAATCTGTATTGGAAAATAATTAATATAGAAAATTTGATTGTATATTACAAAGAAACATAAAAATGTTCACCGAATGTTCACACCAATTATGATTGAAGCAATATCTGCACATATTTTAGCATCCAAATAAAAAGAATGGTTATCAAAAATATCACTTGGAAATTTCTTTACAATTTGAAAAGATCACACTTTTTATGATTTGTTTATTTTTTATTATACCATATAACCAAGCTATATATATATATATATATATATACATGTATATATATATATACATGTATATATATATATATACATGTATATATATATATATACACATGTATATATATATATATACACATGTATATATATATATATACACATGTATATATATATATATACACATGTATATATATATATACATGTATATATATATATACATGTATATATATATATACACATGTATATATATATATATACACACATGTATATATATATATACACATGTATATATATATATATACATGTATATATATATACATGTATATATATATATATACATGTATATATATATATATATACATGTATATATATATATATACATGTATATATATATATATACATGTATATATATATATATACATGTATATATATACATGTATATATATACATGTATATATATACATGTATATATATATACATGTATATATATATATGTATATATATGTATACATGTATATATACATGTATATATATACATGTATATATACATGTATATATATATGTATATATATACATGTATATATACATGTATATATATACATGTATATATATACATGTATATATATACATGTATATATATATGTATATATATATATATATATGTATATATATATGTATATATATACATGTATATATATATGTATATATATACATGTATATATATATATATACATGTATATATATATATATATACATGTATATATATATATACATGTATATATATGTATAAATATATATATATATATATATGTATATATATATATACATGTATATATATGTATAAATATATATATATATATATATGTATATATATATATACATGTATATATATATGTATATATATACATGTATATATATATATACATGTATATATATATATACATGTATATATATATATACATGTATATATATGTATAAATATATATATATATATATATATATATATGTATATATATGTATATATATATATATATATATATATATGTATATATATGTATAAATATATATATATATATATATATATACATGTATATATATATACATGTATATATATACATGTATATATATGTATAAATATATATATATACATGTATATATATGTATAAATATATATATATACACTCATGAACAAAAAAAATGGGCCAGGAAAGAAATTTACAATTTATTGCACAAAAAGCTGCATTACACAAAATGCAATTAAATAATAAACGAAAATGAGTAAAAAATATAAAGAGCGAGATATTTACTTTAATAAAAACTTAGTATGGAATGGAATTGCCCTTAGATCTTTTTAAAAGATCAATTCTTTTTATCATGCTCTCAACCAACTTGGAGCACTGTGAAGAGGAGATGTTATTCCATTCTCTTTGTACTGCTTCCCATAATTTTTCTTTGTTGGAAAAAGTTTTTCTAACTAGTGCACGAGATATTATAGCCCAAATATTTTCCATTGTTTAAATCTGGGCTTTGGCCAGGCCAAAACATCACATCAATTGAATTATCAGTAAGCCACTTCTTTGTGACTTTTGCTGTGTGTGCAGGGGCATTATCATGTTGAAAAATAATGTCATTGTTCATTTCTAACTTCTGGATGCTTGGTAATAGACCTCTTTCTAATATTTGAATGTATTCTTTGGCATTAATTGACGCATCATATCTGATAATTTCCCCAACTCCTGCAGCAGAAAAGGTCCCCCATACCATTATTCCTCCGTTTCCATGTTTTACTGTGGTTTTTATGCAATTCGGTGAAAATCTTTCTCTGGATCTTCGGATGCAACGTTCAGGGGCATCACTGGCAAGGCAAAATCTTGATTCGTCCGACCAGAAAACATTTCTAAACCAATCTGCATCTTTCGTACCATAACATGATGCAAATGTCTTTCTGTCGCTGATGTTCTTCTTAGTTAACAAAGGTTTTTTTGCACATCTTTTTGATGAAAATCCCATTTCCTTCATCCTTCTGGATATTGTCACTCTAGAAAAAGAATTTCCTTTTGCTGTTTCGAATTGTTTGCTATGGTCAACATCAGTTTTTTTGCGATCCTTCAAAACGGTCATTTTAAGCCTGTGATCGTCCTTCATTGTGGATGCTCTGGGGCGACCAGAACCAACTTTCCTGCTCACTGTGCCTTCAATTTCGAACCTTTGCCCAATTCTCTTCACAGCTGAAAGAGATGTTGCCACCTTTTCTTCTTTCAAAATGTCGAAAATCTGCTTGTAAGTCAAATTTGCCTGTCGTAATCCTGCAATTCGGTTTTTAATTTTTTCGTCAAGATGTCGTCTTACTTTTCTTGGACTTATCTTTAATACTAATAATCTGAAAAATACTAAATAACAGCTAATTATTAGCAAACAAGCGATAAAAATTTTAAAAATTGTTTTCTTTCCAATTTCAATCATGGCCCATTTTTTTTGTTCCAATTTTAATCATGGCCCATTTTTTTTGTTCACGAGTGTACATGTATATATATATATATACATGTATATATATATATATATGTATATATATATATATATATATACATATGTATATATATATATGTATATATATACATGTATATATATATGTACATGTATATATGTATATATATACATGTATATATATGTACATGTATATATATATATGTATATATATACATGTATATATATGTACATGTATATATATATATGTATATATATACATGTATATATATATGTACATGTATATATATACATGTATATATATGT